>OW804095.1:3191658-3546658 GCA_942159475.1 Sthenelais limicola | reverse complement strand
TTGAAACAGTGTACTCAGACCATAAAATGTATTATAATATGACCGATAACAAATAATAAATGTGAATCACAATTGAGGTAAAACTTGGAATTAGAATTAGTCATACCCCAATTTGATTTATTGTTCAGTGTACAATTAATACAAAAATCGTCAAGGGGACCTTTAAATGTTACTTTTCCAGTTTTCCTCTGAGAAGTTCCTCTCAAAGCTTATATAGAAATATATGGAAACCACCTCCGATTAGTCTGAAACCCAGAGTAGGGATATATCAGTGAGTCAGTTAGGCATACACTATGGGCCAGAGTGGAGCACGAGAGATCTATGCTCAGAGAAGCACAATGCTTCAGACTAGAACCAAAATAAAGGTTCAACAGGAAGAAAACATAAGTTGTGATGCATTGTTATGGTAGAAAAGGAATATAAAAGGGAAAAACAGATGAAAAAGGTATGGATTGTTTAAAAAATATCAATGATAACATAAATCGGAAATCCGCCAATAATAGGAAGACTTTCATCCCTGTCATTTCACTAAAAATCTTTTTTATAAAAATGTTGATAATATTGATTTAATCTCAGCACGCACTGAGAATTATTGTATATATACTGTGTAAAATGTTGCTGAATAAAAATCTTAAAAACAAACAAACATGGACAATAGGTTATGAGCTTATCCGAGGATCTCTTCCAGCCCATGCCTTCTTCGCTAACCTCAGACTTGGCTGTTTGTTTCCTAAAACTACATCGAGTATTAATGTCTATTTATAAATTAAAATATCATAAATCAAAATTGGGTTTTTACACTTCTCTATCGTTACGTGTGTTGGTCTTGTTTAGATGGACATTAGGTAATACTTCTGTATAAGCAAGTTTGATCACACATGAGTTTAAAAATTAAGATGGGCAATGAGGCAAAGTTAGAGATACACAGTAACATATATTTGATTATATTTAATTTGTCAGCAAGAGAGCTACCTCCTAGTGAAAGACTTTAAACCATTCATTTACACATCTTAAACTACGTCCACTGAAGAACTATGTACTACTGTCATGAGACCAACTGACCTATGAAAAGCATAAACTGGACACTGGTCACTTGAGACGTAGCTGTTGACTGAAAGGGTTGAATTTCCCACCCACCACCCGGAAACAATATATCATATATTCAATAGACTATAAACTGATTGCATATGTTTTTCACTATTCAACAAACTCTCAAATGATGAATTGTAACCCATAAAGGGCCAGTGAATAAAATTCTTCAATTCTACTTCTCAAGACTCTTGAACCAAACCAATAAAGATTTATTTCAAAGATGATACAAAAATTTCCTTTGGAGCCAAAAAAGGACGTACCATTAAGATGTTCATGATCAAATACAAGTATCAAAGTATCAATAAGTCAGATTACTTGACATAATTTGTAGGAATACACCATGAAACCGGTAAATAAAAGTAATGAAATATAATCGTTTAGAACAATAACAAATTTGAGAGCGCTGAGCTCATCTATAAGGATAACTAAAGTACTACCTTGTTGGTGGGGCGGAGGTAGGGGGTGATGACATTCACTCCGTGGTAGTAGAGGAAGAGCTGTTTGGTGGTGTCCGTCTTCAGGTCAGTCTTCAGCACCTCCAGTACATTAGCTACATGGTCAACTGTAAGATATAGTAGGTGGTCAGTTAGCAGTAGGGTACATTAGCTACATGGTCAACTGTAAGATAGGGTAGGTGGTCAGTTGGGGATACTTGCCAATGCTTTTATCGGGCAAATGTTGGGAGTAATGTAGAGGCTCTCATGATTTTTCCCGACGGCCTCCTGACACTTGTAGATTTCAAACATGTTTGAATTTCCATGTGCATCGCCGATACAGCAATTATAATCACCAATGTAAAGGCATTGCCGATACTCAGGACAGATTGCACCGATACTCGGTTGCATCGCTACCATCGGGAACTTTTGCTATTGGCCAGTATTGCAAGTACAGTGAAACAGAGTGAGTGAGTGAGTGAGTGAGTGATGGTTGCTTAATGCCATGATGATATCCATGTGGAGTCATATTCATGGCAATGAGAGTTAGTGAGATGGGATGAGATGAGCAAAGTGATAGAAAAGAGACTATAATAAAGAGAAAAGACCAGCAGTTCTTAGATATTTGATGACATTGTCACCATTGACCGTTTTAAAAAGTGTTTTGAAGTCAGAATTGGGACTGATGTAGAGACAGCTTTAATCTCCTTATTATAAGAGTTACTTAAGGGTCAGATCCACTACACGTGTATACAGCCTGGACTCACCCTGACTGAGTGCCCTGAGTATAATGAGTGACGACAGGAGGCGTATGTGTACATTAGGGCTCCTGAAGAACACACCCTCCCGCTCCCTTGCCTTCTCTCCACCAGATGGCAGCACTGGGTTCCCTTCACCTATTGCAGCGCCCTCATCCTCAGCAAAGCGAACCAGGCGGGATTTGTACAACTCCTCCCCCAGACGGCGCAGTGTGGAAGTCAGACTTAGCTTCTGCAATGTTGACATTTTTTTTTCATCTATTACTTTTTGTTTTAAATACTTTTATTGGCCAGACATTTTTAAATCCCATATTAAATATCAATATTGTTAAATAGAATATTGGCTTCTAGATAATAAAAAAGAAGTAAATCTTATATGTAATGTATATTTTTAATTTTAAAATTATTTTCTTAGTTGGTATATAACCAAGGGCAGGAAAAATTGTAGCCAAAAACAAGACTACAGGCTACAAGACTACTACTCCTTTTCCCTATAACTGGATTAAATGTGCTTGTTGCATTGAAGTCTAAATGATGACACGTTTGTCTACAGTTTTGCTGTTTGTTACTTTGACATGATGATAAAGAACTTACAGTAGTGTTGGAGGTCTGGTTGGTAGGGTCGAGGTGGAGGAGGGACCAGTAGATGAACTGTAAGGTGGGCAGCACAAGGTGGGGGAAGGAGGCGGGCATGTCCCGCACCAGCTCCACCAGACTAGGCAACACCTGCAGCACAACATGGAGAGTAGATTACATTAGATGTACATTACATCAGATGTAGATTATATTCCATAAGATGCAGGTTACATGAGATGATCTACAGCGACTTTGAAGAATAAATAGTTAAATAATTAATTCTTTAGCTTGATTCTCTCCGAAAACATAGCCCAGAAGAACAGCTGGAACTGCAAAAGATAGAAAGCATGCTTGCGCAGACTGTACCAAAAACTAGGTCGACCATGAGCAATATCGCTTCAGTTCCTAACCAGCTAAACAATATACAGAGCCTATGTTATCTCTATGGGCTGAGCATATCAGTTACTGACCAGCTAAACAATATACAGAGCCTATGTTATCTCTATGGGCTGAGCATATCAGTTACTGACCAGCTAAACAATATACAGAGCCTATGCTATCTCTATGGGCTGAGCATATCAGTTACTGACCAGCTAAACAATATACAGAGCATATGTTATCTCTATGGGCTGAGCACATCAGTTACTGACCAGCCAAACAATATTCAGAGCCTATGTTATCTCTATGGGCTGAGCATATCAAGGGTGAAATAAAGATGTAGATCTCTGCTTGGGGGCGATCCATTGAGCATATATGTTAGGAGAGAGGAAATGTGTTGATTACCTTGATACACTTTTCTTGCACAGCGGCTGGAGAGGAGAGTAGGTCCAGTGGTTTGGTGGGTTGGTCTGTGATGAGAGGTCTGAGGTTCACATCTGCTACCCACTCCAACAGTACCCCCAGCACATCATATGTATTCATACAGGTCTGCAATAGTGTGTGTTTAATGGAACTAATCAATACAATAGTAATATGAAGTGTCACAGTGTTTGCAACAACATAATCAAGCCCATTTAAAGTTCCATTCTCAGCTATTAAAACAACAAAAACAATATTACCATATTTACTCATATAATGACTTATAACAATAATTTTTCAATACTCTGCTGCTGTTACATGTTTATATAACATTTTTTAAGTTGAATCTGCTGAGAGGAAATGGCTACCGTTGACCAGTGCTAAGTGAAGCCTGCGCAGGAAAGGATTTTGTTTGGTCTCCGAAATATAAATGTGGACTTTTTGAAGCCCTGTAGCATACATGATCCTCCAAAATGTTGGTAAAACGAGACAGGACTAGAAAGTCTTGTTAGCAGAGAATACAGGTATATAAGACAGAGCACACCTACTTTACTGGTAATAGCAGAGACAGCTTATAGCAAATGGCACAATGGAGGTTTCATACTGATCGAGACCCATCAGAGTTTAGCTTGAGGAGGCTTGATTCACCACAATTTGTAGGCCTAAGTTACGCGGTAGGGGTCAACATCATTTTTAACAGATTTGTAGGTCAGGCCTATGCTGCACCAACTAGATTGCATTGTTTAGTCATGTAACCATGAAGCCCAAACTGTTTGCGTGAACAGTTCGGATCAACCAAACTGCGACCCCAAACTGCACCTGTGTAATGCAGGTTTATAAGCCCTACTTTACTGGTAAGAGCAGACAATGCAGGTTTATAATACAGAGTACACCTACTTTACTGGTCTGAGTCTTGCTCTTTGTCTCCTTGTGTTTCTTGCCCTTGAGCAGGTCTGGTGGCAGGAAGTCGTGGTTCTCCTTGCGCTGGTCGTGTTCAGCTTTACGCTGGAGGTTAGTGAGACGGGCCTGTAGAGAGGTGGCCTGTTTCTCCATCTTCTCATGGCCGCTCTGTAAACACTCCAACTGAAATACATCATTACAATGCTAGTGTGAAGAATAATTGACAAAGAAAACACTATATTACCCACTTATGGAACTGAGTTCGGAGCAGGCGGGAAATGTATTTTCCAGGCTGTTCAAGAACTTATTTTTCCAAATTCAAAGCTTTTCCAAGCCCCGTGGAGACCCTGTAAAAGAGTGACACAAACCTACTTTTCAGTAATTAAAACAGATAAGAACAGCACCTCACACACTCTAACATAACTCACTTCTCTCCGGAGTGTATCATTAGCCATCTTGAGTGTATCAAAGTTGTCCTTGAGGCGTTTGTTCTGCTTGGCCTTCTCCCGCGTCACCTGATCCAGCCGCTCTGATTCAGCTCTGTACTCCTGGAACCAAGCACAAAGTACTTATACATAATACATAATACATGGGTCAGATTTTCAGAAAATGTACAATTCCCCTTCACCAATCCTCTCAAATAACCCACATTTAAGACAAAAATGAGCTTTAAAATGCAATTTTACATAACAGAACTGATACTTTAAATCAATGCGATACCAAATATACTCAGATTCATCATTTTTCAGCCTAATTCAGCAGAATTTCCTGAATGGGTAGAGCTGCCAATTGTACAAATTCTGAAAATCTGACCCACATATAAATGAAGGAGACAGAGATGCAAGTCAGGTTAGGCCAACACTACTGGACATTTTTTTAGAGAAAAGATAATTTTCTTATTATCTAGGTCTTCTTTTCTTGTTTAAGTGTAATGTCAACAATAAAGCATGTAACATAAGTATGTTTCGACTAGTTTAAACAAACATTTTCATAGCTAAAAGTATCTTGAGAATTTATCAATTTTTGAAAATTTGCCCAATGCCATTTTGAGAATTTGTTAACAGAGTAAATGGCGGAATTTGGGTTAGATTTGAATGTGACAGTGGAAGTTGTTAACAAAATACTGAAAAAGAAATCCGTAACCAATTCTAAAAATACTTCTGAAGACCTGAAAATTGGTCTTCTTGTGTCATCACATTTAAACCAAACATCAGAATTGGAACGTTTTTTTTTGTTATTTTAGCAATTAGGACGGGGGGGGGGGGGGGGGCGGGGGCCTGGAGGAAGGTCATTACGCACTGAGTAGGGGCCCTCTGTAGATGTTGGATGTTAGAATTTCCGATGGTGGTTTTGGGGTTCATTTGTATTACTGACTTTTGGTGGTGAGTCCGACGTTTGGCACCACTTTGATCCTTTTCCAGGGACTTGTTGTATACAAGTACAAGAGTATAAGAATTGTCCCCCTCACCTCCTCCTCCTTGAACATGTTGTATACAAGTACACACAGTATAAGAATAGGGGAGTTGCATAGCCGCCATTTTGAATCTTGATTCGCATGGAATTATGGGAGTAATGGTACAGTATAATATCCTTAGAAAACATGTTATATTTAGCATGGAATATTACCAGTGATCTAATGTCAATATCCATGTGTTTTACATCTTTCCATGACACAAGCCTCCATCTTTCCCATCATGCATTTGGTTATCATTGATCATTTATACAAGCTATGATATTGGTGAAAACACTTTTGCAATTTTTGATAAAAATGTTGCTAAATATTTGTATGTTAGATTTCAACAGAATCCTCCCAGCATGCACTGCAGTAGACATGCGCAGTGAGACATGCAACTCCCCTATTGTTCCCCTCACCTCCTCCTTGGAGTGTAGCCGGCGCTTGACCTCTATCTCTATGGTCATCTCTAGGCTGGCCTTGGCTGCGGCCACGGCTGACTCTGCCTCCGTCAGACCCCGCTCCTTCTCCTTCAGCACCTGGTCTCGCTCGTGCAGGATCTTAAACTCCCTCTGAAACAAACAATATATATTATACTAGCCTATATGGTATAACCCATGCTAATTACACCGCGGCAAATATGTCTTTGATGGCGATGTGTGGAAGAAGGAATGCCATTACTCCTGAGTAATCTGCCACCTCCTGATAAAAACAACCGGTGGATTATGACATTTGACTCTGGTCCCTCAACCCCAGTTTCCCCTTATGTTATCATTTACCCTCTCCCCCAACAATATCCTAAGACAGAGAAGCAGTGAGCCATATATATACATATCAGCTCTGCGATGAAGAGCGAGCTTAATGACCAAACCAACTGGCCTTCCTTCATGCTCCCACCGAAGTGAGTATAGGAAGTACTGTTGTGGGTTTGTATTATCCGCCTCTGATGGCGTCAGATGGTAACAGTGTTTAACACATTTTGTCTCTATGAACACGCTTGAAAAATGAAAAAATACATTAAAGATTTAGTCTTAATTAACTAATATTCAATCCCAAGCAAAGTGACCCTTATTTACCACCAAATTGTGATGTGAAATATTTACCTTGCATTTGTCTTATTTTATGTACTTTTATGTTATTCGTCTTGAAATTGAAGTTAAGCTTTAGCAATACTGAAGCAATACATTGCTAAAACTTGTAAATTTACAGATAAAAAAATATTAAAAATATTGTTGAAGCTTAAAATTGACCACTAAGAAATATCAATAAAGCTGGAAATGCACGCACTTAATATTGCTAAAACTTGAAACTCTAATTCAATGGTTATCCATCTGTAATTAGTTAATGTGCAATAGATGAGGACAGGTAAATAGCAACTGGAAGGTGAACCCCCATGTGTCTATTCTCACATTGCTGTGTATGTGTAAATAGGCAAAATTGCACAGAGGAACTGATTGGTGGTGTTTCTTGTATTGCCCAAGTGTCCGATGTTTTAAAGACAGTCACAATGAGATAATGTGTACAAAATACTGTCATACCCGTTTTTCTTTTTACCTTTATTCCTTAATTTGATTACATAATGTTACATAATATATATAAATAAGCATGGTATTCACAGGATAAAATCAGTTATTATCGCATCTGACCTCGTTGCTTATTTACTTCATTACATCATTCAGATCGAAGCGCTACCTTTTCATATACTTAAATATTATCGATCACTTCAATACTCATTTTCTCCTTATAAAATATTGTGCACAGCTGACACCGTCAGGAGTGTCCACTGTGAGTACAAGTAACTAGATCCATAATGAATATCATTTTTTGAGGTGAGCAAAATAGAGACACTAACAAAATTAAGATAACAAAATCGCTTAAAATTGTAACCGTATTTACCTTCATTTTGTCATTAATGTGCTGCAATTCAAAGTAAATATCTGCCACATTCTCCTTGGACTCGTCAGCCTCGTTGTTCTGGCCCCGCCCATCTGGGTTCCTCTTCCCACCACCAGGCGGCCGCCGCTCCACCTAGATTTACATAAATTTTAAACGTGTATTATATAACAACAAAGATATTTAATGTAGACACTCTATGTAGCAACAAATAACTTTCTGGTCTCAACATACATTATCTAAAGATTACCCACTCCAGTAGTCAAGGACCATGCTGGAAGACCAGGATTTCTTTTCTGAAACATGGCTCCTATTTGTACGACATATTTAGGTTCAAATAAAGAATATATTGAATTGAATTGAATTGTATTTGATTGAGATTGTTCTACCGGATATTTTAATCCAAAATATTTAGTCCGCGTGGAATAAGTCATTTTAGTCTAGCTATCCATCTCCTTTCCTCCTGGTCTCTCTCGTTTCTAGCCTCCTGGGAGTCTGAGGCTTGGCGAATGACCAGGTTCCACATGTTTTTTTTTGTTTTTAAGTACATTTATTCAACTGAGTGACATTGTGCACTGTCATACATTTTTATCAGTCCTAGCTGTTATAGAAAATATAGAGAAATTATGTAATACAATTAATCTAGAGATATAATAGAAATAATGTATAGAAATGAAATAAAAAAAGAACTCCACCCGGACGGTATCAAATCCATACATTCAAAAGAGCGACTCATTAGATTCATGTAGGCTGAAATTTTTCTTTAAGACGGAAATCAGGTTCAAAATAAAGTTCAACATAACCAAAGAGACACCTTGAATCAAGACAATACTAAATATATTCAGATATACCTAGTGTTGACTATTTTTTCATTCGGATTTAGCAGAATTTACTAAATGAGTAGATCTGTAATGCCATACATATCTCATATACTACTTACATTACCTTGCCTTACTATGTATGTGTAATTGCCTGTATTACCCACAAGATGGAATCAAGATTTACAAAGCACTGTTTTATCATTCCTTCTTCCTTACCTGTATTACCTGTACAACATTTGTATATACACACTACTTTATATGCCTCTGTAAAACTACCTACTCTACTGTCGTAGTCATCATTGAACAGAATGGTAATAGTACTTTTGTCCTGTTATTATTTCTCCTCCTCAAAGAACCGAGGGTCATTAGAGATCTGTCAATTTTACATAATTCTGAAAATCTGACCCCAATAATCAATAAAGGTTAAAAGAAGCCTATACCTCCCGCTGTGCTGTCCCCGCCTCCTCGTCTGATGAGTCTGCACGAGGGAAGAGTTTGGTCCTCAGCCTGCCTCCGCCCCCAGCCGCATAGTGGCGCTGCTGTAGCACAGTGTCCTGGTCTGACACACAGTCCTCCACCAGGTGGGGCTCCTCTTCATCCTCGTCATCAGTGGAGACGCGTCTGGTGGCCAGGTAGTTGGCCAAGTCTCCTGCAGGCCCAGACTCTACCAAACACATGTACATGGGTCAGCTTTTTCATGTGTGCTGTTTTACATTATGGCTACATTTCCATGAATATTTCCAATATCATGAGTTGAATACTCATTATTCATGTCTAGTGTGATTTCCCTCGATGAGCCCTTTCATTCCACATATACTTTTCCCATATCCTAAACCAATATTTAGTATTTAAAAATCGAAAAAACTGCTATTTTACCTTACTTTTTTGTTGAAAAAACGTAAAACTAATAGATTGTAACAATTTTCACACATTCAAAGGCCTAAGAATGTACAGCTACTGGGCTTTAATTCATATACCAAGGTATGAAATCTCTACGAGTTAATACTTTGACTTTATTTGGGCCTCAACACTACTCCCTCATGTCTATTAGGGAGGTTCCGCAAACAAACATATATCTCAATTACGTAACCGTATCCGTATCTTTGTTGTGACTTAGGTCGTATTTTGATGTCCAAAAAATAAATTGTGAGAGGAAATTTTTTTGCTTGATATGTTATGTTACGTTTTCCCCACCATGTTTTGCTGAACCTCTTTCTATTGAAATATGGTTACAAAGTGCAGAGAGCAACAAGGACACGTCCTTACTGTTTGGCGTCAGTCGTACTAAGGGACGCTGAGCTAGCTTTATTTGAACAGGAAAGCATCCTGCCGTAATTAGGTCAGCAATGACGCAATAGCAAAGTCGTAAAAGATACGAAACTAAAGTGAATAATTTTAACACTCCTTCTCACTTGCTTGTGAAGTATCCTACACTTTAAGATTACACACAATTCATATTTGCTATATATATGTTTTACTCACAGAATTAGTAACAGACCTTTCAATTATCCTAGAAATACTCCTGGTATTAGCACCTTATTATTTATCAGATCATTAGTCAGAATTTAAACACAGTAGACAAACTACCTGACTTAGCAATAACATTTGACTTAGGACGTGACTTAGAATTATAGCATCTTTCAGTTATAATGAGAGTTCAGTTCTAAAAAATAGAGATTTTGAGAAGAAAGTCTCTTCTCAGTGTTAGAGTGAAGTAGGTTTGACAAAAACTAATTGTCACTAGGCCTCTTCACTCCAGTCATGGTGCGGAGCTTGTGGAACTGCTCCTTATTCAGACCTTTGGTTAGGATGTCTGCGACCATGTCCTCACTGGAACAGTACTGTAAATCTACGGTACCGTTTTCCACTTGCTCACGGATGAAGTGGTACTTAATACCAATGTGTTTTGCACGACCATGAAACTGGGGGTTTTTGGCCATGCAAATAGCTGATTGATTATCCTCGTAGATCAGCATTGGTGTGGTTGGTGCGTTTGTTAGGTCACCAACGAGTTGCCTCATCCAGACTGCTTCCTGAGCAGCACTTGCCAAAGCCATGTACTCGGCCTCAGCGGTGGAGAGAGCTACACAGCTTTGCTTCTTACTTCTCCAGCTGACGGCGGTTCCACAGATCTGGAAAATGTATCCTGAGGTGGATCTGCGGTCATTGATGTCGCCGGCCCAATCAGAGTCGGAGAAACCAAGACAGTCGCCTGGATTTCCCTTCTCGAAGCATAGACCATAGTCGATGGTCCCCTTCAGGTAGCGCATGACTCGCTTCACTGCCGTCCAGTGCTCGTTTGATGGTTTCGAGCAGAACTTAGCTACATTGCTCACAGCATATGTGATGTCTGGTCTTGTCCATGTAGATAAGTACAGTAGGCTGCCAACAGCTGATTGATACAGCGACTGGTTGACGGCCTCACTATCTTCATTAGATTTGGTGAGTTTGACGCTAGTGTCCACTGGCGTCGCCACAGGTTTGGCCTCGCTCATCTTGAATTTCTCAAGCACTCTCTCAGTGTAAGCTGATTGACCCATCCAGATATTCACAGGATTTGTCTCTTGGTCAACAGCTACACCCAAGAAGTATTTGAGTTTACCCATGTCGGTCACAGTAAACTCATCAGCGATGGCCTTCTTCACCTTCCTCATTTTGTGTTCATCTCCTGCTGCTATGATTATGTCATCAACATAGACAGCAAGAATCACCAATCCTCCTTCTGATGTGTATATACACGGGTCATTAGTAGATTGGCTGAACCCAATCTTGCACAGGTGTTCGTCGAGTGCAGCATTCCAGCAGCGTGGTGATTGTTTAAGGCCATAGATGCTCTTCTTTAGCCTACAGACGAGATCTTCTTTACCTCTAGCCTTAAACCCTTCTGGCTGCTTCATATACACTTCCTCCTTCAGGGTGCCATTTAAGAAGGCTGTTGTCACATCGAGCTGATGCAGATGGAGATTATCTCTTGCAGCTAGTGCAATCACTGTGCGGACTGACTCTGACCTCACTACTGGACTGAAGGTCTCATCATAGTCCAGTCCGTACTGTTGGGAAAAACCTTGTGCAACTAGCCTTGCCTTGAACCTCTCGATGGTTCCATCTGCTCCCAACTTCTCCTTAAACACCCACTTGCTGCCGACCGTCTTCCTGCCCTTTGGAAGTTGAACCAAGTCCCAGACTTGATTTCCATGGAGTGAGTCCATCTCCATTTTCATGGCATCCTGCCATTTCTTCTTGTTTGGTCCTGACACTGCATCCTGTAGAGAAGTTGGTTGGGGATTAGTGTGAGTCAGTTGCACCCATTCGCCATACATGTTAGGTGCTCTCCTCTCCCGACGTGGCCTTTGAGCTGCTGGCTCCTCTGGCTCTATCCCTTGCTCAACTTCCTCTACCACTGGCACATCTTCCTCTACCACAGACTCGTTGTCACTGCTGTCAAGGAGTATGGTTGTCTCGATAGAGCAGCTAGGCTCCTTCTTAACCACAGGTTCGGGCTCCTTCTCCACAGCAGATTGCTCCTTCTCAACCCCATGCTTTGTCTCATCAAAGATGACATCACGACTGAGAATCACCTTGGAGCGCTTCACATCATACAGTCTGTATCCCTTGGTAGTGGTACCATAGCCAAGAAAGATGCACCTCCTGGCTTTAGGATCGAATTTCTTCCTTTCATCCTTAGGTATGTGAGCATAGGCTAGACAGCCAAACACCCTCAGCATACCTACATGAGGTTTCTCACCAGTCAGAGACTCATAAGGGGTCATTCCCTCAACTGCAGTGGTTGGGCTCCGGTTCCTCAAGTACACAGCTGTAGACACAGCTTCTGCCCAAAACTTGCGGGGGAGTGTAGACTCAGACAGCATACAGCGAGCTGTCTCGACGATCGTGCGGTTCATTCTCTCCGCAACTCCATTTTGCTCCGGCGTTTTTGGTACAGTTAGCTCCTTTCTGATTCCTTCCTTCCTTAGATAGGCTTGAAACTCTGTTGAGGTATACTCGCCACCATTGTCAGACCGAAGTGCCTTCAATTTCATGCCCGTAGAAGTCTCTACCTGGGCTTTCCATTCCAGAAATTGATTGAACACTTGGTCCTTGTGTTTTAGCACATACACCCAGGTGTACCGAGTCTTGTCATCAACAAAGGTTAGGAAGTATTCACAGCCACTGAGTGATTTGGTACTCATCTTCCCACACACATCACTATGTACCAAACCCAACACTGCTTCACTTCTCTTTGCACCACTGGTAGGAAACTTGGTGCGATGATGTTTTCCTTGAACACATGGTTCACACACACTTACATCACCATTCATAGCACAGTCCAGTCCAACAACCATGCTTTCTGCGTTTAGTTTCCTCATATTCTGATTGCCGAGATGTCCATATCTCTTGTGCCACAGTTCTTCAGTGGGCTTGTTCCCTCTCTGTGTCACAGCTGCAATGTGGTGGTTCTCCTTACAGTTCACATAGTAAAGATCTCCTACTCTCTCTCCTGTTACCACAATCTCACCATTAGAGTCAATAAATTGGCATCCATGATGAGTAAATACAGTACGCTCTACATAGCGAGTGGCCTGAGAAATACTAAGGAGATTGAACGAGAGCTCGGGCACATATAAGGAATTTCTCAGCTTAGCAGTCTTCACTTTACCTTCAGGGAGTTCCATTTCCAGTGAGACAGTTCCAGTCCCTATTCCAGGTAGATCATACCCATCTCCCACTGTAACTCCTTGTGGTTGATCAAGAGGGGTATAAGTAAGGAACTTAGACCTATCGTTGCACATATGACTCGTGGCTCCAGAGTCAATGATCCATCCTCCCGGTGCTGCCCCCTTGACGGACAGAGCGTGTATCACAGTCAGCCCGACGTAGTCACTGTCAGAGCCGCTGTCCTCCCTGGCGCTGTGCGCTCTGTGTGGCTTGCTCTTTCCTTTGTCCTTACCCTCGGACTTCTTAAGCGCGGGACACTCACGCTTAATATGGCCAATCTTTTGACAACCGTAGCATTTAGGTCCTTTAGCAGTCGCTTTCTGACCCTTTTGCCGCCTCACAAACATTGCCTTCTCCGATGCTGTACTGTGTGAGGAAGTACCATCCTCATACTTTCTCTCCTCATGGAGCAGTCGCTCTGTGACTACTTCCATCTTAGGCACATCTGTACATGCCTCGAATGCCGTAACAAGCATGCCGTAGGAGTCCGGTAAGCTGGCGAGAAGGTGCACTACTCGGTCCTCATCAGTAATGGCGTCCCCAACTACTGATAGTGCACTGAATGTTTCAGTCATTGTCCTTATGTGATCCTGTACAGAATCACCATCCTTCAGCTTTAATGAATACAGTTTCTTCCTCAGATGAAGCTTGTTGGCCCATGACTTCTTCTGAAACTGATCCGCTAGCTTGGTCCATACTGCGACGGGACTTGTGGGCTCTCCAACCAAATACAAGAGAGCTGGGTCAATTGATAGAACTATGATGGCCAAGGCTTTGTCCCATCTACTATCAAACTTTACCCTAGCATCACCATTCTCTGGAGTTGGTCGAGTTTCAGTCCCTTGTACAATATTCCACAGCCCATCCTTCATCAAGGCCATTTGGCACTGTAACTTCCATGTTGGGTAGTTACCTCCCTTGAGTGAAGAAATAGATGCTGTATTTGCCGCCATTTTCAATTTGAGTGTACACAGAAAAACTCCAAACTTCTAAGTCACATAAAAGTTCTTTCCTGCACTCAAAAGTTCACAAAATTTAGCTCGGCATCTGCACAAAGTACTCACTGACTATTTCGTCCACAGTTGAAGGTGTCTGGGCCCATAACCTATTGAAATATGGTTACAAAGTGCAGAGAGCAACAAGGACACGTCCTTACTGTTTGGCGTCAGTCGTACTAAGGGACGCTGAGCTAGCTTTATTTGAACAGGAAAGCATCCTGCCGTAATTAGGTCAGCAATGACGCAATAGCAAAGTCGTAAAAGATACGAAACTAAAGTGAATAATTTTAACACTTTCTTCCTTTTCACGTATGTGTGTATACATATCAGAGATACGGATACGTTTACGTATAGGTTAGACTTGCTAAACCTCACTATTATTATTCATGTTAAATACCCTATTCATTGTGAGTAGAACAGTGTAAGAAAGATAACTAAATTAGAACAGTATTCTTTGTAGCAGGGATGAAAGTCTTCTGTATTTCTACTGAAATCGATATCAGAAGACTGTCTCGGGACGAGTCTAGGACAGATCTATGAAGGTGCACCTAGCCTATGTAATCGCCTCGCACTCCCAGCCAATCATTTCATTAGCAAATTTCCCAGGACTTTTTTGCATCCGGACGAAGCCAGCCCACAACTTCAGCAAGTCTTTAATGAATACCAATAACCATGAAATGCACTTAATTTACTATGTCCGTCCATGCCGTATACCTTTTAATTGGCTTTTAATTCACGTTCGGGAGAAGTCGGGGATGATACTGTGTCTATTATTGGCCCATATTGACACATTATGTGAATTTCGGTAAACAGTACTGATGCATGTTGCTAAACATGGACTTGACTTATAAGCAGGGACAGAATTGACAATAATGAGGTAGGTTAATAGGCATACTGAAATGTGGGACAGGTTCCGCCGTTTTTTTGAATGAGCACTGTCCGTCCCCGCTCCGGGGTGCAGGAGGATATGGGGATGGAAACTGTCTAAGGCGCACCATGATCTCACACTATGTTCTTATAAACTTAACACGACTCAAGATCAAGCATATCTCAGATAACTAAAGTCTATGTCACACACATTACCATCAAATAAACTGACATCGTCTTCATCATCGGTGAAAATGCTCCTGGCCTCTCGGGAAAACCTTGGTCGATTCATCCCGGCTGCAAAAGTAGAAGTAAAAGGAGATCAACACACGATACTGGTACCATACATTTGGAAAAGGTTTTACGTTTGAAATCACAGTCAAGGTACGGATCTTCCAAATATGTATGCCATTAATAATTACCAATCGTGGAATTGAAAATATAGATAACAAAAATCGAATTGCGTAACTAATTGATCTATTTAATATGGGATAAAAAGCATAGGTCTAAAATTTAAAAATTTAAGTTCTAAATGAGATTGATCTGAACCAAAAATAGTCAGGAAGAAATGAAATATAACAGGTTGTAGATAATGTAATTAAAGAGATTTTCATAATAGGTTACTATGAAATACAATCCTGATGTCTTAGAGATCATTTCTTTTTTCATCGGCTACCATAACAACCTGGCAAAACCTATCTCTAAACTTCCTGACATAGGCCCTACCATTTGCACAATACTTTAAAATTAAATATTTTGAATATGTTTTGTTATAATAAAAAAAAACAGCTTTTCAATGGTGTTATGAAAATGTTATATCAGCTGGGGATGATATCAAACGGATCGTTATGATACATAGTGTCATAGAAATTAGAATGCATTCACTTTTGCTCAATTCATTTTAGGCAGTGTGTTTTATATATTTTAGATATGATTTAATTTGGATGCAGGCCCAAATGCCATGTACGTCTAGACCTTTTAAAAAGTAATTTTCCCTTACTTATTTAATGCTCTGAAATAAACCAGCCTGATGGTAATAGAATGGCCCTGACCCCCCTCCCCCTCTACTGGCAGTCCGACCCAGCAATAATATCAGAGCTATACATATACATGTGTATGTATAGCTCTGTGTATGTATAGCTCTGATAATATGAACGTGTAGTTTTATTTATTCGAACGTTATGGTGTATGTCTCGGAGGGTATGGCGCGCGGGGGGGGGGGGGGGGGGGGGGGGGGGGACAGGGCCACACCGACCACATTGAGTGCAGACAACGGCCGCTTTGACCTAGCGGGGCGACGGCTTTGAATGGACGATAGGTAGATACGGTACCGTAGCCTGTCATATCCCCCCCCCCCCCCCCCCCCTGGCCGTTCCCCTTCAGTTCAGTCACTGTCACTGACATTGCGTGGGCCGCACATCAGTTCGACATCAAGGAGGAGTATCGCACAATTGACGGCATAATGAGAAGAAAATAGTGAGAACTTCTAAAAATATTAACAAAAACAAAATGAAATTCGAACATTAAATTTGGCTGTGGTCGGACATGGGATCGACCTATTATTAGGTAGGGCGATCGAAGCAGACAAGCCCGGACATGATCAACGTCCAACATTCAGCGGTAGATTACGGCGAAAAAACAGACTTAAATCAAACAAAAAGTGTATCTGCACGAGCAAGATCATGAACATGAATGGTAATTAACTTTGTCTTGGATTATCAATACATAATGAAGTAGAATTAACTCACTTGTGGTTGTTTACTTTCTACTCAACTTGAAATTCCCACTCCATTCGGAGACAGCTGCGCGACTCTCACCCAGTCTACACATTGGTACAGGTGCGTGCTTACCACTCAGTGTACCTTCGCAGAACAGAATTTATATTTAACTATGAGCCATCTTTGTAAACTAGAGAACATTTTGTTAATTTCTGGAGGTTCTACCACCCATTTGATATTCATGAATAAGACAATTGTAAACAGCCGCATGAATGCAAAACTTCGGTCTGCAGTCTATAGGGCCTAGAGACTGTTTAACACACCAGACGGCGCACTGTGTTCCCTTCGCCGCAGCACTAAGCGGGGGCGCCACCAGGCAGGTCCATAGCGCAGCCTCCCCCATAGCATCCCCGCATCACCCCCACTCCCCCCCTCCCCCCCCCCCCCCCCCCCCCCCCCCCCCGGTATAACTAACCTATAAATGCGTCAGATTATAAGAAAATGTACAATTGGCAGCTCTACACATTTAGGTAATTCTGCTAAATTAGGCTGAAAAATGATGAATACCGGGTAGGCCTATATCTATCCGGGGGTAGCCTACTTTAGAGTTTAGACCTAATGTTGGATATATAGGCCTACCCCCTCCAGTTTCAATGTAGCCTACCCCCTGGGGGTAACTTAGACCTAGGCCTAGGTCAAATGTACCCCCGCCAGGTTAAAATTAAGTACCCCAACGAGGGAATCTAAACCTAGGTCTAATATACCTCTAGTATTTGTTAGTAATCAAGTACTGACGTACCCCCATCGATACATTAATTCTTTAAATTATGATAAAAATAATATTAAATGCTTCGTAGACAGAACTGAATAGATTTTTTTAGCAATAGATCATTCTGATTTGAGAAAAGTATTTAGTTCAGTATATGAATTGCACAGAGTGCTGGCTGTTCTCATCACAGCCTGCAGCATCTTAATTATAATTAAGATATTAAATTATAATGTTGAAGAGCGATTAAAATGACATAGTAATGACACACACTTGAAGAGACAGTACTAGATAGGCCTACAAAAAACATCATTATTTTTTGTTTTTAAAAGATTTTTATTTTCTCTAACCTGCCGTCTTGGCGTTTACAATGCCAAGGTTTTCTGCTGTTACCTATTAGTTAAACTGGAAAAAGGAGAAACAATTCTTGTATTTATGCGGATAGATGACATTGGAACATTTTATGTGATGAAGCATGCGATATATCTGGGCATAGTATTGGTTTACATCGATAGAGTAAGCTACTTGACGCGGGGGATCGTACATTAATTTAGTAAAATCTCCCCGGTTTGAGCAATTGGGGGTGTGGAATTATTAATGAAATGCACAAATCAAATGCTACCTTCATTATATCAGTGCTTATAAGCCTCCACAAAATCATTTATATTTAAAGTCATTATATAGAGCAAAATACATGTGAAAAAAAACTTAAATTCAAATCTTCCGTTAGTCCAATTCAAGGTCCAAAGTTTGCCCATTAATTCGGAATTAAAATGGAACAATGAATGCATGAAAGAAGAGATCATGTGGGCTACATTCTTTATGGGATTGACAGAAGTCCGAATTTCTTTTTGATAAAATATATGTCCCATTGAAAAGTTTCATATTAAAAAACTGCCTTATATAGATCAGCCCACTTTAAAGCAAAGTTGTAAAATAGGTTATGAAATATTTGGATGCTCTTAAAAGAGCGAACACTATGAATATACCCGGCTTGATCTCTTCTTTTCAATATGATGATATCTCAAAATCAATTTCTCTAAATCAATTGTTTACAACTTGTGACTCATTTCTCTGTAATACATCATAATTATTAAGATTAAGATTAAGATACTTTTATTACCAAACATGTCGCTTTCAGAGGGCATGGCTCCAGCTAAGGGAGGTTTGAAAGCCTTCTGTCGGATACATTGATAATTTAACAGTGGACAATACCACAGTCGTCATGGACGAAGGTGGCTCACTGTTTTTTTCACTAGTTTTGTCTATTACAGTATTGAAGTAAGTATAAAGCGCAGTAGATTTCTTTGTGAACAATTTTTCAGTGATATTAATTAGCTTTTTTTTGATAAGACAATTTCAACATGTTGCCTAACATCGGGAAAAATAACAATTAACGAACAAATCTGGATATAATATTATCAAACAATACCAAGTGAACAATCGTAGCATAAAAATAAAATATAATATTTAATCTAACAAAGTGAACTGACACACAGCTCCGAGGCATATGGACTACCCTTCGTCGACACCCAAACCCAGATGCACACCACCTAAGGCCGACAACAAACCACTCGCGCTGTCCCCTATACGGCCACACCGGGACCCGATAGAAGTAGAAGAAGTGCCGGACAGTTCCACGCAATACTTCACAGCAAGTAACGAAACTCTGACAGAACTCTCAACGCCTAGGAATAAACAGCCAAAAATGGCTCACAATAATAGGTTTAATAATTTCCCGAACCAACAGCATCACCATCAACAAATGTACATGGGAAATAGTCATGGATTTCAACCACTAGCAACACAAATGAATCAGCAAACCCAAGTATTTTGTCCGCGACCGCAAACTCCTCCAGATCAAAATGGTCAAAATGTACCGAGCATGACTTCTCGGCAGCAACCAAACCATAATGCACAGAGAATGACTTGGCAGCACCATCCTCCACCACAACTGGGCCAAACAGATTCCAATGTACAGACTATGGCTAGCCACCAACAAAGTCAAAATATACCTAGTACGACTTCACAGTATCACTCCCCACCGCAACAAGGAGAAGCAGATCCAGGTACGATGTTGAAGCCCTTCAGTCGAAATGACAGTGATGATGAATCATTAATTATGGCTTTCAAGTCTCAAATGGAAACTCAGAATAGTCTCATCTTAAAAATAGCATCTAACATGGACAACTATACAAAGTCATTAGATGACAAATTCTCTCACCTGAACAACTCCCTACATCAATTTGTTCTGGACCATAATAAAGACATAACCACAAAGATGGACACCTTCCATGCAAGATTTGATAACTTAGAAAAGAAGAATGATAAATTTCTGGATACTTTAAAACCAGAGATCAACAGTAATATGACAAAATTCCTTCAGGAAACAAAGAACTCGATCGAAAATAAACAACAAGGGATAGAACAATCACTAGACTCCCTAAAACTCCAACAGATCGAATTACAGAGAAAAATAAATTCTATGCAAAACCCAAACCAAATGGATCCTAGACAAGCTGCTCAACCAGGTTTTGGACTACCAGGTTTTGGACAAGCAGCCAAACAAATACATCGACAAAGAGAGGAAAATGAAGAAAATCCCTGGAAATCTCAAGGTCGCCGACAAACCCAAAACAAGGCCAGAAATATGCAGAGAAAAACAAACTTTGTCCCACAAAAAGAAAAGAAAAAAGAGGACTATAATACGAGTATAGCAATCCTGGAAGAACTCCCAGAAAGAGCCAACGAGAACACCCACAACAAAGTCACCACGATAATGGAAATTATCACGAATGATTTAAAAAAAGAGGACCTAAAACAAGCATAGGATCGGTCAGTTCGTTGAGAATGAAACAAGGCCTATTTTTATTGAATTTCAGGACTCGGACCTGAGAGAACTATTGGTAGGAAATATCTTTACTGTGAGTGAAAGTAATGACATCTACGATGGCATGTGGATAAATAAAACAGGACTCAAAATTTTCCCACATGAAAAGAAGGTTATGCGAAACTGTATGGCCCTCCTCAAAAAACAGGATCAGGAGGTAACCATGTCCTATAACCATCTGAAACTAGAGGATGGAACCTATCGATCAACTGATCTCCATCTTCTCCCTGATCACTCTAACCCAGAAGCAGCATCAAATCTGGTATTGGAAGACGGTAAGGCCATAGGATATTATGGATCCCATAGTTACATGTCTAACTTTTACCAAGTACCTGTGAAACATAAGGATATCACCTACAACTCTGTAGAACACGCCTACCAAAGCATCAAAGCTTCTGAGGCGGGAAACCCTGATGCGGCGACAGAAATCAGCGAGGCAACCTCTGCCTTCGAAGCTAAGTCTCTAGCCAGAGATATAAAACCTACACCAGAGTTCACAAAGAATGAGGAAAAACTTCTAAATGAACTAATTAACGCAAAATTTCAACAAAACCAAGAACTGTCATATAAATTGAAACACGAGAAATATAGTAAATTCTACGAGGTAACCGGCGATATGAAGTGGGGAGTAGGCTTCCGCTTCCCCGATCTGCTGACTGAGACTGCAAGAATATCAACAAAACGTTTTACCGGCAAAAACATACAAGGCGAAATGATAAGGAAGCTGAAAGAATCACTATGAACACTCACACAGTAAACCTTTTATACCTATATCTAATTTTAACGATAAAAACTTTCTTTCATCAATTTCTGAAGACAAAAAACAAACTCTCCATATTATCGCTCAGTGTCGAGTGTAAACACAGCTCACAGTGTCGAATGACCGAGCCGCAAGAGACTAAAAATGGTTCTCACTTATATTGTCTTTACATTTAGCATATCGAACCAAGCATATTATATGTAATTTATCCTTAACTCTCCTGTATATCACAGACAGAGAAGGACATAAAATTACCTTGTGTTCATACTCATATAAGTAAGTCAGTCTGATCACTTACGACGATTGAATAATAAGCCTGATGTAGGCCTACTTACCTATGCCTAATCATGACAAACTCTATATTATTATAGCTATGATCTACGATCAAAACTAATGTAATATAATCTTCTCTATTTCATTGTGACGTTGCCCCCTCACCTTTGTGTATTATTGTATTATTGTTAGGAAATTTCCTATTTTTCTATATCAGAGTCAGTGCTAGACTCTTTTGAAAACTTCAAAACAAGAAAAGGCTTCCATGTTGTAGGATGGAATATTAGAAGCCTAAATAGTAATATCAATGATTTTAAACAGTGTATGCAATTGAATAACTTGAATATAAATATTGTCTGTCTCACAGAAACATGGTTGACATCAGCAACGTATGATACATCTTTGATGGTGGATGGTTACAATCTCTCTCGACAGGACAGGGCAGGGCAGGTAGGAAAAGAGGTGGTGGCCTCTGTTTCTATATAAGAGATGACCACCAGTTCGATTCAAACCTGTTCTCAAACTTATGCTTAAACACAGAGAATATCGAATTACAAATAATAAAGGTGCAGAAAGGTTGTGCTAAACCATATATCATATGTAATGTGTACAGACCACCGGGGGCTCCGATATTAAAAGGCCTTCAAGAACTAGATCAAGCCCTTGCCAAACTAGACACAAAGACTGATCTAATAATATTGGGGGACATGAACATAAACCTCCTAGACGAAAAATTATCCATACCTATACAACAAGAAATGAACTCTATATTTGAAAAGCATAATTTAACACAACACATAAAAAACCCAACTAGAAAAACTCTATCATCATCATCCTTGATAGATCATATATATTCCAACTCAAAAATTGTAAGTTCAGCAGGGATTATTGAAAACTACACCTCCGACCACTTACCAACCTACATAACAATGAAAAAGAGTAGGAATATTTATGAAACAAGTTCGTTTATGGCACGGAACACCTCATGCCTCGATCAAAAAATTTTAAATGAAATCCTAACTAACCAAGATTGGTCAGAATACTATGAAAGTAGGGACCCTGATAAATGCTGGGCAATAATACAAGAACGAATCACTCTATATCTAGATCGTATGTGTCCCATACAAAAATTTCACAGAGTAAGGAAAAAACCAAAATGGTTAACCCCAGATATAACTTTACTAATGAACGAGAGAGACAATAAATTTAAAATAGCCTATAAGACTAAAAACAAAACTCTTCTCACGGAAGCAAAACAGCTTCGAAATAAAATCAGATCCATGTGTCGTAATAGCAAAGCTAAACTTTTGAAAGAAGAATTAACGCAAAATAAAAGCAACCCAAAATTAATCTGGAAAAAAGTAAATAAGATCATCAGCCCTGAAAAATCAAAAAATGCGCAGGAGGTTACTCTGCTAGATGAAAATGGAGTTAAATCAGATAGAGACCAAGCTGCAAATATATTCAATGAATTTTTTCTAAACATAGGTCCAAAATTGGCTGAAATGATTCCAGATCCTATCACCCCCGAATCAAATAATCAAGGTACAAATAATGACACTCAATGTAAATTTTCATTTAATGTAGTCTCCCCGCAAGAGACCTTGAAGATCACAAAAAAGATAGATCATAATAAGAGCTCAGGAGTTAAAAACATTCCTGGAAAGATATTAAAAAGCTGTCTTATGGCTCTTAACTTACAAGTAACCTATTTAATTAATCTCTCAATATCCACTTCGACTGTTCCTCTAGCATTCAAAGCTGCAACAGTCACTCCCTTACACAAAAACGGTCCAAAAAATGTCCCTAGTAATTATCGACCAATATCTGGTATAAATATGCCTGCAAAGATATTAGAAAAAGTCATACAAAAACAGCTATCCTCATATATGGAACACAACGATTTGTATTATAACAAACAATATGGTTTTAGACAGGGTTACTCAGTAAACCAAGCACACATAGACCTTCTGCAACCTTTTTATGAGAATTTAAATTCGGGAAATATCACCTCGGCTGTATTTCTCGATTTTAAAAAAGCTTTTGATACCGTCCACCATTCAAAATTATTAGAAAAATTGAAAAAATTAGGAATAAATGATCAAGAAAACCTCTGGTTTAAAAACGACAGATTCCAAACAGTGAGAGTAAACGGGCACACATCTACCCAGGATAAGATCACTTTCGGTGTTCCCCAAGGAACAATTTTAGGACCGATTTTGTTCTCAATTTATATTAACGATTTACACCAGGTAGTCAAAAACTCAGTTGTCCAACATTATGCTGATGACACAGTAATATCATATAGTGACAAATCAGAAACAAATATATTTAACACCCTTCAAACGGACTTGAACGAAATAGACACCTGGTGTAAAATAAATAAGATCTCCATGAATGTTTCAAAAACAAAATTCTTAATATTTCACCCTAATAAAAAGACAAAAAGTGTAAATAAAGCACATCAATGTCTTACCCTGGGTAGTGAACCCATAGCTCACACTGAGGAATACTGTTATCTAGGTCTACAAATCGATGAAAAACTCAATTTCAAATCTCATACAAATAAAATTATCAATAAGGTTAGATGGAAGGTGAGACTTCTATCAAATGCAAGGTATATGTTACCCAAGAAGGTAAAAAAGGATATTGTTAAAATGATTATAATACCAAACATTGATTATGGAGATATTTTTTACGACAGTTCAAACAAAAGCCTGATAAAAAGGCTCCAATCCTTGTTGAATACCTCCATAAGAGCAACCCTTGATCTTAATAAAAGAGCAAGTGTTGCTGGTGAACTGGAGAAACTTAACATACATCCAAACGAATTTAGAAGAAAAGTTCATTTGGTAGAAAGTGCATACTACCTGGCAAGAACAATAAGCAACATTGACCAACGAAAACTCCCCACCAGAAACCACGCAAAAAATCGAAAAATGTTAAAATTAGAACATCCAAAGTCATCTCTATTTCAAAATAGTTTCCTTTATAAGGCTAAAAGTGCCTGGAACAATCTCCCCACCAGACTACAAAATTCAGAAACTCAAAGACAATTCCGACAAGAGATATAGAATCTTTTTATTTACAAAATTAAATTCAAATCTAAAAACGTTGGACAATGTTACTTCATAAAAGTAAATTAACCGATAAGCCAGGTAACTGACTCTCGAATATATGTATTTCTTGCCTATGAATCTCCAAAGTTTGATTTGATTTGATTTGATTTAAAATTGAAAATCAAAAATCAAACTGTATTGTACTGTACTGTACAATCATTGTATTATATCGTATTATCTCATGTTTGTTATACCCACTTATATAATCATAACTATCTTTATTCTTCATCTGTCATGATCTGTAAAGCTTTCTGGAAGTAAATCTGAAGCTCTCCTCAACCCTATTGTGTAAATTAAGGTTTCCAAACCAACTAATATAGTACATATAATCTACCTATCACTGAATCGCATACTTATTAATCTCTTATGATCTATGTAAGCATTGTGAAAGTACATCAAGTGCAGTCTTACTCACGAGTTATCTTTATATTACTCAAAACAACTGTTTTACCAACCAATAAAGTATATTATTGGAAAATGTCTATATATATTTAAACACTTGTTAGTCGTAGATCCATCTGATAATTCTCTCATCTCGCTTCTTTATTGTTTTATATTTTATCCCATATTTAATCCTAGCCTCAGTCGCATACAGTAAATAGGCCTTCTAAATTAAAGGTAACTGTCGGTAGAAATGGAATTTACTTTTCATATAGACATGTCGACCCTTTTGTCATCTCTTTGTATTTTAAATAGGCAAATAAAAGATTTTCTTATCTTATCTTATACTTCTACTTCTTCCATTGTGTTTCCATCCAGGCTCAATTGTGTTTTAGGAAAATGAGTCATAAGTCGCAAAATTGATATTTTTCAAAGTGTTTTTCTCACAAGATCACATTATTGAAATGTTCTGATTTTTTAAGAGTTTATCACTTATACCTATATCAATCGATGTATCAAATTTCAGGACAATCTATAAAATATATTCTTTAGTTTTAAAGGTCCTCATATGGACTAAATTTAGTTACTTTACTGTTTATTCACCCCCAGAAATATTGGAACCTTTTTTTTAAAAAAACGAAAATATCAAACTTAGAATCGAGAAATACTTATGAGATTATTAAACTGTTTACTATCATTGGAATCAGCTTGATCTCATCTTTTCAAATAAAATGGTATCTCAAAATCTATTCTTTGTGACTTATGACTCTTTTTCCTGAAACACATCCCATTTGTTTTCATCAACTGGGGTTGCTCGATCGCCTTCTGCCCACCTCGACCTCATGTTTTGCTTTCCAAAAAATGTCTGAATTTTAGATTTGTCATATTTCAATGAGATTTTGTTTATTTTGCACCAATATATCATGGCATTTAGGTCCTGTTAGAGCAGTTTTGTAGCTTCTAGGACGTTCACAAACATTGGTTAATGTTGCCAGAAAATGTACAATAGGGGATTTGCATGTGCCACTACACATGTTTGTTATAGTGCAGCCTGGGTGGATTCTGATGAAATCTGACATACAAATATTTTGCAACATTTTTATCGAAAATTGGAGTACTGGATGGCTTCTTTATTAATCCACAATTCACATGTTAATATTTCGATATACAGAAAGCATTAGAACATGGCTTCCTCAGGGCTCCAGGGCTTCCAGTCAGTCAGCATGATGTCATCAGTGTACAGGAGTGGATGGTAGATCTGACTATACAGTGACTGGGAACCCTTATATACTCTAAACATTGCAACAGACTTGGGGTACATTTCATCATCTTTTCAAGGCCCCTGCAATATACAGTGGACATTTCATCAGTATCTCATGCCATTGAGTCGGCCGAGTACCTTGCATCAGCTCTGGTGCCAATGGAGAAGCTTGTGTGAGTCACTCATGATGCATACTAACTCACAGGGAGGAGCTGCTCCTTAGCAATACCTAAGATATATTTCATCATCTTGTTCATTGCATCAGACTGAGCTCTCTGGGTCAGGCTCAACGAATAATATATAGATCATACTACCATGCTCATACAATACATATAAATAATTAAATAATACAAGTCAATTGATTAAATAACATTAAACTTAGAGAAGACATTAACATCAGTCGCATAATTTCATGCAAATCTAGATTCAACATGGCAACTATGCAAATCCACTATTAAATTAAAAAAATAGGACATGACATACTTAACTACTTTATATCTGACAAGACATATTACAGCTTTACACCCATTTAATACTATCAATATTTACAAAAAACAAATAAAGCCAATAAAAACCAGCACTTTCGTCCTTCAATATACATAGTCCCAATATTCATAATATTGGTTTTTATGATATTTACATTCATTCATTGTACCTAAACATAACACACACAGTATTCAGCAAGGTTTAGTTCATTTGACTTCAAACAGAACACCATTGATCGATAAGAATTAGTCCTTATAATGGGATTCTGCGAGTCAATCATAAATGTTTTGGAAGTCTCTGTATACTTCAAAGCTGTTTCATACAAAGCATCCCCTGGAGTTGTCTGAAATTTGACTTGATATTCATTTGATCTCTTACCCTTACCACTGCTCACCACTCTGCTATCAATAATTTTCTTTAGTTGAATCTGCCTGCACTTGTGCCTTAGTGGGGCAGTCATATTGTTCATTAGTCCTATAGTTGTTGACACCGCTTGTTGTATAAGTGCATCAGCTGGATCCACTTCAATCCATTTCTTGCACGAACAAAATAAGGGTGGAATCTGTGCTATGTCACATGTCCTATTGAGAGGAATTCTATCAAAAAGACTCCAGCCATGAGTGCTATTCCTTGTGTATGATTTCAAGTTAAGTATGTGCAGCAATGTCTCCCATAAATCAAATGCTGTTGTCAAAATGGGTGCATTTCTCTTCAAGTTTGCATAAAATTCTGGATACTTTGCCTTGAACCAGAGGGGAAGAATCACACTTGAATATGGAGACATATATTCAAATCCTCCCTGTTTGGTATTTCTCAGAGTAGAGTATCTAGGTCCATGATCTGAAGCCAGATAGATTAAGGTATTATTCAGAACTCCTTGTGCCTTCAGTTTCTGAAGAAAGTCAACAACTTCACCATCAGCAGCTTTTAACCGTGTAAGGCTATCATGGGATACAAAAGAATTGTGATGATAGGCAAAGATTGGCCTTGGACTGTAAGTGGCAAACACATCTATTAGATAATCCAGGAGGACTGTTAATGATGCTTTCCCACCTACACAATCCCTATTAGATCCGCCAGAAGCCAAGTAAAAGTGCCGCATGTAATGCTCCATAGGTTTATCCTTAAAGCCCCAACATTGGTATGTCCATAGGCCCATCATGGGTTCATCTTCACTATAGACAGGGATATACCCTCGTTTACGTAATGTCTTCCAAATGAAAGGAAGGAAATCAACATGATTCTTCTGGCGGGCACTCCTCCTTATATCCACCTTAATCTGTCGTCTACTTCTTAATCCGTGAAGGCCAGTTAGTAGAGGAAACAACTCACCACCAGTGCCATCAGCTAGAACATTGTGCCCAGTCAGCTCAATGCCTCCCAATTCCTTTGTAGTATATTCCACAGTTCTTGGCATGGTTCGATGCCAATGTGGTCGGGAAACACTATCGAAAAATATGAATAATATATGCACATTTTCTGGTCCAGCTTCTGCATATGGAATATCCTTAAAAGGTAACTTTGCTGCCCCTGCATGGTAATTTTCATATGAACTGCCATTGCTGGTACATTTTACTTTGAAGAAATTGTCCTTGATATCAGTTCCATTATCAAATGGTGTAAAAGGACTTAATTCATACTTGAAATCAGTGGTAAAACCAATATATGCAACCTGGCATGATTTATTGCCTGGTGTGTTCCTAATGGCATCTTTTATGTATAATTTTCCATTCTTTGTGAAAGTCCAATCATCCTTGGGACACACAAAATGAGAAGGAGCTCTTTCTATCTCTCTCTTTATATGCATTTGATCAGCAGCCCATAATTCCAGGTATGGCAACTGGCAGCCCTTCTCAGTACTTTCTGCAAACCTCTTAACTTGATCATTATGCTGTCTAGAGCTCTGGGAATCTGAAGATTGCCCTTCTCTTGACCACTGGGAAGGATGGGTCATAAAGCCCCCTATGTATCTGTATCTGTAGAATATGGAAAATACAAATCCAACACAGACAAGAGCAAACATAGTTTGAAGAGTTGGTCTTCTCATGGTTAAGTTTCTAGATGCCTTATATCCGCTATTTTAGCTGTCAAAATAGAAAAGAAAATGCATTAAAATCATTTAGACGCGATTTGATCAGATTCTGTGAGGTATTTTCTTGCATATAGACCACCTTTGTATCGACGGAAGTCCCTGAAGTGTGGACTATAGAACGGCAGTGTTAAAACTCCATAGAGGGTAGCGCCACCTTTAGTACCTGGCGGAGTTAAGTGGGTAAACTTCCGGTTCAATGTAGGCGCACTTGATACCTGTTTTGCAAGGCATATTTGATTAAAATAAATAATTGTACAGGTTGGTAAACCTTCTATTTTGGTATTAATAAGTTGATCTGATCTCGGTTTGGTGGTTTGTTGTGGTCTGTTTGGTCATAGACACTCTCGGCAAGCCCTCGAGTGACCACTCAGACCACAACAAACCACCAAACCTCGTGGTAATAATGCTATAATAGAGATTTAATAGGCTAAAAGACCAATCTTGAGAAAATGTATACATTTTAGGGTTACTGAAGAAAACTAACATCTTTAAAAAAACATGAAAAAAATAATAATAACAAAATTCTTTTATTTCATGACTAGCAGGTTACAAAAATACAGGTAGTACCCTTCAGGTCTGGACCTGGTCTTCCCGTGTATGCCTAGCTAAAGAGGGTTGACTAGCTAATTTCGGGGTTCACTAGGGGTTTGTGGAGCTAAGGTTGGGGTAGAGTTTACATTTATAAGATCCTAGAGCCTTTTAAATGAGTGAAAAACATTCAATTATAGACTTTTTGTCTTACAGGGTAAATATATTTATAAAGATTTATATAGAGGCAAGAGGTTGACTTCATACATGTCACTCTACATGACACTCATAAGTGACCGTCACAAAGTGATCGTCCCTCAAGAAATATTTTTGATTTTTTTTCATGTAATAAGAATAAAAAGTGACTTATCAGATGTCTTTATGTTAACCATCATTGGAATCGGCTTGGTCTCATGTTTTCTTCTCTCAAAATCCATTTTTTGCAATGTATGACTAACGCAGCACATTTGAGATGAGTGTGAGAATAAATAAGAGAAAAGAATGACCTGGGAACTTCCACCTGAGAACTTCCACATTATAGAATGCATGAATTTCAAAAGCTATATTTATGGACTTTAGAATGTTGATTTCAGGTCCCGAGGTACAATTTGTGAATTGTTCGATTCTAACGGTAGTAAACATCAGGGGCATCTAAGTAGTTTTTTTTATTACAAGTTTGATATCTTTATTTTTGAAAAAAAAGTTATTGATATCTTTGAGTGGATTATTACTCATAAAGTAGCTAAATATACTCTATAAGATGACCTTAGAAATGCATAGATATGTTTTATAAATTGCCTTAAAATTTCGTACATGCATTAATATTACTAGCAGCATTAAGTACCCCAGAAATTAGAATATTCCAACAAATATATCTTATGAATAAATCACTTTGAAAAATAGCAATTTTGCTACTTATAACTTATTTTCCTGTAACACATTACATATGTTAACTGATATCTGTACATTGATTGATATCCGTAAATTTATTAATCTATATAAGTAAATCAACGAATTGAAATCCATGAATCATTTGTGAATATCAGCAAATCATTTATCGTTATCACTAAATTATTTGTTGTCATACGTTAATCTAATTTCTGATATCCATGAATCAAATACAGGACAATAATTTTATATGGGTCAGATTTTCAGAAAATATACAATTCAACTTCACCAATCCTCTCAAATAACCCAAATTTCAGACGAAAATACAATTCAACCTAACCAAACTAGCGGGCATTATATAATCCAGACCAACGCGCGCTATTGCACTTAACAACAGTTTTCCATTTCATAATGCTTTAACGCAACAACAAATTTGTACACAACGCTTGTTAAAGAACAGTTCTTGTGGTTAGTCAACGCAACGCAGAAATCGTTGCGTTAATATAGCGCGGAATTTTCATTTACTTATTAGTCGGGAGAATGATGCTTGGCTAATACCTACCAATCTACCTATCTATCTATCTATCTATCAACTACTACTGTACCTATTTAATAACATAACTCCATTTTTATGTTATTGAAAAGTGTACGCTTCCGGAAATAAAAACATATACATGTATACATACATACATAATATATGTAGAAATATAACCATATATGGGTACTTCTCATGAAAGGTCGACAAGGGCCCTATTTACATGTGGAAACAGAATATCAAAGTCTAAGTGTCATATTTCTTTTAATTGATTGAATAGTTGTAGAACCATATATATTTAGGAAAGTTAGATAGACATGATGGGATATTAAATGTTTTTTGAAATTTTTGACTTCATTCAGCAGAATAATATTATTTCGCCAAAAGGTGGATTATTACAGCCTTGTCAAGTATAAATTATAATAGTGTATTAGCAACGACAAGAGAATCAGTAGATAATCTTCATATAATCTTTAAATCTATTTAGAAATGAAACGACAAGAGAATCAGGAGGGTGTTCCCATGAATCCATACATACCATTTCTAGGTTTATACGATCAAAATTGACAATGATATGACATAAACAAAAAGCATGAAAAACATTAAAATTGTAATTAAATTTCTGGAATCGATCCCATACAATATGTATTGGTTTGATTTCTTTGGGATATGCAATTGGATAAAATAATAATATCCCTCATTCCATCGTTCACTGTGTGAAGACAAATTATGTCATTGCTATAATTTCTATATCATTACAAAGAAAACAAATTCCTCTTTCAGGAGATATATGCTTTTCAATACCTATTTACATAATTTTTGGCCCGAGTGTGCGTAGAAAATACGCACAAATGTATCCAGCGTGACGCGGAATGACGCGTGATGCGGGATGAGGGTCTCAAAATAAATAGGTTGTTAATGTTGTTAAGGTGTGACTAAGTTCTAAGGATGTATGATGGAAGTGTTCTTCCTGAGAAGCAAATGGGTCAGATTTCCGGAATATGTACAATTCAACTTCACCAATCTTCTCAAATAACCCAAATTTCAGACGAAAATTAAGTTCAAAATACAGTTCAACTGAACCAAACAGTTTGCTAGAATAAATGCAATGCTCATATCTTGATCTCTAAATGTAACCCAAATATTTACGTGATATATTCAAGCTGGTTTTGGTTAATAAAGAGTGTCAGAACATGGCCGCCGAATCCCGCTGGTTTACAATTTACAACCCCATTTTCCGATTGGTTCAGCAGGTGCTGGGGTTCAATCACCTGTGGTGCCTTTTTATATGAAAAAAATACATGGGTCGGATTTTCTGAAAATGTACAATTTAACTTCGCCAATCTTCTCAAATAATCCAAATTTCAGACCAAAATAAAGTTCAAAATCAAATACAGTTCAACCTAGCCAAACATATTGCTAGAATCAATGCAATACCAAATATACTCGAATTTACCTAGTATTGACCAAATTGTAGCCTTATTTAGCAGAATTTACTAAATGTGTACAGCTGCCAATTGTACATTTTCTGAAAATCTGACCCACATGTTGAGGTGGGCGTTCCACCAAATCATCTGATCCATTTCATCTGAAAGTATCTAATCCAATTTGGAAATCGGCTGCAATCCCTACCTGGGAAAATGAATGTAGGCCCTTTTCAATCCTGAATCCCGACCTAAAATACACCCTAACCCTGGTTCCTGAAAAGACCTGTATCCCCTACCCTGTATATAGGTAGATTAGACCCACCGACTGTATCAACATCTGATGAATAAAAGTACCTACAACAAAACAACAATATAAAGGAATAACAATTCAATATGAATTTCTCAGATACGTTTTAAACTCACCTTCAGATGTTCGTTCTGTCCTACATACCCCAGCTGCTATGTCGCGAATAGCATAGAGGATTACAATAGAGATCTATATGTTTTTCCTAGGTAAATATTCTTTCTGGTTTATGTTGACATTGGGGTAGCTATGATGTTTCTCATGTCTCCGTGCCCTCAGTGCTTGGTTTGAAAGTGGGTCAGGAGGGAGGGATGGGGCAAAGGGGGAGGGGAGGGGGGAGGGACAGGAGAGGGTATATATAGGTGGGGGAGGCGGCAGAGGGGGAGTTACAGCTGAGAGGGATGGGGACAGGAGGGATGGGGCAAAGGGAGAGGGGAGGGGGGGAGGGGACAGGAGAGGGTATATAGGTGGGGGAGGCGGCAGAGGGGGAGTTACAGCTGAGAGGGATGGGGACAGGAGGGATGGGGCAAAGGGAGAGGGGAGGGGGGGAGGGGACAGGAGAGGGTATATAGGTGGGGGAGGCGGCAGAGGGGGAGTTACAGCTGAGAGGGATGGGGACAGGAGGGATGGGGCAAAGGGTGAGGAGAGGGAGGGGATGGGGACAGGAGAGGGTATATAGGTGGGGAAGGGGGGAGTGGTAGAGCTGAGAGGGACGGGGACAGAAGGGATGGGGCAAAGGGTGAGGGGGGGAAGGGGACAGGAGAGGAGAGGAGTGTGTGAGTGGGGAGGGGGCACAGGTATTTAATCTGTAGAATAATGTATCAATACTAATAATCTAGCGGTCTGCTAATGACTCATATTCATGTATGCATACATGTATTTGATAAATGTGTGTAGTTTATTAGTTCATCACAAATGATGATGAATAAAATACCAATAGAATATTGGACACCCTTACTGAAGCGCCCCCTTCAGGCAGTTGCTGATGTACAGAGGTCACAGGGTAGTAATATTTAATGAGAATGATTAGTGTCTCCTACCTCCCCTCTCTCCTGGTATAATAAATGAACCCAAGGAGAGGAGAGGGGCTCAGCCAATGAGGGGGTAGGAGGGGGGAAACGAGGCCGGCCAGGCGAGGATATAAGCAGATTTTTTCTCCCGAATTAAAGGTCGATTATTCTACCAACCAAACCTTGACTTCTTGACTCACAACTTAACAAGATAATTCAATTTATTTTTCTTTGGGGTCGTACTTACCAATTAGATACTTCTGCTATCGAAGTATTGCTTCTCAGCTTACAACTATCTTTTGGTACTTGTTTGCTTTCATGCATATACTGGTACAATTTTTAATCATTACTTAGCACCTGAAGAAGGGCAACTTAGCCCGAAAGCTGTCAAATCATTTCTGATTGTAATGTTTGTTTGTTCAGAATAAAAATCCAATATATAAGAAGGGCAACTTAGCCCGAAAGCTAGTGATAGAATAAACATAATGCAACATTAAGGGTTTTTTCCCTATCTACTGTTATATTACTGTAGAAGGCGTTGGTATTGCGGAGGACTATCATCCCACAAACAACCTACCAGGCTTAATGATATACAGCTATATTCCCACTCACCTCAATACATCATTAGCCTACTTAGTTGTTACCAGTTCTTTTATTGCTTCTACTCAATTGAGCCTCTAGACATTTTTTGTAATACCCAATAAGACTTCCTTCCTAGTTTTTTTATATGCACACCCTGTTTTACGTATATGAGTAAAAACAAGTTAGATGTCATTTCGGGGAAAATCTAAATGTTAACACTACATATTGTGATGTGTTTCAGGAAAATGAGTCATAAGTCGCAAAAAATAGATTGTGAGATTCCATTATATTTGAAATGATGAGATAAAGCCGATTCCAATGATAGTAAACAGTCTAATAATCCAATAAGTATTTCTAGATTTTAAGTCTAATATTTCTATTTTGGAAAAAAAAGTTTGCAATATTTCGGGGGGGGGGGGGGGGGGGGTAATAAACAGTAAAGTAACTAAATATAGTCCATATAAGGACCTTTAAAACGAAAGGATATATTAGATACATTGTCCTGAAATTTGATACACCGATCGATATATCTATAAGTGATTAGCTCTTCAAAAATCAGAACATTCCAATAAAGTGATCTTGTAAAATAAACACTTTGAAAAATATTATTTTTGCGACTTATGACTCATTTTCCTGGAACACACCACATATCTCATCCATTCAAAATCCATTCAAAATAGATCCCCTACATGATTTCCTACATCCATGTATATTTACAATAAAGTGTAAATATGACTTTTTATATAACTGTAAATATAGGAATTAAACCTACAAATGACAATCTAGTATGTTTTTTCTCTTATTTATTTTTCCTGGCGCGTTTCGACATTATGGTTGTCTTCCTCAGGGGTAATTGACTGATACAGAAAAAGTACATGTATGTATGCTTATATATTGGCCGGGTGTCACTCGGTGTGACACCCGGTGTGGTGTTGCTTGTGTTGACACTTTTACACTTGTTGGCGCTCGGGGCACTTCTATAGCACTCTATGGGGGGTCTTGTTGGTTCGGTAGGTTTTTTCTTGATGGCATTTGAAATGATGAAGAGCTGCAAGATGAGAATTTATAAGCGTTTTTTCTATGTAACTATTAAGTATGCAACATAAAAGAGTTCTTCTACATCTCTGCCTTTCGCTCCAAACAGCTGTGCCATTACAATCCCATTTGGATGTCTACTCTCGGGCCAGGAAAGCCATTAGCACAGTAGGTGTCCAATCAGTGATTGGACACCTATTGCGTATATAGAGGGATGGAGTTAGTTGGGTTGAAGATAGATGAGCAGGTTTGGTGTGCATTTGTATTCATCTTTGTAGAACAAATGAGTTCAAATTTCCTGTCAACTTTTCTGTAACGATATCTTATTTTTCAGAAATCACTGCACAAATTGAAATTGATTCAATTTAGATTATCAAACAATTGATATATACACTTTTCAAACTGGGAATGATAATTGTAGGCCTATTTATTCTGTATTAGAATCATTAAAATATATTAAATATATCATTAGCAAGCTGTGCAGGAGAGCAGTTTTCATCATTACTGGTTATGGCTGACAAGGGAAAACAATAACTCTGACACAACAAACTGCCTCTCAAGATCCCTGCCAAGTTGTCTGTCGGATCTTGAAGTGATATCTTCTATCTTGAATAGTGACAAAGAGGTAATTATAAAAAGTATATGAATTAATGTTAAAATTCTGTATGTATAGTAAGAACTAGATTTTTCAGATTGGCAAAATTTAATGAGAATTATTGCATATGATGAACTTTGACCAATATAATTTATTTAAAAAAAAAACTACCCCTTTGTAACAAAAATACATTAAAATCATTGCCATGTAAACTTTTCATTTTCCTACTGTTTACCATATATGTGATGTGTTTCAGGAAAATGAGTCATAAGTCGCAAAAAATAGATTGTGAGATTCCATTATATTTGAAATGATGAGATAAAGCCGATTCCAATGATAGTAAACAGTCTAATAATCCAATAAGTATTTCTAGATTTTAAGTCTGATATTTCTATTTTGGAAAAAAAAGTTTGCAATATTTCTGGGGGGGGGGGGGGGGTAATAAACAGTAAAGTAACTAAATATAGTCCATATAAGGACCTTTAAAACGAAAGGATATATTAGATACATTGTCCTGAAATTTGATACACCGATCGATATATCTATAAGTGATTAGCTCTTCAAAAATCAGAACATTCCAATAAAGTGATCTTGTAAAATAAACACTTTGAAAAATATTATTTTTGCGACTTATGACTCATTTTCCTGGAACACACCATATATATATTGTATCACTATTCTTTGAACCTAACCTAATCAATATAATACTAATCCACTGAAAAATGGCATTATTAATATTGTTACAACGATTATACAGTAACTTATCATATTGATTTCATTTCACATGTTCACATTTCAACAAATAGGACATATTCTCTGTGACACCACAGGTCTTTCAAATATACCTAAAAAATTAATTGAATTAAAATACAATAGATGGCACTTTTTACGCACTGAGTGAGGCCTCACGAGGTACATAACTAGTGCATAGAAAGAGAAATAGGAAGAGAGAGGAGGAATTCAGCAGGAAAAAGCAAGAAAAGCAGGCTGTATAAGGCCCCCCCCCCCCCCCACCCGCTGCATAGGTGTATAGGTGTTTTTTTTGAACATATCTTTATTCAGGGAATATAAGCTGGCATATGCCATAGCTGTTGTTGTATAAGGATCGGGTTTATCCGATATTCCTCCTTAGCCTGAATTTTCGCTAGCACATTTCATTACTTAAATTTTTGTGTGTGTTATAACATAACTAGTATACTTTTCCCTCTAAAGGGGTCGAGTAGTAATGAGATGAAATGAGTTACTGAAAGGTGAATGGATGGGGTGGTAGGGTTGGGGGTCTTATAATGGAATAGACATTTGTCTTGACACATTAGAAAGCAGAAAGAATTAAATTAGATTTAGATTCGAATTAGGTACAGTTAAATACAACACAGTTGGCGAATCAGAACTCAGGGATATTTGCTACCCCTAGTAGGATGTTGTTTTTCAGGTGTCTTTTGAAGCTGAGGGCATCGTCGTTGTTCTTAAGGTTGGCCTCGATGTAGTTATTCCAGGCTTGGATTCCCAGGTAGGCCATCGACCGTTGATATAGGTTGCAGGTTGGATGGTTCACTTCGAAGTTAACTGAGCGGTTCTCTCTTAGATTATATGCTCCCTCGAGGGGGCGCTTATCAATCCAATTTACTCTACATAAATACAGTTGTTTATGAAAAAATTTGGCATTGTTAAAGAAGATTCTCTGTCTTATATTCATTACTTTGGCATCAATATGTAGTTGGTCAATATTAAATCTTCGTGGTCTTTTTAACGCGAATCTTAGAGCCTTATTCTGAAAGACCTGTAGCTGATTCAGGGTGGACTTGTTGCAATTCAGATAACATACATTACAGTAGTCCAAATAAGATAGAACCATTGATTTGATAATTAAGAGACGGGTACCAACATCTAGAGCATGACGATTGATATAAAGATTACATAGTCTGGCATTTGCCTTGGTCAGAATATTCTTAGCCATTAATTCAAACTTGAGCGTAGTATCAATGGTAACACCCAACTACACAAACGAATCAACCCACTCGATGGTAGAATTATAGATCGAGAGCTTCGGTGGAGTATATATATTTTTATAGTATGTACTTGGAGGGATTAGCATAGCCTTTGTTTTTGGCAAGCTTATAGAGAGTTTGTTACTTAAGCTCCAATCAGCAATCTTCTCGGTATCGGCTTGACATAGGTCTAGAGCAGTGTTACGTTCCTTTGAGCAGTTGATTAATACAATATCATCAGCAAATAAGAGCATGTGCCCATGTAAATTTAACTTGCCTATGTCATTAATGAATATATTAAAGAGTAGTGGCCCCAGGATTGATCCCTGGGGCACACCGCACTTAATTGGTAGGTATCGTGAATAATAATTACCAAGGCGTACTTTCTGTTGTCTATTTGTTAAATAGTTTTTTACCCAATTCCGGAACCAGACCGGCAAACAGTAATGGACAAGTTTAGACAATAATATTTCATGATTAATAGAGTCGAACGCTTTCTGGTAGTCGAAAAAGACCATGGTGCTTGTTATTTTTGAGTTTCTGTTATTTAATAATTTATATAATAATAGGTAGACCGTTTCAATAGTAGAGGAATTTTTTCTAAAACCGCCTTGGTATGGTGATAGTAATTCATGTGTATCAACGAAATCCTGTATCTGTTCATTAATATGTTTTTCCAACACCTTACCCAATATATGGGTTAAAGAAATTGGACGTAGATTAGTGACCTGGGTTACATTACCCTTCTTAGGTATGGGTATGACTGTGGCCTTCTTCCAACGATCAGGTACAATACTTTGTGTGACTGAGAGATTTAGGAGGAAGGTAAGTTGTGGCTTGATAATTTGGAAGGTTTGATAAATTATCATCGGTATTTCATCACAAACGGATGATTTATGCGTTGGGAAGGTATCTAATATTTTAGATAGTGATTGTGGGTTCAACAAGACGTAGGGAGTATTTGCCCTGTCAGCAACATTGGGGTCAGCCGGGCCAAGTTCATAATTATTTGTACTGTCTGGTAACAATGCTGCAGTTTTTGCACCCACGTTAGCAAAAAATTTATTAATAATCTTCGGTATATCCTTGGCATATGCCATTGTGTTTGTATCTGGATTAATAATTTTCGTTATTGTTTTTGACTTATCTTTAAAAGGGAGATAATCATTTAGTATCTGCCAAAACTTTTTATAGTCATATTTGTGTCTACTCAGCTGGTCCTTTATATAGTTGCTTCTAGCTTGTCTAGTGGCACTATTTGCTAGATTTCGGAAATAAACAGCCCTTAGTCTGAAAGCCTCCTTTTTGGTTTTCCTATATTTATTGAAGTTATAGTCCCTATTGTGGGCCAGGTTAATTAATTCATTACTATACCATGGTGGTTTCTCTTTTTTTGCTTTAAATTTTTTCTTGGGGCATAATTTATTAGTTACTTTTGACAGCGTTGCATACATTAAGTTCCAAGCTGTGTTTGGGTCGTTACAATGGTAGAAGGGTTGCCAATTGTCAATGAGATTCATTTCCTTTTCGGCATTTGCCGTATTTAAGTTATTGTATGATCTAGCCTGGAAGTTACACTTAGCATGTTTTTCTCTCTTTTTTTCCCTAGTCAAATAAACAATATAATGGTCGCTTAAGTTATATTCAATCACCCCAGCCTGGCTGACATGTTTAATATCAGTTAAAATATGGTCTATCGCTGTTGCTTTATCATCGTTCCTATGATTATTAGGGTATATGTTATGTGGCAACATGTCTATGTTCAGGTCACCCAATAAGATTAGTTCAGAATAGGGATGGGCTTCTCTCACCAAGTCAATAATACTAGTAATCTCCTCGCAGAAGGTGCTAACGCTGCCTGCCAGAGGTCTGTATAAGTTGGCCAGGATCAGGTTTTTAGAATTCTCATGTGTTATGTGTAGGACCAATGCTTCCAGGTGAGCACTTTGATGATTTAATTCAAGTAATACTTTGTATTCCAGAGAGTTCTTAATATAGACACATAGTCCTCCTCCTATGGACTGAGATCGATCCAGTCTCTCTAAATTATAACCGGTTAATTGGAAGTTTGCATCCAGAATATCCTTTTTTAGCCAGGTTTCACTTAATGAGAACACATCGAAGGTCAAGTCAATCAAATCTAGTTTAAGTTGCTGCCATTTATTTGTCAGCGATCTTATGTTTGCTTAATGTATATTTGGCAAGCTATCTATAACTAACTAGACCAACGAGAGGCGAATATAAATTGAATCACAGAAATTGGGTTAATTGAATGTGGTATTTCCAAAATTATTCAACCGTCCTGGTTTTATTCAGTCTGGGAGAACAAATATTTTCTCCCAGACTGAATAAAACCAGGACGGTTGAATAATTTTGGAAATATAAAATATAAATAAGGGGACTGACTCTCACTGAGACCTGTAATCTTTTCTTGAATGCCTAGGCCAACTGATTTATCAACTGGCCCTGAAATAAATCCACGAAGAGAAATAATAAATTAAAAAGTTTATTATTTAAATTAGACAAATTAGTTAGAAATAACTAAGGACCTCCCTAACCCCTATACATGGGGGTATAAGGGAAAAGAGCTTACACCTAAAAAAAGTACCTGATGAGGCCCATAGCCGAAACCGTCTGAATATAAAATCTATTTCCAGAGAGAAAGAAAATATTTTCCTCTCTCTTTTTCCACAAGTTCGCCGAAAACCAGAAGAAGATCAGAAGAAAAGAAAGCTAACATTGCATCTGGAGGTGCCCCAACTACTCACAGTAATTGGACAACCAATCATCAGGAAGACATGTCCGATGTGGATTTCCCATCATATGCACTCAGTCAACAAATGCCGCGTCCCACAAATATGTTTCAAACAGACCCGGCCCTAACAATTCTTGGACCAATGGGACATGTGAAATCTGACATGCTTCCCCCGTCGCCTCCTCAGCAAACACCAAGGACAACCACCGGTGCAGTTACTATGCAAAATACATCTTATTCTGAGAAACTCACTCCGTCGTACACTAGAACCAGATCGACCTCTTCCAGCAGAGAGGATCAATTACTGAGTAGGACAGAGAACTCTCAAGACCAACCCACCCCAAGTAGCTCTGCCAATACCAGAAGCAAAGGACAGGGTAAGACCACAGCCAAACCACAGGTAAAAGCCCCAGTTTCTGATTCATCGGATCCTCTAAAGGATATCTCTATAGGAAATAAGGTCTCCATTAGTCATATTTGTAAGCAATCTTCAAGCGGTCTGCTCTCATCCTAAATTATACATCTAATCTGAAACATTTCATGGCATTTCAGAAAAAATGAATTCCACTACACTCGTAGTTACAGATTCCAGAGGGAAGCGGCTCCAATCTTTCATCAATTCAGATGATATACTTGTATACTCGTTCAGTGGTGCGAAATTGGATAGATTAACCAGTGAATTAAAATTACTGATCAACAGACACCATCCAACCAATGCTATTCTTATAGGTGGCATATGTGACTTTTGCCTCAAGGATCCTGCAACTAAAGAAATAACATTAGCTTCCTATCACGAAGGTGATTTAGTACGACTCATGAAAACGAAATATGATCTCTCTCTCGATTCTCTCTACCATGAAAGACAGATATGCAATATTGCTCTGGGAGGGCTCATTGGAGTCAATTTGAATCGAGCAAACAGATGTGAAGGTTTTTCGCCTTCCCAAAACATGATTTCAGATGCGATCCTAACCATAAACCAGGACCTTAGGATGTTAAACTCAAATAGGAACATCAACCATCCCCATCTCATTACTAAAGTGCACAAGTACGAACGCCACAGGCCACGTCACACATATACAAGATTACCCGATGGCATCCACCTTGACGATTTAGTATTAAATAACTGGGCAAAACAAATCCATCTTTTCCACAATACCCCAAGACTTGACATCTAAACATAATATAATATGCTTCAATTCGAACTTACAATAAGATGATGATATATCATCGCTTATTGCTACACCATTGGATCACTAAATAGCATATTCTAATAGAACTCTGAGTATTATCCACCCCTCTTTATGATCGTACTATTGAGCCGCTATTTCAATCATGTTTCACTGTGCATTGTTTGTAATCATGTTTTCACCTAGTTGCTTTCAGATTGATAATTGGCCTGCCAACCTGTCGACGATATATCATCGCTGGTACCATATTAATCTAGAAAGGATTTGTAGGTATTGTGTCGCTAGAAAACAACAACGAGGTAACATAAGTATACTAAAGAATCTGATTATGAAATATATTATGAGTTCCATTTTCACTTAAACATATGTATCTAGTGAGGAAACTTATCCTTGATCAACGATGATAATCATCAGGAACAATACTATGGGTAACTTTAACTTGTATTGTATGATTATGCAATGTTTCCCTGCTGGGGTCCCTCGAACTGGATGAACAAATTGAAATACAATGATGATAATCATTAGGTATGGACCTTGACGCCCGCTTCGAGAGACTCCTAGTATAAACAAACAATCGTCTATATATATGTTACTCTGTCAATACTTGTTTACTTAACTACAGTGACCCAGATTATGAATGAATCTATTCGACCATTGGAAAGAGACGCTAACCCAAACCTTGGTACTGGATTGGACTCTCTATTCAAGCTCACACTCGATATTGTACATACTGAATGAATCGTAGGAACGTGCTTTCACAGCAGGATTACTTGTGCTCTATATCGGTAACCAATATATCTTGTATATAAATGGCTGGTAAGTTACAGAATTCTATATCCTATGAACGACTGCATTGCTGTAAATAACATATCTGTGCTCATGCCTAAAATTGTGAGTATTCTATGTACTGTATATAAACTTATATGTAATATGCTGAACGAGCCTCACGATGACGATAATCGTTTCCTGGGAGTCTAGACAGTTCGGTCATGTATATAGATGGTATACTGGTGACTCTGGGTTATATGCGCTGCGGCCGCACTAAAGAATATTTACTATGCTGACCGAAACCAAACTTGACGATTGGGAGTGTCTTAACAGACAAGCTGGTATCAAAATTGCTCACCTAAACATTCGTTCAATAATTCCTAAGATCGACTATGTCAAAAAGGATATACTTAGTGGTGAACTAGATATAGTCTGTTTCTCTGAAACATGGTTAAAGAACGACTCAACTCTATATCTTCTTGAACACCCAAATTATAACTTAGTAAATCTGAATCGCTCGACGAATAAGCATGGCGGCGGGTTGTGCATATACATTAGAAATACTTATCAGTATACCATTGACTGGGATATTTCTATAAGTAACGAAGCTATTGAATTTCTTCATGTTACTATTATGAAGAGCTTTATGAAACCAATAAAGTTGGGATTGATATACCGTCCCCCCCAGTCGAATATCAACCAATGCTGCACCAAACTTAGAGAAACACTGCAGTTACATGCTGATCAAAGGTACCCAGGTACAACTATAATTGTAGGAGATTTTAATATTGACCTATATGAGAAAAAAGACCCGAAGTATAAGTTGATTACTGAACTTATTCAAGATTTTGATCTAAATATTAACAAGCAGTTTACCACTCGCTACGGGCTACAAAAAGACAGCATATTAGACTATTTTATATTCAAATGCAATAAAGCTGTCACAGCAGGTACAATAAATTACAATATTTCGGATCACCAAGCAATATACCTCACTATCAAGCACAAACGCACAAAAAAAGTACCTTGCTCGCTAAAAAAAATTAGATCAATGAAAAAATTTAATTTAGAGGCGATTAATACTCTCCTAGGAGACATTGACTGGGATGAATTTTATAGCATCCAAGATGTTGACAAGGCATGGGAAAAGCTATTTTCTGTTATTATAGACACTGCAGACTTATTGGCCCCTTGGAAACAAATTCACTCCCACAGTAACAGGCCTGGTTGGTATTCGGCTGAGATTACAGACGCATGTAAAATAAGAGATGAATTATTTAAAGCAGCTAATATATCAAAGGATTTAAATGACATCCAAGCTGCAAAGAACCAAAGAAACTACGTTAACAATTTACTCAGAAGGGCTAAAACTCAATTCTATACTAATCTATTAGAAAATAACTCCCACAATAGTAAAAAACTTTGGCGAACACTAGACGAAATTACCTCCAAAAAAAAAAAGGAACTAATGAGTATTTGTGATAATAACAATGTAGAATTAAACTTGGTCGACTCTACCAACTATTTGAATGAGCACTACTGCTCCATTGGTGACAAGATCCAAGAAAAAATTGAAAAAATTCCAATTACCATACATGATGAGCAACTTATTGAGGAATGCCCTTCTTTTGAATTGCTCAACGAGGGAGTTCTACTTGAACTAATCAATGATATTGATGTTGCAAAATCGTCTGGATGTAAAGAAATATCTGCTAGTATCTATAAAGAAATGTTTCGTATATTATATAAGCAGTTACTTCATGTGATGAACATATCAATCTCAAAAGGTATCTTTCCATCTGCATGGAAAAAAGCTATTGTAAAACCCATACCCAAGAAGCCAAATTCAACTCGCCCGGAGGACACCCGGCCTATCGCCTTAACCCACCTAGGAGGGAAACTCTTAGAAAAATTCATTGCAAAACAAATTTGGCACCACCTCGATAACAATAACATATTGACCTCTCATCAATATGGCTTTCGTAAGAACAGATCAACCCAAGAAGCTCTATATGAATTAATATCAATAATCAATAAAAAAAATAATAATAACCTTCTAACAGCAGCGACATTTATAGACTTTAGCAAAGCTTTTGATAGCGTAAATCATGAGATAATTTTTAAAAAATTAAAAAAAATAGGCTTCACGAATCTTGCACTTGACTGGCTCAAATCCTACCTCCATGGGAGGTCCCAAACAGTCCGACTTGGTGATACATACTCGAACGAGGCAATGATAGGCTGTGGTGTCCCCCAGGGATCGATCCTTGGGCCGATAATCTATTTGATCTTCTCCAACGATATTAAGAACCTAAATCTAAGTTGTAGTTTTATTTTGTATGCAGATGATACTGTATTATACTCTTCTGGTAAAACTGTCAATGAGCTGGAAATTAATATGAATAGGGATCTGAACAAATTCTATAGATGGTCGGCTGCCAATAAGATTCTCATCAATGCTAATAAAACTAAAACGATATTATTCGGTGAAAAAAGAAAGACCAACACCCAACTGTTACTAAAGATAAACAACACTGATATTGAATGTGTTAGAAACTATTCATATTTGGGCATAAATATTGATAATAAATTGACATTCCAAGAGCAAAGTAATATCCTACTTAAATCATTAAATTTTAGAATCCATCAATTAGCTATAATAAGACCTAATCTGAACAAGAAAAGTGCCCTCCTCTTAGTCAAATCAAATATTCTTTCCATCATTGATTATAGCGCCCCTTTTCTTACCAATTGTCAACAAAAAATTATAACAAGAATCCAGCGCCTTCAGAATAAGGCGCTCAAGATTGCTCTTGGATGCCCCCCAAGAACACCCACTTCAGAAATTCATAAAAATACGAAAACTATGCCCATAAAAAACAGAACTGGCTTTCTTCTTTCAAAACTAGCTTTTATTACCATCTCAAAAGGAAGAGCCAATTATCAACTTCAAGCCAACAGAGCAACTCGCTTATTAGATGCCCCGACCCTACCTCAATTCATTCCAAAAAAAGACTCGGCTAAGTATTCAATATATTACCAGGTGGCCTCCACCTGGAATAATTTACCAATTAGACTACGTAATATTCAGGATAACAATGTGTTTAAAATGCAAATTAAAAAACATTACCTAGAAAAATTGTAGAATAAGTTACTTGCTCAGTTTGCTCCTCCACCCACTCCACACCTCATGTAAATTGCATTAGAGATATAAGACAACTTCTCATTTATCATTATTTCTACCTTCATATGTCCACCTCAATACTGATGTAATACCTTAGACTATGATTAATCAATAATACAATTTATAAACAGTTAAATTTCACCCTAAAAATGTTCATACAGATAGAGACGTTTGCAGATGACCTATAAAAACGCAAAATTGTATGCGGCGGTTATTTCTGCAGAAATTTTCCTGTTAATAATAAGTTGAAAATAAACACGTCCAAAAAAAAACAAAAAACAAGGTCAAAATCTTGTACCCACCCTAGCCCCTTCCCTAAAATAACCCTTCCCCACACTCCCCCCACGTACACCCCCCCTTTCCCCCATACCCCACATAGAGTCATCTCAAAATAAGAGAGACCTATGCAAGTCCCTATACCAAGGTGGGAAAACATTCCCAGGGCAGAACGGAAATAGCCACAGTGACCAAGACATGGATCATGCGCTGAACAATGGATTTTCAACTTTGGCGGGAATCTGGACACATATAAATACAGGACAGATCCCCCACACAGGCATTCGACGGTTGTACGGGTTTAGGTGAATAGTGCCACGTCTACCTACTATAAATTGATATGTGGGCCTATGCAAATCATTGAGGTCACAAAGTTTGCCCATTAATTCAAACTTAAAATGGAACAATGAATGCATGAAACAAGAGATCATGTGGGCTACATTCTTTATGGGATTGACAGAAGTCTGAATTTCTTTTTGATAAAATATATGTCCCATTGAAACGTTTCATATTAAAAAACAAATAAAGCCAATAAAAACCAGCACCAGCGCAAACATCCTCTCCCAAGATTAAACAAATATTAGTATATTCAAGAAGCACCAATTTCAGACTTTCGTCCTTCAATATACATAGTCCCAATATTCATAATATTGGTTTTTATAATATTTACATTCATTCATTGTACCTAAACATAACACACACAGTATTCAGCAAGGTTTAGTTCATTTGACTTCAAACAGAACACCATTGATCGATAAGAATTAGTCCTTATAATGGGATTCTGCGAGTCAATCATAAATGTTTTGGAAGTCTCTGTATACTTCAAAGCTGTTTCATACAAAGCATCCCCTGGAGTTGTCTGAAATTTGACTTGATATTCATTTGATCTCTTACCCTTACCACTGCTCACCACTCTGCTATCAATAATTTTCTTTAGTTGAATCTGCCTGCACTTGTGCCTTAGTGGGGCAGTCATATTGTTCATTAGTCCTATAGTTGTTGACACCGCTTGTTGTATAAGTGCATCAGCTGGATCCACTTCAATCCATTTCTTGCACGAACAAAATAAGGGTGGAATCTGTGCTATGTCACATGTCCTATTGAGAGGAATTCTATCAAAAAGACTCCAGCCACGAGTGCTATTCCTTGTGTATGATTTCAAGTTAAGTATGTGCTGCAATGTCTCCCGTAAATCAAATGCTGTTGTCAAAATGGGTGCATTTCTCTTCAAATTTGCATAAAATTCTGGATACTTTGCCTTGAACCAGAGGGGAGGAATCACACTAGAGTATGGAGACATATATTCAAATCCTCCCTGTTTGGTATTTCTCAGAGTAGAGTATCTAGGCCCATGGTCTGAAGCCAGATAGATTAAGGTATTATTCAGAACACCTTGTGCCTTCAGTTTCTGAAGAAAGTCAACAACTTCACTATCAGCAGCTTTTAACCGTGTAAGGCTATCATGGGATACAAAAGAATTGTGATGATAAGCAAATATTGGCCTTGGACTGTAAGTGGCAAACACATCTATCAGATAATCCAGGAGGACTGTTAATGATGCTTTCCCACCTACACAATCCCTATTAGATCCACCAGAAGCCAAGTAAAAGGGCCGCATGTAATGCTCCATAGGTTTAGCCTTAAAGCCCCAACATTGATATGTCCATAGGCCAATCTTGGGTTCATCTTCACTATAGACAGGGATATACCCTCGTTTACGTAATGTCTTCCAAATGAAAGGAAGGTAATCAACATGATTCTTCTGGCGGGCTCTCCTGCTTAAATCCACCCTAATCTCTGGTCTGCTTTTTAATCCTACGTGAAAGTTAGTTAGGAGAGGAAACATCTCACCACCAGTGCCATCAGCTAGAACGTTGTGCCCAGTGAGCTCAACGCCTCCCAATTCCTTTGTAGTATATTCCACAGTTCTTGGCATGGTTCGATGCCAATGTGGTCGGGAAACACTATCGAAAAATATGAATAATACATGCACATTTTCTGGTCCAGCTTCTGCATATGGAATATCCTTAAAAGGTAACTTTGCTGCCCCTGCATGGTAATTTTCATATGAACTGCCATTACTGGTGCATTGTACTTTGAAGAAATTGTCCTTAATATCAGTTCCATTATCAAATGGTGTAAAAGGACTTAATTCATACTTGAAATCAGTGGTAAAACCAATATATGCAACTTGGCATGATGTGTTCCTAATGACATCTTTTATGAATAATTTTCCATTCTTTGTGAAAGTCCAATCATCCTTGGGACTCACAAAATGAGAAGGAGCTCTTTCTATCTCTCTCTTTATATGCATTTGATCAGCAGCCCATGTTTCCAGGTATGGCAACTGGCAGCCCTTCTTAGTACTTTCTGCAAACTTCTTAACATGATCATTATGCTGTCTAGAGCTCTGGGAATCTGAAGATTGCCCTTCTCTTGACCACTGGGAAGGATGGGTCATAAAGCCCCCTATGTATATGTATCTGTAGAATGCAGAAAACACAAATCCAACACAGACAAGAGCTAACATAGTTTGGAGATTTGGTCTTCTCATGGTGAAGTTTCTAGATGCCTTATATCAACTTTTTTAGCTGTCAAAATAGAAAAGAAAATGCATTAAAACCATTTAGAGATTTGATAGGCTAAAAGACCAATCTTGAGAAAATGTAATATATTTAAGGGTTACTGAAGAAAACTAACATCTTTAAAAAAATATGAAAAAAATAATAATAACAAAATTCTTTTATTTCATGACTAGCAGGTTACAAAAATACAGGTAGAACCCTTCACGTCTGGACCTGGTCTTTCCATGTATGCCTAGCTAAAGAGGGTTGACTAGCTAATTTCGGGGTTCACTAGGGGTTTGTGGACCTAAGGTTGGGGTAGAGTTTACATTGATAACAACCTAGAGCCTTTTAAATGAGTGAAAAACATTCAATTATAGACTTTTTGTCTTACAGGGTAAATATATTTATGAAGATTTACATAGAGGCAAGAGGTTGACTTCATACGTGTCACTTTACATGACACTCATAAGTGACCGTCGTAAGTCACAAAGAGATCTTCCTCAAGAAATATTTTTGATTTTTTTTCATGTAATAAGAATAAAAAGTGACTTATCAGATGTCTTTATGTTAACCATCATTGGAATCGGCTTGGTCTCATTTTTCTTCTCTCAAAATCCATTGTTTGCAATGTGTGACTAACACACCACATTTGAGATGAGTGTGAGAATAAATAAGAGAAAAGAATGACCTGGGAACTCCCACTTTTTTTTAATCTTTTATTTAATTTGTTGAAATTCTTTAATCATCATTACCTTAAAATTTTGATACAATTCCAGGGTTGGGGTTCTGTAATGGGCTTCTGTAGCCAGACGTAATGCTCTATTTTGTAATTTTGAGATTGCTTTAATTTTACCTTGGGGTAAGCAAGTTAATGAAAATAGACTATAATAAAAAAAAAGAAGATTAGATTTAGATAGCCTAGTACGTTGGTTTAGATTGGGGTGCATTTTATTAGATAGAAACAGTTTGTGATTTATTTTTTTGGTTGGGGACTCTCTCATACTTAGGTGTTGACCAATGTATACTCCACTATCAATAATATGTGAGAAGTTTCAGGAAAATGAGTCACAAGTCGAAAAAAATGGATTTTGAAATATTATCATATTTGAATAGATAAGCTCAAGCCGATTCTAATGGTAGTAAATATCAAGGGCATCTAAGTAGTGTTTTGTATTATAAGTTTGATATCTTTATTTTTGAATTTTTTTTTATTGATATCTTTGAGTGGATTATTACTAATAAAGTACATAAATATACTCTATAAGATGACCTTAGAAATGCATAGATATGTTTTATAAATTGCCTTAAAATTTCGTACATGCATTGATATTACTAGCAGCATTAAGTACCCCAGAAATTAGAATATTCCAACAAATATATCCTATAAATAAATCACTTTGAAAAATAGCAATTTTGCGACTTATGACTTATTATCCTGTAACACATTACATATGTATGTTAACTGATATCTGTACATTGATTAATATCCGTAAATTTATTATTGAAATCCATGAATCATTTGTGAATATCAGCAAATCATTTATCAATATCACCAAATTATTTGTTGTCATACGTCAATCTAATTTCTGATATCCAATAATCAAATACAGGACAATAATTTTATATGGGTCAGATTTTCAGAAAATGTACAATTCAACTTCACCAATCTTCTCAAATAACCCTAATTTCAGACGAAAATTAAGTTCAAAATACAATTCAACCAAACAATTTGCTAGAATAAATGCAATGCTCATATCTTGATCTCTAAATGTAACCCAAATATTTATGTGATATATTCAAACTGGTTTTGGTTAATAAAGAGTGTCAGAACATGGCCGCCGAATCCCGCTGGTTTACGATTTACAACCCCGTTTTCCTATTGGTTTAGCAGGTGCTGGGGTTCAATCCCCTGTGGTGCCTTTTTATATGAAAAAAATATACGTTGAGGTCGGCATTCGGTCGGTGAAAGTATCTCAATTTTAGAAAGGAGGAGAGGAGTGTGTGAGTGGGGAGGGGGCACGGGTATTTAATCTGTAGAACAATGTATCAATAGTAATAATCTAGCAGTCTGCTAATGACTCATTTTCATGTATGCATACATGTATTTGATAAATGTGTGTAGTTTATTTGTAGAACCATCACAAATGATGATGAATAAAATACAAATAGAATATTGGACACCCTTACTGAAGCGCCCCCTTGCAGGCAGTTGCTGATGTACAGAGGTCATAGGTCAACTCCGAAATAGGGGATTTGCATAGCCATCATTTTGAATCTTGATTCACATGGAATTATGGGAGTAATGGTACAGTGTAATATATTATATAGAAAACATGTCATGTTCAGCATGGACTATTTGTCAATGTTTCAATGTCAATATCCATGTGTTATACATGTTTAGGATATAATAAAAGACCTACTATATATATGGAGAATTGTTTGACCTTTTCATGAATGTAACTGTTATTACAACATGAATACAAATTCAATATATATATATGACACAGGTCTTCAACTTTCCCTTCATGCCTTTGGTTTTCATTGATCATTTATATAAGTTATTTTATTGGGGAAAACATCTTTATAATTTTTGATAAAAATGTTGCCAAATATAATTGTATGTCAGATTTGAACTGAATCGGTCCCAGCATGCACTGTGACAGACATGCGCAGTGAGACATGCAACTCCCCTATTCTATTAAAATGACGGGGGGCTGTGCTCAGACCAAAACATAAGTGGTTGGCCACCTGAATACGGGTCAGATTTTTAGAAAATGTACAATTCAACTTCGCTAATCTTCTGAAATAACCCAAATTTTAGACGGAAATAAAGTTCAACATACAGTTTAACCTAACCAAATAGATTGCTAGAATCAATGCAATACGAATATACTCGAATTTACCAAGTATTGACCAAATTTCACCCTAATTTAGCAGAATTTACTAAATGTATACAGCTGCCAATTGTACATTTTCTGAAAATCTAACCCGTGTGCACCACGGTAATCCATGAACCGAGGGGTTCCCTGAGGTAACCTGACCGTCCTGATGCTTGCTTCCCCATCTAATGAAAACCGATATGGGTCAGATTTTCAGAAAATGTACAATTGGCAGCTGTACACATTTAAGAAATACTGCTAAATTAGACTGAAAAATGATAAGTAGCAAGTATATCTGAGTATAGTTGGTATCGCATTGGTATCAGTTCTGTTTTGTTAAAGTACATTTTGAAGCTCATTTCGGTCTTAAATGTGGATTATTTGAGAGGATCAGTGAAAGCGAATTGTACATTTTCTGAAAATCTGACCCATATGTTTTCAGTGGTCCGGTCTGATAGACACAGCCCTGTTACCAGCTGTAATGTCTATGGCGGCTAGTATTTAGTTGATACCCATGAGGAAAACCAGGAAAACCAATAGCTTGCACGGCTAGTGCCATCTGGCGGCTCGTTACAACACCTCACTCTCGGTACAGATTCAGTATCCATTCATAGTAAAAGCTTCATTAATGCTGAGCATACCAGAAGGTAATAAAAACATCGGGAGTAAACTCAAGAATTTTTTATATAATTTTCCAATTATGAATAAAAGAAATAAAAACAGCGGTTCAGTTTCTGGGTCCACAAAATTATTTTAGTGGTTTTTTTTACTGATTTTATTTATCCAGCTTCTCAAAACAAATACACATGATATAGTCGAGAACAGGTAACACAATACAGATTCTGTGGCGTTCCACCTGCTGCTGCAGTCTACTTTAGATTAACATATCCGGTTAGAAATAATACTACGTTTCCGGTGAATTAGTCGATACAGTATAATATAGTACAGAGCATGGTAAAAAACAGTGGTTACAAACAAGGTTTACATAATGGTAATGATGACTTACAGATTTGTTACAGTACATACAATGCAGTGAGAGGTAACTTCGTACTTCCAACAGTGTGCAATGATAGAATTAGAGATGTATGATATAGACAGAGTGTTGTAGTAGCAGAGAGTGATTAGTATGTGATTAATTTCTCGAGATTTTGTGTCTGAGGCATTTGCTTGAAAATAAACCCCAAGGCCCTTCGGGCCTTGGGGTTTATTTTCAAGCAAAAGCCTCAGACACAAAATCGAGGGAATTAATCACTTTAATAGCCGATTTTTTGATTCAATAACACTGTTTAAACACATATTAACAAATATTAGGCTCAAAAAAAGGTTTTAGATGTACTTACAGCATGAAGAACTCCAATAATTTAACTCCTTAACTCCAATACATAGGTTACTATTTTACATCTGACATGGAAAGGACCGAGTCAAATGCAGCCTTTATAACGTCCAAATTAGCATGTTTTACACATTTTAACCCATCACATTCTAATATTTAGATTATTTTACCTCTTTCTAACCAATATCACATATGTACACGTAATCATAACTTCACAATGTCGTTTACGTCAGCCGCACTCTCCGTTCCAGAAACAAACAAAGCTTCCAGTTTTTGCATGCAACCAAGCATCAGACTTGCGGTTTACGAATGCCGTATCCGTGTGTCTAGGGACTTAAAAAAGAAATAAATAAAAGATTTGAATCGGTAGAAATGTTTTAAATGTGGTTTTAGCCCGATAGCGACGTTTTCCTCTATGGAAATCAAGTAATAAATGAATGGCGATTTCAGAAACCCTGTGTTTACTCTCCGCAAGTTTGCACCGCTTTAGTCGGAATCTAAATGACAACGCGACGGCTGGCCGAATGAACCTCCAGCTACAACAGCCAATCAGAGATGCGTATTTACTTATGTTTATGTTCAGCGAGCCGGCCTGTTTTTATAAGGATCCGCTGCTTGCTATCCAAAGCATCGGAGACTTCCGGTTCTCGAATGCTGTGTTGCGTGTGTCTAGGGACTTAAAAAAGAAATAAATAAAAGATTTGAATCGGTAGAAATGTTTTAAATGTTGTTTGAGCCCGATAGCAAAGATTTAGTGTACGGGAATCAAGTATTCAATGAATGGCGATTTCAGAAGCCATACGTGCCTGCCAAGGTAAACCGGAAAAGATGTGGAACTTTCGGCATAGCCACTCATGTGCACGTTCACTTGGCATTGCATTGTGTACGGTAGTCTATATAGCGCACGGAGGATTTCATTCGAAAGTGACCCACACGTCAACAAACTGAGGCTTGCACGATGTCTGGCACGATGTCTACTGTGGCGGAATTGACAAATGGATTATTCCCTATTTCGTTGCTTACCACCATTCAGCAAGCGGATCATGCTAAGAACAAGGATATTTGGAACATTATCGGTGATTTTGGAGCTATTGGGAGTGATATTTAGGCAGTTGTACAGAGCCTGGCTTGTTTCGTCTGAGTGTCACTGGGAGACAGCCATTGTCACAACATCGCTTGCACGATGTCTATCGCCGTCACGTTATGGCGAACCCTATGCCCTAAATACTTAAAAATGGCTAATATTTCCATCGAAAACAGTGAAGAAAAGACTTTAATGTGACCAGGACTTTATACACGTTCAAAAATGAACGCGGAATCGACGACAAACAACTAGTTGATGAGGTAAGTGATTGAGCGGAAACGCCGGCTGGGGTTTATTTTAACTACATCCGCAAAATAATTCTACATCCGAAAAATAAACCTCTGAATCCGAAAAATAAACTACTACATCCGTTTTCCGGTTTGACGACTTCCTGTCCAAACAGTAATTTATAAGTATCCAGAACCCCAGCAGAATCCAAAGATCTGCTATTAAACAGCAATACCAAGTTGGTGTCTGCCTAAAAAAGTAGAGTATTTAAGGATAATGAATGTGTAAACATACAACCCAAGCGTAGGGCACCTCTATGTTTATATACGTGAACCAGACCTTTATGGTCGGCCACCAAGTGGAGTATTGTAAAACCATTACACTTCTATATTTATCTATATCTATCAGTTCTGTTGTGTTAAACTGCATTTTTACTCTCCCTAAATTCAAACCACATTTTTTCTTTGTTCTTTGTCTTGAAGTCAGAAAGGTCGAGAATGTTTCTCAATTCCATATTTAGATCGTTCCAGGATGAACAAGAGTTAGCCAAATGTGATCTTGATGTGAATTGAATTGAAAAATACTTTATTTGTCTGAGGTTATACAGGTACACGTATGAAAGTTGACCAGGCTTCTGGATAAAATCCAGGTCTTCCAGCCGTCACCTCATAATAGAAAAGACATCTATACTAACAGAGAGACTGGCTAAAGACATATATTAACAGGGCAAGAACAAGCTAAAGTTGTAAAACAAATTTGTACGTTATAAAGCAAGTTCTAAAACAGATAATAATTTTTTTTTAAAAACAACTTTATTCAATATGTCAACAAAACTCATTATTTCTCATATATATTCTCCTTCCTCCACCTAAACTGTTCAATCCTCCTCCCCATAATTATTTCCTCCGATGTTCATATCTATTCTTCCTTCTGTAAAGGTGCCAGTTTTAAAAGTCAGAGATAATACTCTGCTTTTCCTCCTTAGATATATAGGAAGCAGTTGGCATCTAATACTGTAAACGTATTAATGTTCGCGCAGTATTTATTTTTGCTATTTTCGCGCACCCACCTTTGTGCGCGAAAATAAATCCTGCGCGTTAGGTATAAGTATTGCATAAACAATGTGTGAGACTTCTTTGCTGCGCGAATTTAAATCCGCGCGAAAAGGTGTCAAAGTACTTAGTGTGCGAAAATTTATCTGCGCGAAAATAAATACGTTTACAGTATGTATATCGAAATTTGAAACATGTCCTCTTATGTTCAGAAGAGTTTTGAGGCCCTTATTCTGTACTTTATGTAATCGCTGATGAATATTTTGTGGACTGACCCACCTTGTGTGAAGAGAGAAAATTATTAGGAAAAAACAAAAAAACTATGAAAATAAGGGACACATATTTATTGTCGTAGAAATGTAAAAGCCACGATGGCAGGATATGTTTGGAAAAAAACTTTTTTTTTAAAATAATAAAATAAATATTTTGTGGACCCAGTTCCCTGCAGACAATACAGTTCTCTAATAGGAAGGACAAATGTTTTATACAACGATATGGCAATGTTTGAACCAATAAATGGGAGAATCTTTCTTATTATCGACACTTCAAAATAGGCTCTTTTTGTGATATAATTTATCATATGTTCCATTCTTAAGTCCGATTCAATCAGAAGACCAAGATATTTGAATAATTTAGTCTCTTCTATTCTCTTATTAAAAAGGTTGTAATTTGGAATAATTCCTCTCTGTCGTCTGTTACCATATGGGTAAGATTTTCAGAAAATGTACATTATTGGCAGCTGTATACATTTAGTAAAATCTGCAAAATTAGACTGCAAATTTTGTCAATACTAGGTAAATTCGAGAATATTCGGCAATGTATTAATTCTAGCAATCTGTTCGGTTGGGTTGAACTGTATTTTGAACTTTATTTTCATCTGATATTTGAGTTATTTGGGAGAATTGGTGAAGGTAAAGTGTACATTTTCTGAAAATCTGACCCATATATTCGTTGAACTCTTGTTTTGCCTATATTCAGTTTGAGTCCATTGTGCAAGCACCATTTCTCAAACCTAACTACATCTAGTTGCAATTCATCCACATCATTCCGATTGACAATACTTCTCCATATCATTGTTATAACAAGAATAAATATAACAAGAGGCCTATGTCAATAATTGTATTTGACACTTTTCTTTCTTTCTTTCTTTCTTTCTTTCTTTCTTCCAGAATCTCTCAGAGGTTGGACGAAGATATGTTAGTGAAATGACTAGGGAATCTTTATTACAACACACTTTGTACAGTATGATATTGTTGAAATGCTTGATGATGCATAACGTGCTATCAGCGCCGTGCTTATTGTCCACTTCACCACTTACTATATTCTGTTTCAATGGTTGTATTAAGTTGATTCTACCGCAAGCCAGTCTGATTATTTAATATAGATATCCGAGGTAGATTGATTGACCCAGAACGAGTACAGATAAGGGAAGTTGGATTGTAGTATGTGGTTTTTATTTGGGTAAGATACAGTTTCCCGTTTATTTTGGTATTTAATATAAATATAGCAAAAGATGTCATTCACTGATGCAGCAACTTTACATAGACATACGTATTTTTAGTTGTAATATTTTGAAAGTCGTATATGCAAATTGGCGATTTGGGAAATTATTATACCTCTGGAAGGGATGGTATGGTAAGTCATAGGCTACAGCATTGGAAAACCGTATTACCCTCTGGGCGGTATTTACATATCATATTGCCCTCTGGCGGAATTTTTGTTGAAAAAATAGGCCCATGTTCGCATCCTTATTTTCTTTATTTAAATAATATTTTTCATGGAAAAAAGACTCGTAATACATCGTATGTAATAATATATAACAATTATAATGATTAGCAACTGTACAATTTCGAATTTATTGCGTATTTAAATAGAAAAATAGACCCGAAAATGCGTGAGGTGGACCGGAAGTGAGAAAGTAAACAAACAGACTGGTGAACAGAGCTCGTTGTCCAACTCCAATTTCCATGGAATCACTCCAATTTCCATCGAATTTTCACTATTTTCTTCACACAAAATCATTGGGAGAGGTATAATAAATACAAAATTGACTTGAGGGTCTGTGGGAGGTGGTTATCTCCCTTGGGCTACGCAAATCGTCGGGGTGCTACGCACCCCTTACGATATTGCTACGCCCGCGGGAGATAACCACCTCCCACAAGTCAAATTTGTCTATTTATTGCATAGGGCGCTCTACAGCCCAGTCACTTGAATGGGCTGTATGTACAGCTATGTCTATCTGAGTAATTAACTATAGGAAGTCGAAAGTGTCTTTATAGTTGTTTATGTATTTATATACATGTACCTATTATTGTTTCATGTTATAACTACAAGGACTACCTGGAAGGCCTATTCATAGAAGGCACAGTCCTATTCAGTATCGCATATCAGAAATGTACATGGATACCAAATACTAATTGAATCTATTATAATATAGAAATGCTGTGATTACAGTTAAAATAATGTTTGTATCCCTCACTACAAGTTGTCATCTGAGCCCTTTACATCATAAGTCACAGGTCTATCTTCATATTGTTTTTTCTTGCAGAAATGACAACAAATCTCTGCTAGGAGAATGCGAACATTCTTAAACATTGTAATGAATATAAGCCCCTGAATGAAAGCATAAACTGTCATGAAGATCGACATTTCAAAAACTAATGCTATCATTCTTGCTAAGACAAACACAAAGTTGAGAAGACTGACTGCAATGACTGAATCTCTGACATTCTGTTCAACCTCCTCCCCCATTACAGAATAATCAGTTCCTCTAGAGTGTTTGTGTTTATAGCAACACCACATTACTAGCACAATAATTGCACAGGCCAAGGTAAGAAGTACAATCAGTAAATACACTAACGCATTGACCAGATGGTGAATCATGAACGCCATGCCCTCACCCTTGGGATAACATGTATTTCTGGTTTCGTTATGTTCATGAGGTGGGTAACTGTGATTCCCTTGGTAGTAAGAAGGAGCGACATGCTTGACACTAACAGTATCAACCGATGAAATAATAGTAGTTGAAGAATATATCAATGAGAAAGCCCAGGGGAATATCAACATGACAATGATTGCAACTTTACCCAGTTTCTGTGCATAACCAACTGGATCTTTGATGAAGATCAGACGCTCCACAGTGAATATAAATAGAGAAGTACCAATGAATATTGAAAACATAATTTCTGTGTGTACAAACAACCAACAAGCAGCCGTTGACAATGTTTTATCCAGGACAGACACATGTAAGAAACAAAATGCCTTATAAGAAAGAATCAGTGCATGTCCAACTGTTATATTCGCAGCTAGTTGGTTAGGTGTCATAAAACGATTTTTTCTCCAAAGAAGTAATATTGTGCAGCCGATGAGAAAAAGGATGTTTATGATTTTGGCAGCAAAGACCAAGGCATCAACTTGAGGATATATTGTTGACATTGTGGGTTTTTTGATGTTCCTAGGAAGAAAAAAATAGTCATTGAAAGTCAAGCAAAAATGCATTGATGTTTGAATTGATGTTGAACATTGACACTTGTCACAAGCTATACTATGTTGGAAATAACCTCTATGTATAGTGTCACTTGGGAATTTCCCTCAAAACAAACAAAACAAAACAACACACATCTTGCCACATTAGGTTCTTTACTTTGGTTATTTCTATTATATCATTAATGGCAGACATTGATAGGCTGCTGGTGTACACTTTTGTGTATTTTACACTATATCATTATTTTTATAGTAGTCATATTAAAGTTAAAATAATTCATACTTGTCGGTATTTCACAACAATGGGTAGCAAGAACTGTATCACTGCTTCTCTGCTTCAATTTGGAAACTTGGACCCGTCAACTGAAATTAAAAGAAAAATGATTGAAATGTATTTAATGATTAATGACTAAATCACATATTATATCATGAGAAGTCTTGTTTTCTCTTGTTAACATTAGATCATGGTAATAGTTTATGATATAAGTTTATTTCCCTTGATATCCTACATTCAATCACTTTCCTTTGCAAATGCTATTACATAAACAGTACTGAGATATTATATATTTACACAGCATCCATCCTTCTTTTGTTGCTTTTTTCAAGGAAACTTATTATTTATTGTCATTTATTGACCAAAGCCAAAAAAAGAATATGATGTAGCATTCGGATATATCATGGTTTCAAATTACAAAAGATTAAAGTATGAAACTTACTGCTGTTGTTATTACTTTTATTAGAGCCATTATATTATATGTCAGTGGGTCTAAACCCCATAGGACGGAAGGATTTCGATCCCTACAGGAACCATTCTAGACATGTTACAAACATCTGATACGCAAAGCAAGATGTTCTTCTTGTCCATACCTGTGATACATTCCTTTTGTTGGACCTTTAATATCTCAGATATTTTACGACCTTCCTAAGACGCTAAATGTCACATGACATTTACGACCTGACTTTTAGCGTTTTTGGAATACATTTAACATCATCAAAACATCTGCCACCTCATGACGTATTTAGGTTTTAGCTAGCCATTTTCTATGTTATTAATTCAAAAACATAAGCCAAGGGATTTATTTGGGGTCGGGCATAAATCTATGACATAGGCAAGCCTCACCGCTACACCCTAGATTTTTACTTTCTAATCCTGTTTACATCCCTCATGTTTGCTGTTTATTATTGTTTATTGATTCCATACTTTTGATAACGTTGCTTCCTGGAGGCGTTGCTTCTGATGCCTTATGGTATAGGAGAAGGAGATGGATAGCATATAAATACCAAGTATTAAGATGTCTTAGAACAATAGGGAATTAGGGAACTATTACTAAATTGTCATCTCAATAAATAAATAGTTACCACATTCTCTGCCTTTAACCTCCCATGCCTGACTGCCTCCTCCCCTTCCTTACTCTTCTTGGAATCTGATTTTACCGGCATTCTTTCTGCTCCCTGCAGATCCCTCGACCCTTTCCAGAGGAAATTATATAAGGTTTGTGAAAGTATCTCGGGTAAAAATGTGATTTTGAAGCCCTTTTTAATCATGGATCTCCACACTCTATTTATAGCCTGGGAAAGCTCCTGTTGGGAACTAGAAGAGATTGCATGAGGTCACGCTTCACTGTCAGGGCAATGTAGGAGTCCTTAGCAATGCGTTCTGCAAGAGTCCCTAGCAATGTAAGAAGACTGTGTGTTTCGGTGGGGGGGGGGGGGGTGAAGAATAGGAGAGACATAGGGAGGGGGGGGGGAGAGAAGAGGGGCAGGGTAGGGCAAAGAAGCGGAGGGAGAGGGTGAGACATATCAGATGGGGTGAGGGAGGAGGAGGGGGAGCGAAAAAGACAGGTGGGAGAGGGTGGGAGAGAGGGGGGTAATCAGAAATGGGGTAGGGAGGGAAAAAAGGGTGTGAGAGACAGAGAAGAGGGGGAGGGAAAAGAGGGAGATGGAGAAGTGTCGGGATAGAGGGGGACTGTCAAGAAGACAGGTACTTTGCTAGTATATTATAAATGCTGTGGTTACAGAGTTTATTTGTTTTCGCAACAGACTTTATTCAATTTCCTGCCATCTGGGCTCTTACAATTTTAAGGCATTTTAATAAAAGAACATCAAGAATTATGGCAAGAAAATACAAGTATTTTAGCTGGTAAAATCAACCCAAAAGAATTCAATTCTTCACAACTGCCCAGATTTGAGCATATCTCCAAGAATCAATGGGTTTGGTCAGAAGCAATTGTAAAGAATTGCGTTCTTGTGGATTGGATGAACTCTATTTGAGCATGTTCATGTCACCATTTAGGATTTTCCAAAGGGTTTCTTCCTCTTTGGGTACAGATTTATAAAGGAATACATTGAGACCTGACACCTCAATTGTGATGTGTTTCAGGAAAATGAGTCATAAGTCGCAAAAAATAGATTGTGAGATTCCATTATATTTGAAAAGATGAGATAAAGCCGATTCCAATGATAGTAAACAGTCTAATAATCCAATAAGTATTTCTAGATTTTAAGTCTGATATTTTTATTTTGGAAAAAAAAAGTTTGCAATATTTCTTGGGGTAATAAACAGTAAAGTAACTAAATATAGTCCATAGAAGGACCTTTAAAACGAAAGGATATATTACATACATTGTCCTGAAATTTGATACACCGATCGATATATCTATAAGTGATTAGCTCTTTAAAAATCAGAACATTCCAATAAAGTGATCTTGTAAAATAAACACTTTGAAAGATATTATTTTTGCGACTTATGACTCATTTTCCTGAAACGCACCACAATTATCATTTCATACATTGCTGTCACCGCATCCACTGTGGTTACAGTTTGTATTCCTCATTACAGGTTATCATCTGAGCCCTTTACATCATAAGTCACAGGTCTATCTTCATTTTGTTTTTTCTTGCAGAAATGACAACATATCTCGGATAGAAGAATGCGAACATTCTTAAAAGTTGTAATGAATATAAGCCCCTGAATGAAAGCATAAACTGAAATGAAAGTCATCCTCAGGTTAAAGATTAATGCCATAATTCTTGCAAAGACAAATACAAAGTTGAGAATACTGATGGCAATGACTGAATCTCTGACATTCTGTTCAACCTCCTCCCCCATTACAGCATAGTCAGTACCTCTAGAGTGTTTGTGTTTATAGCAGCACCACATTACTAGCACAGTAATTGCACAGGCCAAGGTAAGAAGTACAATCAGTGAATACACTATACCATTCACCCATGCATGAATCATGAACGCCATGCCCTCACCCTTGAGATAACAAGTATTTTTGGTTAAATTATGTTCATGAGCAGGGTGAGGGGAGTTCCCTTCATAATCAGAATTAGCGACATGTTTGACAACAAAAGTATCAGCTGCTGAGATAATAGAAATTAAAGAAAATATCAATGAGAAAGCCCAGGGGAATATCAACATGACGATGATTCCAACTTTACCCAGTTTCTGTTCATTACCTATGGGATCTTTGATAAAGATCAAACGCTCTACAGTGAATATAAAAAGTGAAATACCCATGAATACTTCAATCATAAGCACTGTGTGCTCAAGTAACCAACAAGCAGCAGTTGACAATGTTTTATCCAGGACAGACATATGTAAGAAACAAAATGCCTCATAAGAAAGCATCAGGGCATGTCCAACTGTTATATTCCCAGCTAGTTGGTTGGGTGTCACAAAACGATTTTTTCTCCAAAGAAGTAATATCGTGCAGAAGATGAGAAACAGGATCACTATGATTTTGGCAGCAAAGACCGAGTCTTCATACATAGCTGACATTGTGGTTTCTTGGGTTTTCCTAGGAAGAAAAAGGTAGCCATTGAAAGTTGAGGAAGAATGCATTGGCAACTTAAAATCTTGACACAAGCTATACTATATATGTTGGAAATATCCTCTATGTATAAGGCAAATTCTGAGAAACTGCAACCTTTTGTACTCCCAATCTACACATATTCAAGAGTAATTTCTTGACTGGGTTGAAGAAATGCTGCATAGACTTTGTTCTTAATGGAGTTCCATGTTCCAACTGTAATTAATCCCTTCGATGTATATACAAGATATAGTTATGACATGATTGCGGGATGATGTTGATCAAGTATTTCACTGGGGAATTTCTCTTTCCCTTTCTCTTAACAAACAAAACAACATGTGGGTCAGATTTTCAGAAAATGTACAATTCACCTTCATCAATCCTCTCAAATAATCCACATTTAAGACAAAAATGACGTTCAAAATGGAGTTTAACATAACATAACTGATTTTTTAAATCAATGTGATACCAAATATACTCAGATATACCCGATATTTATCATGTTTCAGCCTAATTTAGGAGAATTTCCAAAATGTGTAGAGCTGCCAATTGTACATTTTCTGAAGATATGACCCATGTATGATTTTTAATTGTTTCTATTATAGCATGAATGGCATCTGGCACACAGTTTTGTGCTTACACCGTCCAATTATTTTCATAGTAGTCCTAATATTGCTTCAGGATGAGTTCCCCATATAAACTTACGAATAGACCACAAAATATGAATGAATAGACCACAAAATATGTAATTTCCTACTTTTGACAAAATAACAGCTTCTGGAAACAGTTTGTGATTTAATAAATATTAGATAACTATAGGGAAATGGTGTAATATGTTTTTTGTTGGCTTTTGTTATAAGATGGATTGGGATGCATTATCAATTCTGAAATTGTTTTCACCCAAGTTAAAACACCTCATACTTCACGGTATTTCACATCAATGGGCGAATCAGAACTGTATCCCTGCTTCAACTTGGACACTAGGACCAGTCAACTGAAATTAAAAGAAAAATGATTAAAATTTATTTAATGATCAATGATAAAATCACACAATTTATATCATGGGAAGTCTAGATTCCTTTAGTTAAAATTAGATCATGGAACTTTTTGATGATATAATTTTCATTGATATCCTACATTCTAACACTTTCCTTTGCCAAATGCTATTACCTATAAACAGTACTGAGACATTTTATATTCACATGGCATTCATCCTTCTTTTGTTGTCTTTTTCAAGGAAACTTCAGGCTGCTGTTTATTAACAAAAGGCCCAAAATCATATCATGTTGCTAAAAGTTAACACACTTTTAGGGGGTTTAAATGCAATTTTGCCATGATTTATTCTGAACAAATTCACTGAAAAATGCTACTAATTATGAATTATCAAATTACACTCTTACTACACTAATTGAAGTGTGGACTATACTAATTGAAGTGTGGATTATTATAATTGAAGTGTGGATTATTATAATTGAAGTGTGGATTATTATAATTGGACTTGGATGCGAGTGCATTAGTATGTCCTCTCTTGAATGCCGATGAATTATTAACCTGGGCGTTTGAATGCTGATGAATTATTGATGATGATTTATTGACGTTGTCTGCATGCCGATGGATTATCATTATCCTGCTGGATGCTCGTGGCTGTTGTGTTAATTGCCTCTTAATTAAAACCAATACTCCCATGAGCTTAAAGAGCGACGACCAAACTGATTACTTAAGCGTAAGGAAGTGTCTATCATGTTGACTGCTTGGATTTCCTTTGAAGAATGAAAGGTGGCAAGAAATTGTTTCCACTTTTATACTTTTTAGGGCTCTGGAAAAAGTGGTCAGTCCAAACACTAAATGTAGGGGGCGCTTCAGACGTCTCGTTTGCACCGTCCACTTTCAAAAGTTATAAAAGCAAAAAGAAACTCTTGCCACCTTTTAGTGTCTAGTGGAAAGCCAAGCAGGCAACATCTATTATTAACATTAGACATTAGAATATCAATTGAGCCTCCCGTGATTTGCTTATCAGGCATGTGGCTCTGTGATAAGGTGGGCAGAATGGTCCATTTCCAAATTGACTAGAGTTTGCAGTAGCATTGGTGTATGGATATATTATAATCTCAGAAACAGCCTAATGAAGTGCTTTCCCCTGTGACCATACCCAGCTGTTAATTAGCTGAAAATTAGTTGGATGGTTGTCCATACCAAACTGATAACCTAAGCGTAAGGAAGTGTCTATAATGTTGACTGCTTGGATTTCGTTTGAAGAATGAACGGTGACAAGAAATTGTTTCCACTTTTATACTTTGCAGAAAAATCAAATGTGTGCGCTAAGGAGTGAAATGGGCGTGGCCTATTCCGATTGGACCATACTACTGGGAGTTTAACACTGGCCTTCCATAATCTCCGAGCGCGGCTCGGTGACGTCACTTTTTGGACTAGACTATTGGAGATTTAACATGGACAGCTCAGCTATATTAATGACAACTGAAAATTAAACTATTTGGGTGAAAATAAAGGATCTGCAAATATTTAGAAAATATTATTCTGTTCGCTTGTTCATGGAGAAATAACTCCCAGCCACTAACGCTTACCGGCTGTTGATTAGATTAGAACATCAATGAAGCCTCCACTAATTTGATTATATGGCATGTGGCTGTGTGATAAGGCGCCGGCAATTAGTACATAGACACCACTGGATAGTTATTTTCAAATCGGCTAAAGTTGCCAGTAGCATTGGAGTATCGATATATTCTCAGAAAAAAAAATTAATCAACTGCCTTCCCCTAACATATATAAAAGTTAAAAATAAAAAGGTTGATAAAACAATGTTGCCTGCTTCGATTTGCATTTAAGACTGAACGGTGGCAAGAGATTGCTTCTGCTTTTATACCTTGTGCAGGTGTGCGACTCAAACGAGATAACATATGCGCATGCGCGATTACTGTTTGCACCGACCCCATGGGATCAGATATATATAGTCGGCACATGAACGACCACTAAAACAGTGGCTACTCTAACGGGCCATAGTCGTTGGGAGGCGGCAGCTGGTTTGCGGGGACCAGGCGGTATACTAAAAACAGATCACAACCACTAAAACAGTGGCTACTCTAACGGGCCATAGTCGTTGGGAGGCGGCAGCTGGTTTGCGGGGACCAGGCGGTATACTAAAAACAGATCGATTACTTAGATCATTTTTCCATCCTACAGAATCATGTTCCTTTTTGGGCGATTAAATGCAATGAGAAAGATTAATAATTTATTTCGGTATATGCATTTCGTATCTGGGGGGTGGGGTAATTAGTTGTCATGAATGGTGATACATTAGGGAAACTAATCATTCGACTTAGCCATCTTACTTCTGGTTGGGGTAATTGGATTGATAGCGTTCGTTTCATTATTTTTATCTTTGTGGGGCGTCTATCTTGGAGAGTCAATTGGAATAAAGCTATACTAATAAAAAGGAGATAGATATAGATTTCTGTTACAACTTTTATTACGACACTAAAGACAAAACAAACAGAAAACAAATGTAGACAATTATTGTCGCCAAATACATTCCCTAAGGAAAAAAAGAAATACATTTAAAATACATTGCGGTTCACAGTTTTATTAAGCCACAGGGGAGATAACATGGCTAAAGCAAATGTCAAACTTTACTAGACTATTCATGGCACGTAGCTGACTTGCTTGTAACTTATAATAATGACCTCAATAGAGCAAATCATAAAATTGATAGAAAAAGAACTACTGGTGATAAATGTTCACTAAACTAAGCATGGCACATTGCTGATTAACTTCTATGAACGACATCAGCAGAACAAAGGATAATATGGATGTAAAACGAACTACTGGTGCTAAATGTTCACTAAAATATGCATGGCACGTTGCTGATTGACTTAATCCAACTGCATCGGAATAAAACAGCATATGGTTGATATCAAACCAACTACTTATGATATATGTTCACTGTCGCGCCAGCTTGAATAAAGTATGTATGTCCAGGCTGGTGGACGTGGTCAGAAGCTGCAGGAAACAGGCATTTCCTGTTCGCATCTCGTCCCTGGATGGGTTGAGAAGCAGATAGGCGTGGTGAGCGTCTAGGGGGGGGTGTTGCCATTGATACCCTGGGAGAGGGTAGAACTGGGGCAACTGGGATGGTCGCACGTGGAGATGCTGGATGAGCAGGTGGAGATGCTGGAGGAGGGGCAGCTGATGGCTGGGGTGCAGGGGCACGAGGCTGACGATTTAATCCAAGCACAGATGATAATTGATGACTCATGTCCCGCCTCGTGCCCTCGCTTGTGGTGGAATAAGATTCGATAGAAGCGACGGATCTATGTCCAGTCACGGCACATATGTCATTCAAATTCACCCCAGCATGTCGTAGAGATGTCACACATGTAGACCTAATCGAGTGGTTAGTGTAATCCTTAGACAGGCGAGCTCCTTTTGAAATGGTAAGCATGAAGTCGCCTATCGTATTGACACCCACAGGCAGGGGCATGTACCATGTGGCCGAACCTTCAAAACTGGCTTTTGGCCGCTGAAAAAACTCTTCACAATCAGAACTTAACTTCCCTAAGTACAACTTAAGTGTTGCAAGTGGGCAGGTATCACCACCAATCGCTGACATTCTCTGATCATGGTCAGAATGGTGGGCATTGAGGCCATCATGGTTTTTCTCAGCCGGATTAAATCCAAGTGTAGCGTACTCAAACCCATCAGCATCGGTAATGAAGACAATATCTTGCCTCTTTAAATCTCGGAGGCCCTCCCGCCCTCTCCTGCCAAAATGCAGGCAAACTTCGAAAAAGACCTTCAGTTGGAGCCCCTTAGGATTAGCGGTGGAAAAGACGTCTGAGGCGTAAATCTTATCTATATCTGCCTTGGATATGGGGGCGTGTTTCTTGGATTTATCCAACCCTTGTTTTTTGGCCTTTCGTATAGCACCTGTGGAACAAAATCAAAATATAAGTAACATGAATATAAGGTGGCGACAATGATTATATCAACACCACTGGATTGTTATCAAATTGGCTAAAGTTCCAAGTAGCATTGATGTATGGATAGAATGACTTATTCATTTTTACAAATGCCCATCGCCCTGCCCAGCCACTAACGCTTACCGGCTGTTGATTAGATTAGAACATCAATGAAGCCTCCACTAATTTGATTATATGGCATGTGGCTGTGTGATAAGGCGCCGGCAATTAGTACATAGACACCACTGGATAGTTATTTTCAAATCGGCTAAAGTTGCCAGTAGCATTGGAGTATCGATATATTCTCAGAAAAAAAATTAATCAACTGCCTTCCCCTAACATATATAAAAGTTAAAAATAAAAAGGTTGATAAAACAATGTTGCCTGCTTCGATTTGCATTTAAGACTGAACGGTGGCAAGAGATTGCTTCTGCTTTTATACCTTGTGCAGGTGTGCGACTCAAACGAGATAACATATGCGCATGCGCGATTACTGTTTGCACCGACCCAATGAGATCAGATATATATAGTCGGCACATGAACAAAATATAATTACCTGATATAACTGCATTGGAGGAGGCAAAGGCAGGGCCAGACATAATATTTATCACCCTGTTGTGCGGCGGTTCCGTCAGGTGCCTATGTATTCCTGACCTAATGCACCTCATCGATGATAGCCCATACTTTTCTTTCTTCACAGTTCTCACCTCGGCATAGAAACGTGCTAAGAGTTTGGCCAAGTCCTCTTCAGGCAGATTCTCAAACGACTGATCCAAGCCTGAGTGTTTAAGCCATCCTGAAATAGGAATTTTTGCCTGGTTACTTAAAAAATAATCTCTTGTACAATAAACATGTAATGCGATAGTGGCCGCTCATTGCTGTGAGATATGGCTAGATTAGTATCGCTGCTACATACACGGTAAACCACATTGGGAGGGTATCGGTGTAATAAAATGAAAGGAAATGCAGCTGCCGGTACTGATATGTTACTTTACTCCCTCATAAATTGTCAGGCAATAAACGGTTTACCACAAACAAGTTAGAATAACAGCATTTCATAAATATTTATACTTTGACAAGTATTCCAATCTACACAGGCTAATTGAGGTGTCTATCGTACAGATTAGAAACACTGATTAGACTTTAGACAAGTGCGACAAATAGTAATGTACATATAATCGCTCGCTGCTCATTGTAATTAAAGGCATTAACATTTGCAAACAGTGAAAAAACATTTTTTAAATGTGTACTGACCTTGCATCATCCGCAAAGCCCAGGCTGTCTGCTGGTGGGTTGCATCAGACTTGGAATCCAGTTGCATCTGGCCTAACTCCTGATCGGAGACAGTGGCGAATCTAGGCCCATCCTTGTCTTGTATGTTGTCTTTTGCTGGCAGAGAACGCTTCTTGGTCTTTTTCCTGGGTCCTGCAGGAGGCTTAGAAGCAGAAGCAGAAGCAGCCGTAGACGATGTGGTATCTACACGTCTCCTCAGAGGGGCGTTTTCCAAGTCAACTTCGTGGGGGGATAATGGCTCCTTTGCCTTGCGAAGTGGAGGACCTTCCTGAAAGTCATCAAGATCAGGATCCCTTGCTGGTGGTTGATTCGGGTTGGCTACTGATCTGGATATCCTAGTCGTGGTAGCGAGGTTGTCAAAATAATCATCTTGAGAGACAAAGTCTGCCAACCAGTCTTGGTCGTTGGCACTTGATTGACTGTGGAGCTCTTCTATCTCCTCGCGGATAAAAGAGAGCTGCTCCTCATGTTGTGGCTCTTCCTCATTATTGATTACTGGGTTGTTTGGCGTTATAAATTGTAAGATATCATCCTCTTCCAGTGATTCGTAAGCCAAGTTCAACTGTGAGAAATCAGGAGTGCAGGAAAGATGTAGGTTGAAGTCCATCTTCCTCGGTGGCTGGAGCTACACTGGCTGTGAGAGGGCAGAATGGGAATGCAGGACATGGGGCAGTCGCTTGGTCACGCAATGAAAAGGGCGCCAGTATCAAGCAAGGTGGGAGGGGGTAAACCATGTGTTTCAATTAAGATGGCTAGAGAGAGTGAATGCTTTGATGTCTGGTATAAAAGACCTTTGTATGATTTGAAGTACATTCCTTATAAAGATTTGCATAAGTTGCTGTTATTTATTTTGTCAGGAAAAATATTTAAATAAAAAAAAACTCCTAATAAACAAAAGCCTTTTATCTCGTGGAGTGCAAAAGGAATAAAATGCCATGATGTTGGGAATTAAAACATTTTAACCAGTAGATATAAATGAAGATCGCCTGACATTAGAAAATGAAAGGTGGCAAGATATTGCTTCTACTTTTATACCGTGTGCAAGTGTGCGCGTGAAACGAGATGACATATGCCCGTGCTCGATGTACTGATCTGTAACGGCCCATAGACGTAGGGAGACGGCAGCTGGTTTGCAGGGACCAGGCGGCATGATACAAGATGTAATGTCGTTCGTTGAATACATTATTGAATACATTATTCAGATCCTTTTTCCATCTTAGCAATGTTCCATTAACGGGGTTTAATTGAAAACGAGACATGCTGTACATCCTACTTCCATCTTAGAAAAGGGTAAAAGGAAATATAAAAAAATTAGGGAATATGAGGGACAGTAAACATTATCTTCTATCATTAGCGTCTACGTTTACCAGCTGTTTAATTTATAAAGATAGGATCATAGGATATGTGTAAGCAAAATAAGACTTAGAGTAATTAGTTGGACCCATGATGTCGGTAACTTCTATGAAACTGATTCTGGGGTGGAAATATCTGAGTTGTCTTTCATGTTTTATCTTAGATCAAGGCAAAGGAAGGGGGATTAGATTGTCTAGTTGTGGTTATTAATAAGAGCCAGATTGATTCTGTATGGGAAGAGGCTAGTTCAGTTTAAAAAATAAGATCCTGTAGTTTGCCGCGCCTCTGAACAAAGTGGGTGTGTATGATGTTGGCTGCTTGCATTTGCCTTGAAGACTGAACTGTTGCCGGAAATTGCTTCTACTTTTATACCTTGTGCAGGTGTGCGACTCAAACGAGATAACAGAAGCGCCCCCTGTATTTACTGCTTGGACCGGACACTAGTTCCCTTGGAATTAGTATAAAAACAAAAAAAATGTTGCTTGTACGCTCATATGAGAATTATCGCTGGTTCGGTCTGTTCTTCCCGGCAACTAACATTTGCCACGGGTGGATTCCATTAGAAGATCAGTGAAGCCTCCAGTAATTTGATTATCTGGCATGTGGCGATGTGATAAGGTGGCGATAATGATTATCTCAACACCACTGATTTGTTATTTTCCAATCGGCTAAAGTTCCGAGTAGCATTGAAGTATGGATAGAATATGAGAAACAACTTAATCAAGTGCCTTCCCCTAGCATATATCAAAGTTAAAAATAAAAAATAGCATTACGAATGTTTCTTCTTGCTGGTGAAATCATATTAAAAGTATAGAGTATTTCCACATAACTCATGTCGAACTATATAAATAAATAATAGTAAAGGGTCTTATTCCATAACTTGGTATATATATGCTATGAATATGAAATGCCTCTAAAACAACAGCTGTTTCATTTTACCCTGCTAGCTGGCGCCCAGCTAACAACTGGCGGTGGGCAACATTTCGAAGAAGCTTTTATACTTGTGAGGGCTCTGGAAAAAGTGGTCAGTCCAAACACTAAATGTAGGGGGCGCTTCAGACGTCTCGTTTGCACCGTCCACTTTCAAACGTTATAAAAGCAAAAACAAACTCTTGCCACCTTTTAGTGTCTAGTGGATAGCCAAGCAGGCAACATGTATTATTAACATTAGGCATGAGGCATCAGGCATGTGGCTCTGTGATAAGGTGGGCAGAATGGTCCACTTCCAAATTGACTAGAGTTTCGAGTAGCATTGGTGTATGGATATATTATAATCTCATAAACAGATTTATAGTTTTTAGGGCTCTGGAAAAAGTGGTCAGTCCAAACACTAAATGTAGGGGGCGCTTCAGACGTCTCGTTTGCACCGTCCACTTTCAAAAGTTATAAAAGCAAAAAGAAACTCTTGCCACCTTTTAGTGTCTAGTGGAAAGCCAAGCAGGCAACATCTATTATTAACATTAGACATTAGAATATCAATTGAGCCTCCCGTGATTTGCTTATCAGGCATGATAAGGTGGGCAGAATGGTCCATTTCCAAATTGACTAGAGTTTGGAGTAGCATTGGTGTATGGATATATTATAATCTCAGAAACAGCCTAATGAAGTGCCTTCCCCTGTGACCATACCCAGCTGTTGATTCAATTATGGAGCCTCCTGTGATGAGTTAATTGGCATGTGTCTGTGCTTAATTACGTGTGTTAAAACAGATGAACCATGGTCCTCAACGTGGATAGTGGATTTAAGAATATAATTCCCTCGACGGCCTAAAGGCCTTGTCTCGTGAATTATATCCTCTAAATCAACTATCCACTTATGGTCCCATGGTTTATCCGTAAAATAAGAGATTAAAGTATGAAATTGACTACTGTTATTACTTTTATTAGACTGTTATATTATATGTCTGTGGTTCTAAACTCCATAGGACAGGAGGATTTTGATCCCTACAGGAATAATTCTTGACATGTTACAAACATGTCACCATGATACGCAAAACAAGACGTTTTTTTTGTCCCCACCTTTGATACATTTTCTTTTGTTAGACCTCAAAGGTCTCAGATATTTTACCATCTTCCAAAATTGCTAAAGGTCACATGTGTGACATTTACCATGTGACCTTTAGCATCATGAAAAAACCTGCCACCCAATGACATATTTAAGTTAGCTAGGCATTTTCTATGTTCTTAATTCAAGTACACAAGCCAAGGGATTTATATGGGGTCTGGCATAAATCTATGGTCATGTATAGGCAACCCTCACCGCTACACCCTAGATCTTTACCTTCTAATCCTGTTTACTTTCCTCACGTTTGCTGTTTATTATTGTTTACCGATTCCATACTTTTGATGATGTAGCTTCCCTGGAGACTTCCTGATGCCTTATGGTATGGACCAGTTTCAGCTGATCTGTGTGCAGGAACTCCAGTGGAGGCAAAATGGAGCGTACTCATAATGTCCAGAAGTATATAACCGCTAGATTAAATGGGTGGACCAGGAAGATCTATTTGCAGAGGCTCCTGTCTATTTCATGTAACTGTACTGATCAACTTGAATAAAAATCTTTATATATTATATATATAATATATATAATAAATATTGATTTTGATGTTGAGTCTGAGGAAGTGTTAGGCTATTTAGTCCATTTAGTTTACTGATCAACTTGAATAAAAATCTTTATATATATTATATATAAATTTGGGGGTCATTGGTACCAATGTTTTTTTAGGTACACACATCTAGGGTACACACGTCTAGGGCTCATGAAAATGCATGAAAGCAGTTTCAACATGGCAGCTTCACTCTGGTACGGCCGTTTTAGTAGCGGCAAGTAGCATAAAATGACGTCTGAGAAAAAACAACATACATGTATATATTTTTAAAAAACATAAACCCATCCAAAGTCATTCAGAATTGGTTTCTAGGGGGTTTCAGAGATGAGGAATTCATTTAAGCCATCATTTTTCTAATCCAAGGTCAAGGTCACCTGCTATGACCTAGGTCAATGCTAAAATATAAAAATTGCTATATTATGTTTTTCATAACTTTAATGCTATGGCAATGATGAATGATCTGACAATGGATGTACTGACCTGCATATGTTGACTTACTCTGTGAGAACTTATTTAGCTCTGTGATAAGTATTTAAGATGACAGAGCCATTAGAATGACCTAGTAGCATAAAAATTACGTCCCCCAAAACCCATCGTGAATATATATTTTTCAACAACCCATCCAATGTCATTCAAATGTGATTTCTAGAGGGTTTCGACAATGGCAATACAACTATTTGCCCTCCTCGACTTCGTTCTTCAGTTCTGCAGACCTAATAATCACGGGTATATAACCCAGCAGGCACATATTTTTTTTAAACGTTTTTACTCAATTATGTGGCCAGACCCCTCTCACTCAGAAGAGTGATTTTCGTAGGCGTCTTGACCGTGCTTCTATATGTTACGATCATATATAATATTTCTATGGACTTGCTGAGGATATCCGGGATTCTCCAGGATACTCCGGAATACTCCGGGATGCTCCGGGATTCTCCGGGAAACTCCGAGGTAAACGTGTAGTTCACCTGGCAGCCGTTGGGCGTCTTCATGTGCAGAGCAGCTGATTTTCCAGAATTATTATAAAGACCTAATTATTGCTTAATATTGATTAAATATTTGCGCGAAATACTTTCACTATATATTATGCTAAACATTGCTCTAATTTATCATGTATTCTATATTTGTCATTTCACATTATTTACATGTATATTTCTCACTTCTGTACAAATACCTTGATGTACATGTTCATGATTTAATAAGGTTCCAGCAGAGCTTTTGTATGGTCAGGTTGGAGACAAACCTCTCTGCCTCAGCAAGGATAGCAGGAATAAAACTGGAATTGCAGATGTACTTTCTTGATGTTCTTCTTTAACTCGGAGCGATGTTAAAACATTAGTTCTTTCCCCCACTATCCTTATTATATTCATAATATATTGATAATATAATCTCGCAGAAGTAACCTATACGATCACTTTATATGAATATCGGTAGTGTTTAAGCCCGGAAGAGATCCGGAGGCGATTCTACAGAGAACTCGACGACTCATTGGAAAGAACATTTATTACAAGATATTTATCGAGATGATAAAAAAAAAATCAGAAAGAGCTCGCATAGTGAACCAAATATAATGTTGAAATACAGATCAGACCAAATTATTTGAGAAAATAGAAATAAATAGCTTCAAGGGAGTGATAAATTAATGAGACCCCAAAGAAGCTATTTAAGAAAGATAAGATGTGTATGTATAGGGCCCCTGTCGACAATTCATGATAATAATATAACGTTAAAGTTTACATAACTTACTGTAGACCTCCTGCCAGATCATCAGCTCTCCTCCCTACCCCCATCTCTCTCTCTTTAATATTATTTCTTTCTCCCTCCCCCTCTATCCCCCTCTCCTCAACCCCTCCCTCCCCCTCCCTCCCTCTCCCTCCCTCTCCCTCCCTCTCCCTCCCTCTTCCTCCCTCCCTCTCCCTCCCTCCCTCCCTCTCCCTCCCTCCCTCCCTCCCTCCCTCCCTCCCTCCCTCTCCCAACGTCTCAAACTACAAGTAACCAATCGTTTTCAATTAAAAACCCGAACATCGCCGACGTCGCGCCCGGTTATTGATAACTCCATATTCGGTCTTCCATATTTTGTACTCAGTGTCTTGTAGCCCCCCCCCCCCCCCCCCGTGCCTGGTTCCAGTGTCAGAGTAAAGAGGACAATCGTGTTTAAAGTAGTACCATATTTCATTGACGCTTACATCCTCACATGCTATATGGGTCAGATTTTCGGAAAATGTACAATTGGCAGCTGTACACATTTAGTAAATTCTTCAAAATTAGGCTACAATACTAGGTAAATTCGAGTATATTCGACATTGCATTGATTCTAGCAATCTGTTTGGTTAGGTTGAACTGTATTTAGAACTTTACTTTCGTCTAAAATTGGTGCCAATTGAGAAGATGGCGAAGTTGAATTGTACATTTTCTGAAAATCTGACCCATATCATGGGATGACTCCACTAAAGAAAAAAAAGGCGCCGATAAATGTTGTTATTGCTCACTAACATCAGTTCATTCCATGTTTGCAATAAAAACACAAATGGAGGAGTGTCAGATGTGTTGCCACATTCTCTGGGAACTCTTGTTTCTGTATGGATATTTGTTGCAACAAATTAGTGGGCAACAACAAAATTTGTCAGCACCGTTTTTCTCTCTAGTGGAGTCGCTCTTGATTATATTTATTCTATGTAATTGGTAAGAAGAGAGATGGCGGTGGAGAAAGATAATAACTGTCTATTTTAGAAGAACAATTCCTAGTAAACGTGAATATTTTGTTCTTTTTTAGTATATAGTTAATAGTTGTAAGTGTCCTTAAGACCCGTTCTACTTCAGAGTTCAGAGTTATTAACTGAGGCGCAAGAAAACAACATTCATGCAGATTTGGCGTTTTTACATGTAAATGTATTTAGATATTATTATTGGCCTTTAATTGATTAAAGAAATTTCACCACTTACAACAACTCCTTAATTACTATCTCTGAGGCTGTTATTTTTCAATTATTAAAACATATGAAGGTTCATGAAATAAACATCACTCAGCAAAAGATCACCCATGCATTGTCTTATTTCCAGATTTGGCTGTTTTATCCCCTAGTTATATCATTAAAAACATATACTGCATTTATACTGCATTTATAATCGAATATTATATATATGCATTAGAGGCTATGTTGATATATAATAATACTTAATCATGTATTAAATGTTTGATACTTAGCAGGCCGACCGAGCTATATATGGGGCAGAATTTCAGACAATGTACAATTGGCAGATCTACAGGCTGCAATTTGGTCAATATTAGGTACATTCGAGTATATTCGGCATTGCATTGATTCTAGCAATCTGTTTGGTTAGATTGAACTGTATTTTGAACTTCATGTTCGTCTGAAATTTGGGCTATTTGAGAAGATTGGCGAAAGTGAATTGTACATTTTCTGGCGACTTCACCCATATGGAATTAGTTACACATTAAAACACAAAGATTAAAAATGTGAGCTGAAATCAGAAAACAGTATTTCTCTAAGGAAAAATGAGTTGAAGGTAATAAACCATATGAACGTACACAAGACAAGGAGAGAGGGTAAGATGTAACCTAGATGTGATCTACCCCTAGAGGAGACGGTTATTTGTTGACATATTGAATAAAGTTTGTAAAAAAGAAAAAGAAAAAAGATTAAAAATGCTCACGGTAGGACTTGCCTCTTCTGTGGACTATCCTGTACAGTAAACTTCCCAACACTTCTTAGAATGGACTCAATATGGTGAAATTATAAACCGGTAATGTCTCCGTGATGAGTCGTGAGGTGGTGAGTAACTCGTGCAACCACTCTGTAGTGTGGTATACTATGTAATGCTACCACTATCTACAACTCACAAGTACGACACACCCCTCTCTCAACCCATACCCAACCCATTCTCTCTCAATGTCTGACCCATATTTGGCGTCCTACTCCCCCATCTGTTTATCTTCCATCTGAACTACAAGACACAAGTATGTATGTATTTACATACGGGTCAAGTCGCCGTACAATCCTTCACCAATGCATCCTCTCAAATTGTTTTTATTATAGATGTTTTATTCCTGCGCCCCTCCATCCCCCCCCCGCCCCCAACTCATCATTATGTCCCCTATGTGACCCCTTGGAAGAGCGAAGGCTATCATAGAAAGGGAGTCCCATTTCCAGAACTATTATTATTACTATTATTATTATATGTACTTGTCATATTGTATCTGGAAATAAACACTATACAATACAATGTCTAATGTCTAATTATTATGCTGGGGTAGTTTTTTAGGAAATGTACAATCGTCAGCTCTTCAAATTTGGTATCTTCTGCTAAATTAGACTGGAATATTTTAAATGTTATGTATATCCAAGTGTCTTTGGCATTGTGTTAAAAGTATCCCTTTTTTAGTTTTTAAACTGCATTTTTAACGTAATTTGTTTTTCGAAAAAAATGGTAAAATTGAAACAATACAAGTATAAGAACCATCACCTGGGTATAAACATCAATATACTACTGACCAAAGAGATACAGAAAATAAAGTGGCATATCATAATTAATAGAAATAGTAATAATGTTGGTTTAGACCGATAATTACTAATTACTGGTGGCCGATTATCCTCCCCGTTTTAATGCCCCTTTTTCTCCCATTTTTTACAATATATATGGGTCAGACTTTCAGAAAATGTACAATTTGCCTTCACCAATCCTCTCAAATAACCCACATTTTAAGACAAAAATGTGCTTCAAAATGTAGTTTAACATAACAAAAGTGATAATTTGAATGAATGTGATACCAAATATACTCAGATATTCCAGTTATTCATAATTTGTTAACCTATTTTAGGAGAATTTCCTAAATGTGTAGAGCTGCCAATTGTACATTTTCTGAAAATCTGACCCATATATATATTTTAAAAAATGGGAGAGGAAAGGGGCACCCATATGTGGGTTGGGGTGGGGTGTGTGGGTTTGAACCCAGGCGCGGCTACAATTTCACCCCCCCTCCCCCCAGTTACTAAAGGAAGATCACCATTGCGGTGATCTAGTCCTGGTAAACAAAGTGTAAACAATACATGAATATATACTGAATCCCATACAGAGTCTGAATCCCATGTTAGATGATGAATTACTATTGACAGACAGCTGTGGGTATAATGACCTAAACATCGGCACAACCTATTGTACTATAATAGACAGATGCACAACAAACATTTAGATGTAATTATCTCACATCCAAACCCCCACTCACCCCGTCAAACGATATGATATAATTAACTAGTCAGGAAACGTCATCTCTTCATTCAACTCATTCAACAAAATAAAAGTAGTTATTTAGAGGACCCGCATGAATTTCACTTTTTGAATTGAATTGAATTGAAAAATCTTTTATTTGTCATAAGTATGATAACAGGTACAGTTTATAGAAAGAAAATGACAAATTGGTCTACAGACTTCTGGGATAGTCCCAGTTCTTCCAGTCGTTACCATTCATTTTGAAATAATAATAACAAGAAATAACTAAACTAGAGATTAATAAATGGCAAGATTGCGTATAAAAACATGAGTAAGCATGTTATAGGTCTACTATAATCAAATACATGATTATATGTTAACAGTTCGGTTGTAGTATGGCAAATTGAGAGGTTTACGATATTTTATAATCTGGATATACATACATGAAAAAGCCAACATATTGGACCATTATTCCCATTTGATCCATATTGCTACTGCCAGCAAAAACAAAATCATAAATGTAAAAAATAAAAAGCCACTGATTCATAAAAAAAAATTGGAAATATAGAGTTTTCTTCATTTACTGTTTCAGGAAAATGACTCACAAATCACAAAATTTTTCAAATCTTTCAAAGTGATTTATTCACAAGATCTCTTTGGTGGAAAGCTCCCATCTTTTGGGGGTTTAGTGCATTAATTCGCATAATTACATGTACCCACTTTCAAGACAGTGTAATAAATATATCCTTTGTTTGAAGGTCATCCTATGAAGTACATTTAATTACTTTACTATAGTAGTTTCCCACCCAGCAATAGTGCAAATTCTTTTTTCACAATACAAATATATCAAACATAAAATATAGAAACACTTCTCAGATGTCCTCAATGTTTACCATCATTGGAATCCGCTTGATCTCATCTTTTGTAATATGATGATATCGCAAATCATGATATATTATAGAATCTCCAAGTGTGTAGAGCTGCCAATTGTACAGTTTCAGACGCTCTGACGTTGACATGTTCTGGCGTTTCCGTGCCAATGGAAATGGGAGCAGCCAATTCCATCATCTGCAGCCAATAATTATCGTATAATTATGTGCCTTATGTTATGTGTCAGAGAGAACAGTATATGCGGGCAGAGGGAATACATTTCCTTAATTCCTTAGCTCTGGAAAGGTCGCATGTTGCTATACATAAATGTACCAGTGGCCTGAGGCCAAAAAGAAAACAGGAGTGTTTCCGATTTGCGCCCCCCCCCCCCTACCAAGAAAAAACTTTCCCTACCTAAAAGTGTGTCACTGCAGTAGTTACCACGCTTAACAGGTTTCCAACCACCATCAGAAAAGATTTTTTTTTGTTTTTGCAACCGACTTTATTTCTGAAACCTGCCGTCTGGGCATATACAATTCTAATTTCGCGTGGCTGGAAGAAAACATAAGGAGAAATAAATCATTTTTTAGCTCGATAATATGTTCCTCTATGTCGTCAGATATACGCCTCCATATTACTCTTTCATTAGAGTTTATTTTTTTGAGTTTGAAGGAATACAGTACTACCTTTGCCCTCATTCTTAATTCATACATTGCTGAGAGACAATCAACTCTACCTTTGTCAAACAGTTTTTGTCGATAGATAAATGACTTCAATTGTAGAATAAGCCAATTTATAACTCTTGAGTTGATATTTGTTATATCAATACCGAAGATAATATCTCTTGGTCTTAACACAATGCTATTACCTCTTTGGTTGAAAATTACATTGCCTTCTCCATCTTTATTGAGATATCCACTATTATAAATCCATCTTAATATCAGAAAAAAGATTTTGTGCCTCGGACTACGTTACAATGAATGAGTGATGTACTACTGTGCATGTGTGATGGGTTAGAAGAAGATGAGTCACAAATCTCAAAATAAACATTTTTAAAAGTAAATGGTGCTTAATGCTTTTCGTGCCATAAATACATGTATCAAATTCCAAGACAGTGTGTTAAGTATATCTTCAAAACTCCTCATATCCAATCCAGATTTGTGTCAGCCTCCCCTGTCCAGATCTGCCTGTTTTCACATTTCTCCGTTTAATTTCAGGTGTTTTTCGTTTCTGATTCTGGGTAAAGTGTTAGAAGGCTAATTACCCTGGGAAGTTTAAGTCGGACTATATTTGAATTTTGATGTAGCTCAGTTAAATCCAAATGAAATCATATTTAGAACTTTATTCTGAACCTTTTGTATTCTTTTGTGTGTGGATCTTGGTTCAGGGTCTTTTTGAACAGAATCAATCTCAAGAATACGGAGGCTGAATGTTTGTTAAAACTTCAGAGATCTATTCAAGTCCAACAGGTGTCTTTATTTGTCTCCGCTCTGTTTTAGACATATATACAAAGGGGTTGAAGTGACAAGGTGATGCCGAGGCCCGCAAGGCCACAACATTCCCGGGCCGACAGTCACCGCAAGGCTAAAACATGGACCAATATAATTTGATTTGTCGCAGAAAGGGCAAATGCACAGTAACAACAAATCATAAATGATTTTGAAGCAAAATGAACCAGTGAAAAGCAATGAGCTTGCAGTTTTGAGCAGTAAATATTGTTTTTTTATTTTCGTTGATGTAAGTAGTTGGCCCGGAAGCGGATATCCAACACTAGTAAGACCTACAATTCAGCCATCATTCGCCCTAACAGCGACTAAAATATCATAGAATGTTTACATATCTGGTACATATATATGACATGGTGGTTCAGTGTTATGCATTTTTTGTTGTTATTTTCGGATAATTGCTAAGTCAGTAATCAATGTTTAGGGCATAGTTATGGCCCTTAGAAATGAAAAGATTATTGTATTCGATAGCAAGGTGATTATCAATGGATTCTATCAGGTGGTAGATAGAATATAGTTGTTTGGCTTGTATAGGAATGTTATTGTCCGGATGGGTCATAGCGCCCTGGTCAATCATTGTAGGTTCAGGTTTGTCCTCAATCATGGATTGTAATTGTTAGTCCGTTGAGGAGAGGTGTTAGTCTCCAAGTTCAGGAGAATAATCTATCTATAATAAGGCTAATATTCCTTAGGGAACATAGTAGATGTGCAAAGACTTGTAGTCACTATAGGTAAAAACTGGAGTCAAGGCGTTGAAGTCGGAATCTACATGATAATGCGACGGCTGGCCGAATGAAGCTCCAGCTACAACAGCCAACTAGTTGATGAGGTAAGTGATTGAGCGGAAACGCCGACTGGGGTTTATTTTAACTACATCCGCAAAATAATTCTACATCCGAAAAATAAACCCCTGAATCCGAAAAATAAACTACTACATCCGTTTTCCGGTTTGACAACTTCCTGTCCAAACAGTAATTTATAAGTATCCAGAACCCCAGCAGAATCCAAAGATCTGCTATTAAGGATAATTAATGACCTTCTATGTGCCTAGACGCATATACATGAGTATACATGGAAACTCTACCTCAAGGGCCTTCTTGATATATGCGTGGACAATGCCACATCACAGAAGTCTGAGTCTGAGGAACAAGACTTTCAGTGGAAGTGGCAGCTCCTGTATTATCTACAGGAAGATAATATATTTGTGATTGGGTGACATGCATTAATGATTCAGGTGAAATATATTGGGCTACAGAAAGCTATATTGACTGTGGGAACATTACAATTCAGGTTGAATGTGACTAGATATCTTAGACTATGAAATTCCAGCTATAGATTTGAAAATTGGCCTTAACACAAGTGAATTTGAGTGAGGACTTCTTTTGTGGTCTTGTGGTCTTTGCTTAAGGGCATCATAAATGTCCGGATTTATATTTTATATTTTAGAGACCTGCCAAATGCCTTTTCTGTGGAGTCTTTACCCATTATCGCTCACAAGCAGCGTCTTTCTCTCGACTGATTCATCTTAAAATTCTTGCACTTATAAAACAAATATAACAGCAGCAGAATGTTGATAAAGTCAGTCCTATGTCTAATGATATTTATAAATACTCCTTTTGTAAAAGCTGAGAATGCAGCTCTAAAATTAAACACCATGGAACCGGATTTTCCGAAGCTGCTAGATTTTTTTTTTTAAGACAGTAATATACATTTCATGGTGTCGCCGTCAGACGGTGTTCCCACCACCTGCCTTAAGAACTATACAATCATAGCATTTTCATCCATTTGTCTTTATCATGTCATAGTCAATGCAGTTGATGATATCTGTAAGTTATTTAGGATAGCTGTATTTACATAATCTAAGCAAAAGATAAAAAAACATGAGTTTTTCAAAGTTAATTTTATTGGCATTTCTGAAGTATGCTAATTTGTAAAGTATGCAAATATGTAAATGTTGTTTACCGCTCTATGAGTGAGTATTATTATTGTCTAAAATGTACTATACCTGTCTTTGAGTAGGTCAAGGTTGATGATCTTGATTGCATTTAGACACAATTTGATGAGATTCTGGGAGGTTTTTTCTCTATAGAACCCCGCTAACTGGTCTGCCGGGATCTATTGTTTTTGGAGCACTCCCCTCACGCTTTCGATAACGTGCAATGCATATTCTCCATAATTATAACATGACGCTAGATGCTGGCACCCGCTTAAGCGGGTGCCAGCATCTAGCGTCACATCTAAAAGCAATAATTCCCTCGGTTTTGTCTGCTCTCGGGTACCGTTGCCTGAGGGAAGTTCTCGGGCAAGCCCTCAAACTTCCCTCAGGCAACGGTGCCCGCAAGCAGACAAAACCGAGGGAATTATTTCTTAAATAGTGCATCATTGTCATGTTAACGTTGCTAGTCAAACTACCCCATGTATATGCAGTATGAAGCAGTTCATACATTATCAAGATATATTAAGACCATACGGAATTCAAATAAAATGATATCCTATGCATCGGGTTATAAAAGTAAAAACAATACAAACACATTTACTGTTATGCAAGATTGGACTTTATTGGAGTTTAGGAAGCGCTTTATAATTCATATATAACTTTATGATAAAAAGTCTGAGTGCTTTCTGACAGTTAACCCACATCCAACAGAGAATCCCTCCACCATATTAGACTACTTTATCTCTATGAGCAAGGGCAGGCACTCTTGTTTAATGCTAGGTAATCCACAGGCACAAGCATAAGGATTATTCTTGTTTTAGCGTTCATCATTCAGGAGAACATTGCCCACACATTCTGGGGCAGTTTCTATACATAAACTGTTGGTAAGGTCCAAAATTACATTGTGATTCTGGATACCCTTCTTGTTCAATTGGTTGACCACACTTCCTTGCGTCAATACACTCTGAACCTTCTGCAATATTTAAAACAGTATAACTATGATTATTCACACAAGCAGAAGGGTATTAACATCAATAACGGATAATATACATTAAATATCCCACCATTTACATGAACTATATCGTATAATATATACAACTTTTTACATCTGCAATGTCAGTAAAATTATAATACTCTTTTACATCACCCCAAATGTTTAATCTCAATACAAAGTGCAACTTTCCTCTACTATAATATAAATATTAATATATTTGTTTGACTATTTACCTTCTGCTAAACCAAAGACAGCAGCAGCAGCCCAGAGGATGAGGCAGGAGAAGGTGAACTTGACGGCCATGATACCAGGTGTCCTATCTGTCAATTCAACATTTATTACTTATCATTAAATAAATGTGTTTCAGGAAAATAAGTCATAAGTCGCAAAAACAATATTTTTCAAAGTGTTTATTTTACAAGATGACTTCATTGGAATGTTCTGATTTTTGGAGGGTTTATCACTTATATGTACATCAATTGATGCGTCAAATTTCAGGACGATGTATGTAATATATCTATTCGTTTTAAAGGTCCTTATATGGACTATATTTAGTTACTTTACTGTTTACTACCCTCCAGAAATATTGCAAACTTTTTTTTTCCAAAATAAAAAAATCAAACTTAAAATATAGAAATACTTATTGGATTATTAGACTGTTTACTATCATTGGAATTGGCTTGATCTCATCATTTCAAATATGATGATATCTCAAAATCCATTTTTTGCGACTTATGACTCATTTTCCTAAAACACAACACAAATTAACTGCAGGATTGTGCAACACTAGTAAAGGGATCTGGTAACATCAGAGTAGGCATAGCCAATCATAATAGGCCACGCACAGTTCTGTGATGTATGTAAGGACAATGCAAGATAGTCCGTTGGATCTTTAGTATCAAAGCCTCCGGTCTCAATTCATTCCTCTTTAAATAGAATAGTCATTATTATTTCGAGCATACATTCATAGTTATTCATAAGTTATATATTCATGATATAACACATATTACTTTAAGTCATATATAATTTTAGTTATTAAGGGATATAATGAAATGTTATAATATGTCACACGAATATGAGTCATGCATCAGAAAGTTGATAGTTTTCTAAGTGGTTTATTCACAAGATCTCCTTGGTAGAATGTTCTCTTTTATATGTACCAAATAAATCTAGCAAACTCCAAGATTGTATTTTGAATATATCTATACATGGGTCAGATTTTCAGAAAATGTACAATTCAACATCGCCAATCTTCTCAGATAACCCACATTTAAGACAAAAATGAGCTTCAAAATACAGTTCAACCTAACCAAACAGATTGCTAGAATCAATGCAATGCCAAATATACCCTAATTTACCTAGCATTAATGAAATTGCTGCTTAATTTAGCAGAATTTACTAAATGTGTAGAGCTGCCAATTGTACATTTTCTGAAAATCTGACCCACATATCTGAGGTTTTCCTAAGGAGAGCATTTAATTACTTTACTACAGTGACTGACATACAAACATGGCTAACCTTTTTTTCATGCATAAACAAATATATAGAGTTAATGAATAATGTTTACTGTCATTGGGTTCCGCTTGATCTGATCTTTTCAAATCTGATGATATCTCAAAATCCAATTTTTCTGACTAAATTGTGACTTATTTTCCTGTGACACATCACTCATAGAGAACAAAAGGAGGACCAAACATGTGTCTGTTTACTGGGCATATTCTTGTCATGTTTCAGAAAGTTCAACAATGTTTGTAGATTATTTCAAGGAGAATCATTATCAAGAGAATTCTGTTCATATTGAATAGGCAGCAGAGAAAACATGAACAATGCAGGCAAACGGTATCTGTAATATATCATCGAGGAAATAAAAAGAGCATTTGTAATGCCATACAATCATACATATCTCATATACTACTTACATTACCTTACTATGTATGTGTAATTCACTGTGTTACTCACAAGATGGAACCACGATTCACATAGCACTGTTTTCCGGTATGTGCTTGAAAACTAATAACTTAAGAACGGCCTTTTTAGAATGGATATACTTAAGTCACACAATTGGATTTTAAAAGTTGAAAAATGTGGAAGACCATGCATGGGGAGTAGTGTTGGGATCTAGACATGCTCAAAAACATAATTTATAGATAGTCCAGACCTAGGTAAGCAATGTAAATCCTAAAATATTATACAGTTCTATGCCCATGCTTATATGAGCAGTGTTATGGTTAATAAGTTTGTATAATTATTCGAAAGAAATAAGGTCAAATGACAGTTTTGGGCATTTTGAGATACTTAATATTGGTTTGAGACATAGAAATGTATATATGGAATGAAAGGGCTCGCCAAGGGGAATAATGGGAATTCAATTCATATATTCGTTAACAGTCCTGGAAAACATACACAAATGTAAAACATCACACAGGAAAAAACTGACCCATCTATGCACTTCCGAGCTCAGCCTAAAGAGTAATCATGTACACCCAGAGGTATCTCCTTTTTTTAAAAAAAATAAAAATATCAAACTAAAAATATAGAAACACAACTTAGCTATGCTATTTTTTTCTATCATTAGAATTGGCATAATCTCATCTTTTCAAAGAAGATGATACCTCAAAATCTATATTTTGTGACTTATTTTCCTGTAACATGTTACATATCAGAAAATGATAATAATAATGTAGTGCCTAGTATTTAGTTATAACTGCACAGAACACGAATACTATAACACCAAATCCAGATCCTTCAGTCCTTCCTAGCTTTCGTCTTTTTATTACGGACTCAATTCCGAACTCTGTGCCAAGGTTGGCTACTGGGTAACCAACCCAGAATCTGCCCATCACAAGGTCAAATGAAACAGCATAAACAGGTATACAGGTGTCTGAAGTAGCATGTTAAAAATCAATAATAATCAATTTTATGGCAGGTAAGAGTGTATGACGACACCTAGTGAGAAAATGTTGAGTATACAAGTAACTCCACCTGCAACGGCAGGGTAAAGAACTACAATGTGATTAATCCAGTCAATCCGGAAAGGAAAGCCGAATATTCCGGCAGGCGGCGCTGATACATGGCAAACATAGCTACTCTGATCCGGCACCGCAATGCACCGCACTACAATAATAATAATAATAATAATAATGTCAGGGCAATGGAGGAAAACATACCTGAGCTGGTTATGGAGCTGGTTGTGTAAATGTAGACGTGGTGTTCTGTTGATGCTGAGGGAGCAATGATACAATGAAGGTAAATCTAAGGGTTTTTATACCTCACATCTTTATGGGTCAGATTTTCCGAAAATGTACAATTCAACTTCACCAATCTTCTGAAATAACCCAAATTTCAGACGAAAATAAAGTTCAAAACACAATTCAACCTAACCAAACAGATTGCTAGAATCAATGCAATGCCAAATATACTCGAATTTACCTAGTATTGACCAAATTGTAGCCTAATTTAGCAGAATTTACTAAATGTGTACAGCTGCCAATTATACATTTTCTGAAAATCTGACCCATATACACTACGTGGCAGGCATGTCTGTGATAGTATCTCAGTAAACACCTGTTGTTTCAACCGTCCGCTTAGCGTGGAGACTTATCAAACATCTGGCAGTAAGATCAGTTGATATGTAAAACAGTTTTAGTTTGTTTTTAGGTGAATTTATGACTGATTTATTAAATTATGTGAAGACTAACATGTTAGATATGCATCTATGCACACATCTGGTTGAAGGATGATGCTGGCCATGCAGAGAACACTTGATGTACACATATGTGTATACACATTTCACCAATACCCTAGGCATATATCTAAATGAATTGACGTCCAGAAATTTTACCCGCTAGTACTTTTGCTTGCTGTACTTATTTTATTGTCTGTTTTTGTTCATATAGTTGTCGTTTTTCTCACCTTGAATGACACTGCATGCCCACCAACCACCCATCCTTCACTCCTTCCCTCACATTAGAATCCATGTTGTAGTGTTTGATACCTGACTGCCTACCTGCCTAGTGTGTGTGTAGCCTTGAGGCAAGGCTACACACACACTAGTGGCAGGCAGTGGCAGGCAGTGGCCGGCAGTGGCAGGCAGCGGGAGGGGCAGTGTGTGGTACTGGGTTGTGTGAAGCTATGTGAGTGAGTGAAGGTGCAGTGTGTGTGAAAGGTACGACAGGGGTGGGAGTCTAAACCAATTTTTATATTTAAAAATGCAACTTTCCTGTACCACATTATACATAAGTCGTCCCCTAAAAAGGCATCAGGAGAAACACAACTTGCCTTACAGACGATGTAATGGTACTCATTTACATGGGAATACATAAAAAACAGGGCCATGGCTGCGAGTTCTGTATAAGTGAGAAGACCAGGGGTATTGGAGCGTCGTAAGGAAGTTTAAAGGTGGCCTAAATCCGCCCTGTTGCGCAAAGTCAAGGTAGGTCTGGGGAATTAAAGTTTATAATTATATATAAACTAGCAATGTATAATTATATAACAAACTAGCAATGTACCAATGGACGGTTCTAGGCCCAAAAGGTACCTTTCTCACTCTCCTTCCACCCTTCCACCCCTCCACTAGGTGGTGGGGGCAAGTTATAAGTTTGACCTTTGGTACCCACACTGACAGTTATACTGTGTAGTGGTCTACCAAATACAGACACAAAATATTTCCTAATTATTATGTTATCATTAATAATTCATAATGAATATAAATATGATAAGGTTATGCAATGTTATGTAATGTCTCACAACAATTACAATGAATAAATACCAGTGTTTACTAAAAAAAATGAATGAATCATGGAATTTTCTTTAAACTTTGGATTTAGAAAGAACATGGTTGGGGAACCCCAAAAGCCCGAAAAAAACAATATGTCATTGGATTAGTTTTTATTTCAGGGACAACTGAAATCTATTACTGCTCACTATAGAAGTCTATGGGAAAACGGGTATTTTCTGCATTTTCCCCAATAACATATGATTGAATCATACGATTTTCTTTAAAATCTGCATATACATTGCTGACATGTTATTCTACCCTCCCAATTAGGGGTCATTGAACTAAAAAAAAGTTATTCAGCTAAACTTGTATCACAATGAGCTTCCCCCATTGAAATCAATAGTGAAGGGAAGTAAACTTCACTCATCCCTAAAACACAAAATAATAAGATAACATCCAGTTTTTTCTGGTATTTCGTATTCCCCCAACCATGTTCTTTCTCAATACAAAGTTTGAACAAAATATATTGACTTCTATTGTTTCATGTATTAGTTCCTTGAATTCCCGCCTGCTGCAGTGCTGACAACGCTGGTATCTATCTTTATAGCTGGGAGGATAATCAGGAAAATCGAGCACTTGGTGACAAGTTTTTGAAATTTGGTGTGGTGTTAGGTATGGGTATAAGGTTTTCAAAATCCACTGCATACAAATTGGGGTAGCCCCCTGGTGGCCGGTACGTGCAAAAACCAATATGGCTGCCACCAGGTAACAGGAATGTCATATCTCAGCTTCTAATAGCACTAAATTCATGTGTAATACATCTTTGTCTATGTTTTAAGGCACATGAAATCCATTTCTGAACTTATTATTTTGTTTCAAGGTCAATTTCAAGGTCAAAATCAAATATGGCTGCTGCTGGGATACATGAATGCCCCCTCAGTTCCATTTAGCACTATATTGACATAAAATACCAGATTGTCTATGTTTTAATGTGTGAGGAATCAATTTCCAAAGTTACCCATTTTTTTCCAAAGTCATTTAAGGTCATTTTCAAGGTCAAAATCCAATATGGCTGCCACCAGTTTACAAGACTATGTTATTTCTCAGTTCCTGTTGGCAATATATCAATGTATAATACCAAATCATGTATGTTTTCAAATATGAGGAATCCATTTCCAAAGTCATTTTCCAGTTTCAAGGTCATTTAAAGTCATTTACAAGGTCAAAAACCAATATGGCTGCCACTGGGATACAAAAATGCCACATTAGTTCCTTTTAGCACTATATTCACATATAATACCATTCTTTCTCTGGTTTAAAGTATGAGGAATCACTTACCAAAGTTAGTGTTTTGTTTCCAGGTCATTCCAGGTCATTTTCAAGGTCAAAATCCAATATGGTTGCCACCGGTTTACAAGAATATGCTATTTCTCAGCTCGTGTTGGCAATATATCAATGTATAATACCAAATTGTGTATGTTTTAACATATGAGGAATCCATTTCCAAAGTCATTTTGCAGTTTCAAGGTCATTTAAGGTCATTTACCAGGTCAAAATTCAAGATAGCTGCTGCCGGGATACAAAAATGCCACCTTAGCTCTTTTTGGCACTATCTACTCACATAGATATAAGATGCTTTAAGATGGGGGAAATCCATTTCAGAAGTCATTGTAGTTTCCAGGTCATTCCAGGTCATTTTCAAGGTCACTGGCCACTGCTGGTTATGTTATATCTTGGCTCCTTTTAACATTAAATCCATGTATAATACCATTCTTTCTATGTTCTAGGATATGAGTAAACCATTCATGGAGTCATATTCCTGTTCCAATGCCATTTCCATTGCAAAGGCTACATTGTAGCATCCGTGACCATTTGAGACCACAATTCACTTAGGCAAATTTATCCTGCCTCACTATGAATTATGTATAAGTGTTAACATTAAATTTATCTAAAATTAGTTAAAATATCTGAATATCTGGTTGTTAGTGGAGCCCCTTTCACACTTGCACAATTTACTAGAGCAGAGTCTGGCTCAAAGACACTTACCTGCCCCCTTACAGGCAACCACACAGGTACAGTGGAAGAAAAGGCATGTTTGACCAACATCTGCCAGATCTGTTCAATATGGCAGTAACTTTTCTGTCATTAAATTCCGAAACTGTAAACTTTGGAATTTTGCAGGACTTATGCCCTTGAAGGTTTTAACAACTATACACTCTATACCCTCCTTGGGATTTATACTGACTAAGACTAAACTTATATTTTTAAGAGACTCAAACTTTTTCAAAACCATAGATGACTTTAATTAATTCAGTTTATAGAGTCTCTTCTTGTTAACCATGGAAGCCTTTTGCTTCACCATCCTCCTTTAGAAACTCTAAACTGAGCTCTTGGGAACTTCTTGTGCCATTGCACAAAATACTTCTCTACTTTCAAACCATCATGCTCTGGTGAGTGGTTCTCTGCCATGTCTTCATGGAGGCATGCATCTAGCTGGAATAATTTGGGGATTACTTTGGAATAATTTGGGGATTACTTTGGAATAATTTGGGGATCCAAAAGTGAAAAATCATCCATGGCCACATGTCATAGCTAGCAGTGGCCAATCACCCACACCCTGATCTCCAACAAAGTTAATGAGCATGTTGTCCCCCATAGTTGTCCAGCAGCAAATTGCTGAAGCATTGCAATTGGGTAGCTTTTCTTACATCTCCATGGGTTGGTTCATGTGGCCCACAGCTGTTACAGCAGTACTTATCCTATGCCTGTACTTTGAGTATGTCTGGCCAGGCAACAGTGTGTTGGTCCGCATATCATGTATGCTTGTGTTACGTAACAATACGTAACGCCTGGACCTCCCCATGGGACAATAGGTTCTATTGAGATTTTCAACAAAGCATCTGATTTGATATAATGATCAAACCTTTACTATTTTAATCACCATACATATCAGGCCAAACACAGCTTTTTATAGGGGATTGACCCAATCTTGCAGAACTTGAGGAAAGCAGCCTGTAGTACTTGTCAACTAACTCATGTATCCATCAAATCTGTATTTTTTTCATTACTATTAATTTGAATGCCATTCGGTTTAAAAATGACACAGCCACAAATCTGTGATTTTGTTGAAGCATAGAAATTGCTTTTCAAGATGCCTTAATTGATGAATTAAAGGGAAAATTTGCAATGTGCAATATTTGGACATGTTACAGAGCATCATTGAAATTAAAGGGTTAAACTCACCAAATAGCATACAACCTTAAAAAATAACCTTAAAGCAAGAAAAAAGTTAGAATATGGATTTCTCACACCTTCAAACATGAGCCGAGATATAACAATCATTTTTTATTTCCAGCAGTGGCCATTTCGAATTTTGAGACAAGACAATGAATCTCCACATAGTAAAACATAGAAAAACTTGTATCTTACATGGATATAGGGAAAACAAGAGCTGGTACATGACATTCTTGTATCCTAGTGGTGGCCATAATTATGGGTTTTGTCATTACTTTAATGAGCTTGAAACAGCAAAATGACTGGAAATGGATTTCTCATATGCTAAAACATACATAAATTGGTATTATACATTGATATATTGCCAACACGAGCTGAGAAATAGCATATTCTTGTAAACCGGTGGCAACCATATTGGATTTTGACCTTGAAAATGACCTGGAATGACCTGGAAACAAAACACTAACTTTGGTAAGTGATTCCTCATAACTTAAACCAGAGAAAGAATGGAATTATATGTGAATATAGTGCTAAAAGGAACTAATGTGGCATTTTTGTATCCCAGTGGCAGCCATATTGGTTTTTGACCTTGTAAATGACTTTAAATGACCTTGAAACTGGAAAATGACTTTGGAAATGGATTCCTCATATTTGATAACATACATGATTTGGTATTATACATTGATATATTGCCAACAGGAACTGAGAAATAACATAGTCTTGTAAACTGGTGGCAGCCATATTGGATTTTGACCTTGAAAATGACCTTAAATGACCTGGAAATAAATAGGTAACTTTGGAAATTGATTCCTCACACATTAAAACATAGACAAACTGGTATCATATGAGAATATAGTGCTAAAAGGAACTGAGGGGGCATTCTTGTATCCCAGCAGCAGCCATATTGGATTTTGACCGTGAAATTGACCTTGAAACAAAATAATAAGTTCAGAAATGGATTTCATGTGCCTTAAAACATAGACAAAGAGGTATTACACATGAATTTAGTGCTATTAGAAGCTGAGATATAACATTCCTGTTACCTGGTGGCAGCCATATTGGTTTTTGCACATACCGGCCACCAGGGGGCTACCCCAATTTGTATGCAGTGGTTTTTGGAAACCTTATACCCATACCTAATACCACACCAAATTTCAAAAACTTGTCACCAAGTGCTCAATTCTGGGAACTATTGGCAAGTTTCCTCCCAGCTATTAGGGCACGCCAACAGTGAACTATGGAAATATGGATGTCAATAGACACTAAAAAACATTATAACATAAAATCTATCTGAAACATTGATCAATGAGATGTCCTACATGGAACTTATGAACAATTAATTAATTTGCAACTATCATTATATATTCACCTTTATGTTTACAATGTTTGGTTTTCGTGGAAGGCCTGCTTTGCCTATAATGGCACAGAGGGTGTTTTCATTTCTGATGTATTGTCTATTCGGAATTTCTGATGTATTGTCTATTCGTCAATTCTTACGTAATGGAACAATTTCCCAATTTACATGTTTAGCATGCCAAATGTTCGTGAGTTTTAAGAAAAGAGACAATCTACATATATATGTTGTGAATCTTGCCTATGTTCTTTCCAGTGAGATGATTTGCCAGTGTCGCACTTTCTGTGTATCAACTCTGGATCTCTTCCAGGCTTAAATACTATTGATATTTGATAATAATATATTTGTGATCATATAGGTTACTTTTCTGAATAAATATTAATCATATCTCTAGCAAGGGTAGTGGAGGAAAGAACTATGTCCATGTCAAAGGCCTAGGGTGGATAATATTCTATGTTCCTTAAGCGCTTCTCTGAAAAGAATAACATATAGAGAAAGTACTTTGTAAGTCCAGTTTATTCCTTTAAATCCTTGAGGTGAGGTTGAGGTCCTTGTTCCCCAACCTGACAATACATGAAGCTCAATGCAAACGTCATGAATATTATAGTAAGTAACATCAGTTGTGTACAATATGAATCAGGAATACATAAATGAATACAATGAGCAAATGAGTATGAACTTTGTCATAAATTAGAGTGATATATAACATAAGAGATGGTCGAAGTCTGGAAGCTCTATCATTAACCAATAATTAGTTATAACATAATGAACTAATATAAGCAGATAATAGAAGCAGTCCTTGATAGGTAGCCCCTGATGGCAGCTGGGGATATTATGGAGATTTTCCCAGTGGTTTCCCGGACGTTTCCTGGAGATTATTCCAGTAATTTCCCAGAGATTATCAGGACATATTCCGGAGATTGTTTTGGAGGTTTCCCAGAGCTTCATAGAGTCATCACACATTCGTTACATATATGAGATGTGTTTCAGGAAAATGAGTCATAAGTCGCAAAAAATGGATTTTGAGATATCACCATATTTGAAAAGATGAGGTCAAGCAGATTCCAATGAATGTAAACAGTCTAATAATCTAATAAATATTTCTAGATTTTAAGTTGGATATTTTCCTTTTTGAAAAAAAAGTTTCCAATATTTCTGGGGGTCAATAAACAGTAAGGTAACTAAATATAATCCATATGAAGACCTTCAAAACGAAAGGATATATTACATGGATTGTTCTTAAATTTGATACATCGATTGATATAGCTATAAGTGATCGACCCACCCAAAAATTAGAACATTCCAATAATGAGATCTGGTGAAAAAAACACTTTGAAAAATATCAATTTTGCGACTTATGACCTATTTTCCTGAAACACATCACATATATACACAGATGCATCGGCAAGAGTATGACGATTCATGAGTAGTAGTAGTACTCACAGCAAGTGAAATTACCTTCATGAGCAAATCGCAGATACTAGGGGTATGCCCATCAAACCGTAGCAAAGCCCCAAAGACACAGCAGCTACACGCCCTTGATTTTCTCTAAACAATCACCTCCGCCATTTCTCATCATTTGACGCCCGTCCGTCAGAATTTTCTTCACAGATTTCATCTCACTGGAAAGAACATAGGCAAGATTCACAACATATATAAAATCTAAAGGTTGACGGTCATGGCGAGCGGACGTCCCTCTCACCCGCTCTCTTGATTGTGAGAAAACCCCAGCCTATGTGGACTTATTCACCTCATATTCATCCATCTTCACCATCATGTTATCATCTGAGTTGGACTATGTTGCTAAGGTGGTTCTATTGGTTATTTAATTAACCGTTCTGTGCATAATTCGGGATTACAAACTGTGATCACTACATGGAGATTTCAAATCGGGGCACATCCACCGCATACCGTATGTGTTACACCGGTACCTGCCTACCTACATACACTCAATCATACTAGTGAATGTTGTATATGTGTACTCAGTGAGCTATCCACGGACTTTTCACCTATTTGTGTTTACCTATTGCTGGAGATTCCTATCAACATAACTATGGAGGATCGACTTGGTGCCCTGGAAGAAAACTGGAGGTTACAATTTATTCCCACCCAAGCAAAAGTAGGTAGAATACAGGCATATGCCAACTGTCTTAATAATAGAATTCAGCAACTTGAACTGGAACTGTCTCACGTTAATTTGGTTACGAAAAACCTTGAAAACTATTGCCTAGAATTAGATCGCGGCCAAAGAAAAAAACATATCATTGTATCGGGGTTCGTGGAAACTGCAGATGAAACACAACCAGGGGAGGGCAATCCTACCTGGGCTAAAATGGCGGCTTTATGCCGAATCATTGATGTTACATTCACTGCCGCCGACCTCGAATTTGCATCGAGAATCGGTGTCAAACCTAGAAGGAAAAATGCATACCGAAACATCATACTTAAGTTTCGTGATGAAGAAACCAGGAACCGGATTTTTAGAGGAAAGACCAGACTTAGGGGTGACCGGCGCTATAAGAACTGTTATTTCAACCCGGACTTGCCCGACGCAGTGGCCAAACGCCATGCCGATATGAGAAACATACTGGCCCATGCCAAAACATCTAAATCAACCCACAAAGTCTCGCTATCTAGAGGTAAATTGAAGGTAGATAAAAATGAATACACCCACGACCAATTGGACCAACTCCCTACTGGATTGAAAATTTCCGATTTGAAAACCAAAGATATTGGATCAGGGGCTATAGGATACCAGGGGGAATTCTCCCCCTTATCCAACTTCAGTAAAAGTTTATTTAGCTTCAACGGGAAGGATTTCAACAGCGCCGAGCAGGCCTACCAATACACAAAGGCCGTCAGTACTAAGAATCCCATAATAGCCGACACAATTGCTAGTTCTACATGCCCTAGAGTTGCTAAGAAGTGGGGCGACCGCTGTGGAAAGCACACCGTGTGGGATAAAATCAAAATCCAGGTGATGACCGACATCCTTAAATGCAAATTCACCAAATGTAAGGATGCTAAGAAATCCTTGCTTGATACTGGCATGACGCCATTGGCCGAATGCACCTATGATCTATACTGGGGGACTGGTATTCATATTAGTAATGAATCTTTGATGAAGGATGAAACTAACATCCCAGGCCAGAACCACCACGGCCGCATCCTGGGCCTGGTTAGAGAGGAATTGAGACGCAATGAATATGTTAGAACAGCCCCCCCCCCACCCCACGTAGATGATGATGACTTCTTCACTCCTGAAGTATATGATTACGAAATTGATGAAGAGGATAGTGGGGATGATGATGAAGATGAGGAACCTGCTATGCCCGATCTAGAAAACATGGAACACAGGCCAATGCACCTTCTCCTCCAGACTTGAGATAATCATAATATTGCATCTGAAAATGAGTCACAAGATGAAGATGGTAGTGCTAGTTCTACACACGATCGCCAGGAAGTTGAGTCTGACCAAGATGCCCTCCTGGGAGCCACTGGTGGAGCCAATATCGACACAATAATTCAGCATAACGCAGTGGATCAGGCAACTGCCCCAGTTTTTGACCCCAACGATGGTACACGCGCTCAAAACCAGAAGTCACCCGCCAAGACCTCCCACAAGCCAGTCAAGCCAGCGAAAGCCCCCCCCACCCAGCTAGTTAGACCGCCACGTGAGCCCAGGTCTACGCGTGCCAAGTCAAATTCAAGTGGACCTGCACCCGCACGTTCACTTGCTGATAATCCACCTGAGGGACAAGGCACCTGAAATCACACCTTCCTACACGTTACATCCAACTACGACAATGGCCGGCATGTATGAGGACGACCCGTCCGGGAGTAAAACCCTAGTTTTGACCGATTCACGGGGTAAGAACCTAGACCTCTTTATTCAGAATGACAGTATTCGCATAAAAGTTCTTCCTGGCAAAGGACTCCGTCCCCTCTTTGAGCTAAGTAAGGAGGCAATACGACATTACCAACCCAGACTGGTATTTTTCCTCGGTGGGATATGCGACCTGACGGTCAAAAGTGCGGTCACCAATCGGGTTTCTCTCAGGTGGAATGATTGTCATATTCTGGAAAACCACGTGCAGTACCAAATTGAGTGGGTCACTGAGGCCATGCAATTCTATTTTCCAAACTCGTGTGCCATCTTTTGCGGAATTTGCGGCATGTCCTTAGACACCTATAATAGGGATTACCATAGAGATATCAACCAGACCACCCTTGATAATGCAATTACGGCCATCAACTACTTTGTCAAGTCCCACAACTTGGACCGGGGGGTGATTCACCCCACTGTTACGAGCAAGGTGCACCGACGCATCTACGGCGAGACACAGAATAATTATGGTGCGCTATTGGACGGCTTACATGCTAAGGACTATATTGTCCAAGATTGGGCAAGGAACATTGAGAGGAGCCACCGACTTAACCTCCAGTAATCCTTTCCTGGCACATGCCAATTGCAAAGAACCATACTTACTTATTGATACTGATATTGTTACCATTATTGTTATACTAATTGTCTTTGTCAATTGTGCTACGGCAAGACCTATAAGGCCCAATCACAGTGACCTCTCCGCCCAATTGTTTATGTTACTGTTAGTGTCACTGGTTGTATTGTACCTATTGCCTATGGTGCGTTCGGATAGTGAGTTGATGATTTACTCACCTGCTTACATATGTAGCCTCCCAAACTTATACGCATACTCAGTTCTCCTACTGGACAACTTGATCACTTGCTGTCTAATATTGGTCCCTACTACTAAGCGTATTCCATGTTCTCTTTTATTTTGGTTTGCAAAAACACTTTATATACTTAGCTACCTGCCACTGTCGTCCTACCTAAAAGGTGGTAAGTTATATTATTTTGTTGTACGGTTTACCGACAGACCTACACACGACCTGTCAATCTTGTCACCATTTATGCACCACTTAGGGGCTGGCTCATGCCACGCTGTGGTCGCGGAATTTACTCTGTTCTATATATGTTACTTTATTTTAGTATACTATGTTAGGGCCTATCAGACAAGAATTAAAAACAGTATCTAACTACTGACATAGTTTGTAATTTGAGAAAAACTATCGCAGAAGTATTTAGCATTAAAGGACGCAAGTATTTCCATTTAAACGTCCGTTCAATTTGCAATAAATGGCAATTACTGAAACTAGACCTCCAGAATGTAGCTTTTGATATATTCTCACTAAGTGAAACATGGCTCAAACAAGCCGTGCTAGACTCTAACTTCCAATTGGACGGATATACTTTAGAAAGGCTGGACCTTTCGGCTAAAATAGGGGGCGGTCTATGCGCTTTCCTTAATAATGATTTAGAGTACAAGGCTCTGGTCAACCTTAATCACCAAAGCATTCACTTAGAGTTGCAATGTTTTCATGTGAAATATCCCAGATCTAAAAATCTAATTTACTGTAATTTATATAGGCCACCGGCCGGAAGGGTCAGTGTCTTTTGCGAAGAGATCTCCTCTTGTATTGATCAAGTTAGAGAAATGTATCCCAATTCTGAACTACTACTTATGGGAGACATTAACATTGATACTTTACCTGCTAATCGACGAACTAATAATTACTGCGATGATCTCTCTAAGCTTACATCCAGTAAATATCTGAAATCGTTAATTACCATACCTACCCGGCTAGGACTCAATGGTAATAGTACTATACTGGATCACGTTCTTACGGACATTGTCCACACCAGGGATGTGGGCGTTGTCAACTATAACCTCAGCGACCACAATATTATATATATTATTAAAAAAAAGAACAGGGAAAAATATGTTAAATGTGATTTTCAAGCGAGATTGTATACAAGATTAAATCATCAATCAATTGTTGAGGAAATCAACAAGATTGACAACTGGGACTTGTATTATAACAATCCTAACCCAAATCTAGCTTGGAATTTCTTATTTAAACAACTCCGAGCCATAACGAATCGATTATGCCCCAAGCGTATATATAAGGCGAAAAAAGTAAAACCTCCCTGGTACACCAATGAACTTCTGAATTTAGCGCACAACCGTGACTATAACTTAAGGAAATACAGGCAAACAAAGAACCCAGAATATCGAACTAGAGGAGTACACTTTAGAAATCTGGCCAATGCCGAGACTAGACAGGCCAGAAGTAACTATTTTATAGATCAATTAGAGCGACATAAATATGACTATAAAAAATTTTGGCAGATACTTAACGATTATCTACCCTTTAAGGATAAATCTAAGACAATTAATAAAATTCTGAATCCGGACACTAACACTATGGCATATGCCAAGGACGTCCCAACAATTATTAATACTTTTTTTGCCAATGTAGGCAACAAAACGGCGGCACTCCTACCACAAGGTAACTATGTTTTTGATTTAGGTCCAAAACCTATCAATGGTGATCTCAGAGAACAGCTGCCTTACGAGAACCTAACGGTCCAATCACTGTCTAAAATTTTAGATAACCTCTCTCCACATAAATCATCAGGATGTGATGATATTCCTATGCAAGTGTACATGCACCTATTTAAAGCTATTCTACCGCAACTTATCTATTTATTGAACTTATCGGTTACTAGAGGTATTGTCCCGCACAGATGGAAACAAGCAACAGTGGTACCTATACCAAAGAAAGGTAACGCTACGCAGGTGACCAATTTAAGACCTATTTCTCTTACTCATATACTAGGTAAGATTTTGGAGAAGCATGTTAATGGTTTAATTCAATCCTTTGTAGAAGTCAACAATATTATTTCTCCTTATCAAGGTGGGTTTAGGCAAAATGCCTCCACTATTGAAACTTGTTACTTATTACTTTACCACCTATTTAATAATCGCAATAAGAAATGTCCTAGCAGTCTGGTATTCTTTGATTACCAGAAAGCGTTCGATTCTATTAACCATGATCTACTAATGAAAAAATCGACCACTATTGTCTACCCACTTGGTTTCGCGTTTGGCTAACTAGTTATTTAAAAAACAGGCAACAAAAAGTCAAGATTGACAATTATTATTCACCCTATCTGCCTATTTCATGTGGAGTACCTCAGGGATCCATTTTGGGTCCGCTGCTATTTAATCTGTTTATTAATGATATTTGTAAGTTGGAAATTAATGGTAAAATGTTACTTTTCGCAGATGACATTGTTTTAATAAATACAGCACTCTCCATGGAGGAAGTTCTGGCCTACTGCCAAGCTGATACCACTAAAATAGCTGAATGGAGCCTATCCAACAAGCTTTCTATCAGCCTACCCAAAACTAAGGCTATGCTTATACCTGTTAGTCACTTCCGCCCGATAAATGTTCCATTACCGAAACTCCAAATCTTTAACAAATCGATTGATTGGGTTAATACCTTTGTTTATCTTGGCCTAACTATTGATGTAAATCTTAAATTTGAAGAAATGGCTAACCTAATAATCAAAAAGGCAAATGCCAGACTATATAACCTGTATACCAACCGACACGCACTGGACATCAGAACCAGACTTCTCCTTATCAAATCCATGATATCAACTTATCTCGATTACTGTAATGTTTGTTTTCTCAATTGCACTAAGAGCTGTCTTAACCAACTACAGGTATTCCAAAATAAGTGTCTAAGGTTTGCTCTGAAAAAACCTCGCAGGTATAATGTTGATCTCCTCCATGCTGAGGCCTCTGTCATGACTATTCAACAACGTATTTTCTTTAACAATGTTAAATTCTTTCAAAAACAATTGCACTCACCCAGAATCGATTGGATCGATAAGAGACACGAGGCCGCTTACCATATGCGCGAGAATAGAGATCTAAACTTTGAAGTTAGTCACCCGGTTTGTAACAGCTATCAAAAATCCATTGCATATACTGGTATTCTTATGTGGAACAATCTTAACGATGACCTCAAGTGTATCCCCGATAAGTTAAATTTCAAAAGCAGACTCAAAAATGATATCCTGGCAAATGCTATTCGAATTCCCGAATTTTAAATCTAGACTTATGTATATATATCCCCATTAGAACACCTATTTCTCTTGTTCAAATGTACATGCATAATCAACACCCAACTCCCATCTCATTCAACCCCATCTCATCTCATTATTAATCTCAACACCACTTAACTGGACTTGTTATACGTAATGCTTTCAACACACTTTATTTTTAACTGTTAAAGATTAAGCGAAAATTCAGGGTTTGGCGGAATATCGGACTACCCGAGCCTTACATCGTATTGCTTTGGCATATGCCAGCACTTATTTACCTGAATAAAGATATGTTTAAAAAAAAAAAAAAAGATAATTCTACCTCAATCTTTTCCAACAAATCACCATTTTTATCCTGACCAACAACGTCAGGGTTTCGCTTTCTTTTACATTTTTATATTTTTTTAGCACACTTTTGATTATAAGAGTTTGTGTCTTTTAAAAGTTTTTAAAATAGTTGTAGGGCGGTGGGTTGGTAAATCAACCTGCCAGCACAGATTTGGATGCCAGAATGCCCACTCTCAGCTGTTGGACCTCGGTGGTGACTGTCTCTTTTAATTATCCATAATCAAATTACCAGCAATCATAGGACAAGACCATTCAGCTTAATATTTACATCTTCATTGCTAATGATCAAATAATGAAATAAATGGGTCAACAGATCTTGTTAATTTAGCTGAAAATCCAGCTCTAATCACCCTAAAGATAATTCAGTGATAATAAACCCATTTTCCCCTTGTAGTGGCTGTTAAGGCACCACTCTCATCTCCTTATGGGGTGTACCAGTGTGTGTCAGTCAGTTCTATTGGACCATTCTTTATGTAACGTCTGTTCTTTCTCACCTCAGCATCACTCATACATTCTATATTGATGCTTGTACCCTCTAACACAACCTTGCACGACGGTCCAGCACCATTGAGGGAGTCCAACCACCTAATCAACTCGGACAGTTTTATGTGGCCATGCAGCACTGTAAGCCTTTTTACTTCTTTCCTTATGGCTGAGCATACTGCATCTAATATAGGCAGGATATGGTCAATCTCACCTCCTGATGGTGAAGTACCGGTGGGGGGTATAGCAGGTTCATTTAGCCATATTGTTAGGTTCTGATGAGGAAATGATATTAAAGGATGCTTTACCACTTCCCTCCACTTGGTGTAGGGCCTGGCAGGAGGTATACCAAATGAAGGATACTCATTTGACCAAATCCATATGTTAGCTTCTGGTGGAGGATCCCCAGTCCCCCATGACACTTGTTCTGGATCTGGCACACGTGCATACTGCTGGAGTAGTGCTAAACAATCGGCTGGGCACCAGCCATGCACAGAGTAGTTTTGGACACGGCAATAATCCACCCGCCCCCATCTGATGCTACCTGGGATGTGGTAGTAGTCTTGGGGATTTCCATACCTGTAAAATAAAGAGATACATCATTACATGTCGTTAGAGAACACAGTAATCACAGTAATCAACACAGTGAGAAAGTAGTGAGAGGGAACCTTGATGGACAATTGTTGACAGACCAGTAAATATTACAGGCATTATAATTGAAATATGTACATCAAGGAGAGAAGGAAAGTGACTAAGGTTGTTCTTTTGTTCTGTGTTCCATTGCTTCATCTTCATTTACAGGGGTTTTAACTTCATGTATAACTTCTCATGTACAAGTGCTGTAAATTGTTAAGTGGTCTGGCCACTGTCAACAAAACATAGTCGATGTAAAGACGATACAAAGACGATGTAATTGCCAGCGATGCATATCGATGAGGAGGGTTATCGGTGGCTGCACCACCTTGGCATGGACAATAGAAAAAAGTTCGACAACTATGTGATTCATTTTCATGCTTTTACATATGGAATCTCATCAACTAGGCATCACCAACGCATCTGACAATGCACCGATGCCAAATCACATTGGCAGGAAATATCAAACATATTTGATGTCGGTACCCTTACCAATGCAATTTTTACATCATCCACTCATCGCCAGACATCGCTGGCTATTGCTGAAGGCATAACAATGACAAGTCCATGCAAAGACAATGCAATAAATTTCACAAAAATTGACTTATCGACTACCTCATTTTGATGTGGCATCACCAACAATGTTGTCGACAGTGGCCAGACCGCTTTCACTGCTATTCCCTGACTATAGAGAGTAATTCCTTTCCTATTTGTTCAAACTGTAATTTGCTAAATCTTCGGATATCACTCAATCAACCTGGAAGCCATTTTATTATACACATCAATCTAATCTAAGTAGGCTTTCCCACTATAGAATTAGGTTAAATAAGACATACATCATTACATAAGTTAATTTAGAATAGATTAAAACCTACAATATCTACTTACTTCTCTACAGCACAGGGCAGCAGTTTCCCCAGGATCTGCTCTCCTACTCCCGCCACCTGGTGGTTGCTGGAGGCCTCCACACAGCGGTAGATGTGCCAAGCCAAAGTGGACTCCTCAATAAATACCCCAAGACATTGAAGGAAACAATACTTGGCAAGTCCAGTACTCCATCCATAAGTAAATAGTAACTGGTCATCCACATGTGACAGAGCTTCTGATAGGATTCCAATTTCCTCATCCATCTCCCCATGTTTGCTCAATAGTAGAGACAATAATCCATTTGGAGCACCCTTATCTGGTTTTGAAATAGTTTTCCTGAACTCTTGTGACACCCATTTGAAAATGTTGATTTGGTGAACAAGTCCATCACATTTATCTTTCAGAATTTTGAAATCGTCATTAAATGTGTCCACATTTGCATGTGCTTGTAAGACACACATGTACAGGAGCATTGTATACAACTCCTGGGTTGTATTTCTTGCATTAGCACCCATGAGGCATATTGACTCATACACAAACAGTTGCAAGTTTGCCCAAACTGGCTTTGAACAAATATAGAAAATGACTAATGCCCTGATATCTGAATGTAATGACATCACCCCTTTCATGGCCCAGAATTCTCTAAATGTCTCATGTGGAGGGGCATACTTAAACTCAGATTTCCCTGTGGAAGAAATGCCATACTTTTTAACGAGTAATTTTACTAAGGGGAAGGTTTCTGTGAGGCCAAATGTTTCCAAAAGTTCTAGGCTTATTTCAGATTCATCTGTAAGAATAGAAAAAAGGCACATCCTGTGAAACTGATTTAGTTCATTTTGATGTGGCATGCACGTTTTGTTTGCATTTACTGCAGTTTTACTTTCCAATTCACGGTTGAACGACATTTTGTTTACAGCCTCATACAACTTATACACGCTAAGTGTTGTTCGATTGTTAAGACTGATGAGGTCATTCACAAGCGCAACACAAAGCATTTGGGTCCACATGGGGTTTCTCAGAATGCCCTCTACCTCTGGGTCTGCCTGTTTTCTTTCTAGTACTTTAATTTGCTTCTTATATTCATCACCAAGATATGTCCTGGTATATTCCAAGCCTTCTTGCAGTGTGAAGCCCATTACATGTATGTGACGGTCGAAATACATTTCATAAACTTTCGCCAAATTATCACGGGTGGACATAAGGAGTTTGCATTTGCCTCTTACTTCAGCTTCGCTAATAAACCTTTGTAAACTTTGAATGACAAGTTCAGATCTTACTTCATCAACACCATCTGTGAATATATAGATATTTTCAGACTCAGATTGTAAAAAGTTAAACACTGTCTCCTTTAGTGAGAGAGAACAATGTATACAGGATTTAATGGAGGCCCAGATATCTTGTTGAAGAGCATCTGCCGGTACATAGACCATCATCTCCTTGAGTGGAGTGACTCGCTGCAGCTGTTTAATGCTCCATTCATGGATATACAACTTTATGAAAGTGGATTTTCCCTGGCCCGGGGGTCCTGACAGAAGGACGGTGTCGGGGATGTCATCTTCTCTGTATTTACCGAACACCTGATGATGTTCAATAGGCTCTAGGTTTCTGCAAGTATACACCAAATACAAAGCTTTCAGAACTGATCTGAAAATGAAATCTATTACTGCTTCCTTCATGAATAACAATATATGTCTTAATATCGCCAACAAAGGTTCATGTGTATGTTCCAGTCCAGTTACTTAATGACACTCATGCTCGTTCCCATTTCTTTGGTGATAGGGGTCTTTTGGGGTAAAGTTTGCATGTCCTCGAAAACCTAAAAAAGGGGTCTTTTTTGTGGAGGACTTCTTGAAAATGAAAAAAAAGTGGGTCTTAATTGAGCTGGTGAAGTGAAAACTTTGTGTGTAACATTAAAGCTAGGGAAAGTTATGATAGAGATTATCTGGGGAGCAAATTCACTCTACTGCGTGGGTTTTGGTCATTTGATCTTGCCCATAGGGGATTATAAATTGCTCTTAACACAGGAAACTCAGAGCTTCTATTATATGTGGGCTGATCACTTCTGTTTTATGTCTTGTTTCCATGAGAAAAGAGGTTAATTGTATGTCTTTTAAAATGTCTGCATTTTTTAAGAAAAAGCGTCAGGGTTTTTCAGAAAAAAGAGGTGTTTTTAGGCCTGAAAAGTCAGCTTTTTCATGGAAAAAAAAGATACTTTTTCAACTCACAATCCGCGGAAAAAGGTATGTTTTCTGATAGGTGGAGCGAGCATATTTCTTTTTTTGGACGAATTTTATTCAGGTTGAATAATCTGGCATTGGCCATACTTAATGTGGCTCGGGTTATACCCGATCTTCCTCCACACCCTGAATTCTTAAATTTTACATTTGGAATCAATAGTTGTATGTAAGGTCAGTTTTCACAGATCGATTACAATGTAAGAATTATCTTAATAGAGATACGAGTGTGGGGACCGCAGGCCACTAGTGTCTTGGCCATTTCAAACTAGACTGTTGCTGTGGACGCTAACCATTCAAACATTGAATCTTTTTTTAAACACAATGTATAATTTTAAATCGTTAGTCTTTAATATTGATTCAAGGGATATAAATGTACAGCACACACAAGGGGTTTCAAATCAAGTTACATGATATTTGTGATGTGTTTCAGGAAAATGAGTCATAAGTCGCAAAAATTAGATTTTGTGATATTATCATATTTGAAAAGATGAGACCAAGGGGATTCCAATGAATATAAACATTAAGGGTATTTAATAAGTATTTCTATATCTTAAGTTTGATATTTTTATTTCTGAAAAAAAAGTTTCAATATTTTTGGGTGGACAATTACTATTAAAGTAGCTAAATATACTCTATGGGATGACCCTATAGATGCATGACAGTATTTGATACACTGTCTTGCATTTTGGTACATGTATTCATACTTCATCCAGCTTTAGTCACACCAAAAAGGAGAACATTCCTACAAAGAGATTTTGGGAATATATCACTTTGAAAAATATCAATTTTGCGAATTATGACTCATTTTCTTGAAACACATCACATTTGTATTTGTATCAATAAAGTGTGAAAACAGACTTACTCTCGTCCTGCTTTTCGTGTTGTCCTCTTGATTTCAAGCCTGATGAGGTACGGCTCAATGTTGTGTACCTCATCTTTGTTGAAATCAAGTAAAGGAATGCGGAGGAGCTTTTTCTTAAGACTCTGACAGTGCTCCTGTATTCCTGAATTGGAACAACATCATAATGATAACTCCTTTAACTCAGCATACTCTGTTTTTCTATCATAGGACAAACATATTATAATTAATTGCATGTCTGTTTATACTTCTAAAATCTGTGAAATCTGTTTAACATTATAACATTTAACAATATAAAAGTTATAACATTTAGGACAGGCTAGAAAACCTACTAGTAGAGGCCATTGTTTTTTTCTGAATCTGTATAACATTGACAGAATACAAATATAGAGAGAATGGGAGGAGCCGGCAATAATCGAAAATTTATAGGACGAGATTTATTTATTATATGTGCATAAAATTTGATCATCATCAGATATCACTGAAAAAGTATTAAAGAACTCTCAGAGAGCCCCAGCTGCCCCGCTGAGAGCACCGTCAGTAGGCTACAACAGTGAGCTGTCAGGACTGTGTGATCATGCAGTGTTTACTGTTTACTTTACAGACTTGGTTGAACTAAAACGTTCATATCGTAGCCATTTCTTGAGCTACAATAATAAACCTTACATCATTTGATAGAGAATTTAATTCTCTATTTAATGGTGTGGTGTTTATTATGTATTTTTATAATTACAGGTGGATTACCGATCGCGGGGATCTCCGCGGGGATCTCCGCGGAGACAGCGGAAGTGCTGAGTCAGAGCTATTTTTAGACAACTACATTTTTATAGGACGTGTCCTATATGACTATTTTTATAGCACCCCACTTATAGCACCTCTCATATAGCATGCGCATATGATAAATATATATATAACTTCTGCCACAGAACCCTGATGAAGGTGGAAAGTCACTGAAACGTTGGTTCACATATATTGAATGAACTAATACAGCAACCTGACATTGCATCTCACTCCAGCAGTGATTTTATACTACCCTTTTGTTTTATAATTTCAATTGTTTGAAACATAAGCAAGTTATTTGGGAACAGTTCATTGTTTTAAAGCCAACATATCTCACATTCTTTACATTTTCCATATATTCGTTTACATTTACAATCAGGCATGATATCAACCTTATTATGTTATTTATGGTATCTTTTAAAGAATCAGTTTACCTTGGAGAAGTAATTTGTCTGCAGGATCCGGGTCAGCTGGAGAGGTGTTCTGTGTGGATGGCAGTGCAAATGTCCATTTACTGTCAGATGTAGTTGTACTGAAGCCCAGCAGGTGGAGTATGTGCTTGTGATTGGAAGGTTCCAGAGCTTGTAAAAAGCTATCAAATCTATCAACATCGCCTCGCTTGATGTGATCAATTAGGCACCTCACTTGTAGGTAGTTGGTGGACTCAACCTGTAAACAAACTATGTATGTGTATACATATATTATTAATTTTTAATAAACATAGATAAGTTTGATCCTCATGATGAATAGCACCTCCCCAGCTAAGAAGGGTATTTTCTGTGCGGGTAATATTGCTCATGACTATTTACTATCCACAAGAATTTCTGCGTAATAACTATATGACACATAATTTCCCATTGTGATATACTAAATCAGGTCAAAACGTTCTGTTTAGTTTTTTAGAACATAAAGTGCTCATATGAAATCAATTACACAATCAAAATTTGCCTCATGTAAACAGCTATATTTATAATTAAGTCAAATATTTAGCTTTGCAGTTAGTGCATACACAAGGGGAATGTCAAGGTTAATGTCTTATATTTGTATGGGTCATTTACATCTAATAGAATAGAATAGAATAGAATAGAATAGAATAGAAAAACATTTTTATTTTCGTTGATAAACGCTGTAGAAAGAATATCTCCGGCCATGTGGGAGATGTTCTAATTCTTTCTCCTAGCTTAATTTAACATACAATTCATTTAGGGAAACATCCTCGCCTCGGTCGTTGACTCAGGTCGAGTTCCTACAATTTTTGTGGAAAATGTTTTATAAAAAACAATTGATATGAAAGTGGTACAATATGGTTGTCGAATAAGTAATACTTATATCCTGACAGTGGTAAATGGCAAATTAGATTACATCTTTGATATCAGACAACATAGGTAAAGTAGGCATCGTTCCAAATAAAGTTTGTTTTTGCTAAGGTTTTAAAGGCTTTTTTATCAGTCAATCGGTGGGCTTTGGTAGGCAGTTTATTCCAGGAATATGGAATTCTATTCATAATTGAATGTTTAATTTGGTCTGTTTTAGGGGTTGGATGTTTTAGTGTTTTTCTTCAAAATTTCTTGTGTTAATGTTATGTAAATCCATATACCCTGGTTTTTGTGGCATATGGAAGCCCATGATTAGTAGATGGAGTCTTTGCCTGTAGCTTAAAGGGCCCTGGAGGGCAGTCGATATATTATTTCTAAAACTTTGTTTTGAAGAATTTGGAGCCGGTGTAGATTTGTAGCTTCACTTGATTCGTGTAAAATGTCAGCTGGGTCTAAAATGGGGAGAACCATCACCTTATAGATCATTAAAAGGGTGTGCTTTGGTCTTTCATCTTTCAATTTAGAGAATTGCCAACATTTGTAACGCAGAGTTTTGTCAGTTTTGCTATTAAATCATTACATTTCAAGCTATTATCTATATCTAAGGTGTTTACAAAATGCGCAGCAGTTGAATAGCCTCTCTATGCAGTTCAAATACCGACTACATACCTCAATGTGCTGGCGAGTTAAGGTGCCAACAACTCTAAGAGAGATAAGGTGCCCTATCATAGTCCATACTGTGATGAGGCGCTCCAGCTTGGCTGTCTGTGCTGTGAGTAGCTCATAGTAAGATGTATACAAGAGTATAAGACATACCTCTATGTACTGGCGGGTCAAGTCATCAATGACTCTATGGGAGATAAGGTGCCCTATCATAGTCTCTACTGTGATGGGGTGCTCCAGCTTGGCTGTCTGTGAGTAACTCATAGTAAGGTGTATACAAGAGTATAAGACATACCTCTATGTGCTGGCGGGTCAAGTCATCAATGACTCTAAGAGAGATAAGGTGCCCTATCATCGTGATGGGGTGATCGTCGTGATGGGTGATGGGGTGCTCCAGCTTGGCTGTCTGTGCTGTGAGCAGCTTATAGTAAGGTGTATACAAGAGTAGAATACATACCTCTATGTGCTGGCGGGTCAAGTCATCAATGACTCTAGGGGGGATAAGGTGCCCCATCATAGTCTCTACTGTGATGTGGTGCTCCAGCTTGGCTGTCTGTGCTGTGAGCAGGTCATAGTAAGGTGTATACAAGAGTAGAATACATACCTCTATGTGCTGGCGGGTCAAGTCATCAATGACTCTAAGGGAGATAAGGTGCCCCATCATAGTCCATACGGTGATGTGATATTCCAGCTCAGCCGCCTTCTCTGTGAGTAGCTCATAGTAAGGTGTGTCCACGAGGAGTGTTTGACTGCTTCGTACAGCTCCACCTGGATGCCAAATTATACGACAGTGGATTTTTTTGTAAGGGTTATTAATTGTAGAATACTGACCATGTAGGAAGGAATTGGGTTTTAATTACATAATATTTATTTGATATTATATAGTATACTAGACGATAAGGCATTATTTGTGGCATAGAATATGCCTAGGCATAGTATGTAAAATTATAGCTATGCCCTCTTCTGATCGTAAAAACATAGTAAACCTGACCACCCTTGATCATGTGAAAATGCCACTTCCCGACTTCAAATTGCTGGAAACAATGGTTCCAGGCCTAGGAAATAGCTTTACCATGTGAATACCTCCTACACAACAGGGTCTTGTTTGTACCAAAACTGAATAATATTTTTTTTTTATTTAACTAATTCCCGATCTCTATTCCCCACAGCTTCGATCAACATTCCACGCATACGGCCACATAGCGTACAGCCCCTTTGGAAACAGTTGGGTTTTTATGGAAATAGGAAATGGACCAATCAAGTGACGCATTACATCAACCTTTGGCCAGCCTCAGGCCACAGTGCTTAGCCAATGGGAACACATCTTGCAGACAGACATTACTCGGCGTGCCATGTAGACAGCTCCTGCTACATGGCTGCCTTGGTGGGTGGGTGGGTACGGTGTCGGCAAAAGCTTTTTAAATAGCCTAAGGTTTCATTATCCGCCCAATAAAGTAATATCCTATTTAATTTAAGAGTTCTATAAGGGCTTCAAGCCTATTTGCCTAGTGTGCCACACTATCTGGACCAAAGATCAATTAGATAACTATTTTTTCAAGTCAAAATGATGGAGATTCAAGTTCTTGAACACTGGAGTGACCAGGTGGGGGGTCATGAGAGAAGTGGAACTGTTGCTGTACTTATTAGGCAAGCTGCCTCACATAACTGACCTCTTTATCTTACACTCACCAGCAGTGGTTGACTGTGAAGAGGTTGATGTAGCATTGGTGAGATTTGTGCTGGCCACCAGTGGGGTCATTGGTGGGGTCGTTGGAGGGCCCGTTGATGACATTGATGTAGACTTTTTCAGCCTCCTACTTTGGCGTGTAGACATGCCTGTTCGTTGTTGATTTCGCCGAGATGTGGTTGCTGAAAAACAAGTTTTAGTTCTAGTTTACTTGTTAGAGATTACTTTTTAAAGTTTTATTAATCCAGAAAATTAGTACCAAATAATGTTGGGCTTTGCTTTACACTGCCACCTTGCAGGGATCAGATATGGGCTACCTGATTTTCAGGCCACGTTTTCCTTTCGGAGAACACATTTTCCCTAAATATAGCAGTGTTACAAGTCTTTGAATATTGTTCATCCCTGACGAAGCCCCACAACAGGGCAAAATATTGGATAAATAATATGAAACATCAAAGATCTGACTTAAGTGATTTTTCAAAATCCAGAAATCAAAATAAACAAACTCCTTACACTCACCAGCAGCTGTTGACTGTGAAAAGGTTGATGTAGTGTCGATGAGACTTGCGCTGGCCATCAGTGTTGATGACGTTGCTGTAGATTTTTTTGGCCTTTTACTTTGGCGTGTTGGCACACTTTTTTGTCGTTTTCGCTTGGACATGGTTGCTGGAAAACGAGTTTTAGTTCCACTTAGTAAGATGTGATAATTCAATGTATTGAAATTTGTTTTGTATCTACATATTAATAAAATAACCTTAAATAAGAATGTGTGGTCATAGTAACCTTGCCTCTTATGCCTGACTCCCCATCTACTTTCAGTGCTTCCAATGTCCAGTAGTGTATCCTGTTACATCACCTATCATGATTTTAACCAATCATGATGTCGTTATCAAACAAGTTTGGGCATATGTATGATCTCACAATGTCAGTGGACAACCAGCCACAGTGACTCAAAGTCTTTCTTCCCCTAAACCAGCAGCTGCTACTCATCCTCTTCGTTCATTTCATTCACCACTACATACTCTTCCTCTGCCACTCTGCCATACAAGGGTTTTATTTCAAGCATGAAAGGTATTACTGGTACTAAGTTACTGAAACATTGAAAAAGATGGCGGATGAGGGAATGAGGAGAGATGATAGTGTGGGCACCACTGACCAACTAGCAAATCTCACGTGTAGCACGGGTATTTGCTAGTAATTTTAATAATCCAGGAAACTAATACAAAGCAGTGTTGGCCTTTGCTCAACACTGCCACTTCACAGAGATCAGATATAAGGCTATCTTTTCCTTTCTGAGTAGGAACATCAGTTTAGGAAAACAGTAGTAAGGAATGAAATGAGATGAGATGAAAACACAATGACATGATTTTGGATGATTTAAAGGTTAAAGGTACTCTAACAGGTGAAACCATTACCAGATTATTGGAAACATGAGGAAAGTGCTAAACATATCAACCCATATGACGGAGTAAGAAAGGACAAGGCAAGGGGACAGATAAAGGAACATTATAGAGGGAGATAAAGGAATACTACAGACGAAAACAAATTATAATGAGGGATACCGGTATATAAAATATATAACTTCATATGCTCAAATCCTATTACCCACATGTGTACCCACACACCATAATATATATGGCATATCCTTACCTTTGAATAGAGGCTATTATCCTTTACCACTAAAGTTTGATGTGTCCTTCCGTCTGATACAAGTTGATAAAGTGACGGCGCCCAACGGTCGTCCTGCCATTTGATTTCCTTATCAGTTTATATGTGCGTCATATATGCTCTACTTATTAGTCGTTATCTCGGGGGGGGGGGGGGGCTGAGCAAAGGGAGAGGAAAGTGGCGATGTCTGAGAGTAAGGTTTAGAATAACTTTTTAAAATATGATTTAAAATATATGTAATGTCCGATCGATATTATTAAGTGGTAATGAGACTTATCCTATCAATGGACACCTCAACCAGGATTGATATGACATTGGCAGCAAACTAGATTTTTTTTTTTTTTTTTTTTTTTGAAACATGATTTTATTCAGCCTGTCAACAAAGCTCTCCACACCACGAGCATACACATCCAGATCTACATAGCTTGTTTCTTGCTGTTAAATAGAAAAAGATTAAGACCTTCGTCGTTTGGGGTAGGGGTTATGTATATTATAATCTAACAAACTACCCGGCAAAATGATTATCTCGCCACAAACTCTTCTGAACTTTATAATTTTTACCAGAAACATTTCCATAATGTTTAAGAGATTCATATGTCAGTTCTAGCGTTTATTCGAATCACAGAAGCTCAGGGATAGATTGTCAGGCGGTCAAACCAACCCCATTCAACTGGACACATGTCCTTTATGGGTCAGATTTTCTGAAAATGTACAATTCGCCTTCACCAATCCTCTCAAATAACCCAGATTTAAGACAAAAATGAGCTTTAAAATGCAGTTTAACATAACAGAACTGATACTTTAAATCAATGCGATACCAAATATACTCAGATATACCCAGTATTCATAATTGTTCAGCCTATTTTAGTAGAATTCCCTAAATGTGTAGAGCTGCAACCAATTGTACATTTTCTGACGATCTGACCCTTATAGAAGAAACAATGACATCGAGGACATGGTGTAAAGACATGTAGTTATACAAGATGCATACAGAATGAAAAGCTAAAACTGGTACACACGAATGGGCACGCCCTCTCCTGGTCAATAGCCTAAAACACTGGACATGATGACCAAAGCCCTCAAGCTTTTGGACCCATGCTCTGGCCAAATACACACTAACCGGCTGCCCCCTGGCCCCATATATAGGTGAAATCGCCAGAAAATGTACAATTCGCCTTCACAAATTCTCTCAAATAATCCAAATTTGAGACGAAAATAATACTTGGATCTGGAGTTTATGTCATTGGTATGGGTCCTATTTGTACAAATAAATGATATAATTGAATTAAATTAAATTGTAACATACACTTTAACAGAGATATGATATCAAATATAGGAATTTGTGAGAAACTCTCTAATCAGTAACCCTGCATTGTCAGACCAACAATACAATAGATAAGGATATGATAACTTAGATAGTGTACTGACATGTTATACTTTTTTTTTTTTTTTTTTTTTGCACAAATTTTATTCAGGAAATAGAGCATGGCAACTAGTCTAGTTGCTTATGTCAAAAAAATGGCTCCCGTGTGGAATTCATGTTAATTTTTGCAGACAAACATTTTTTTGTAGTATTCAATGTGTAGAATTCAAAAATCGATGTATGCAATTTTTTCAAACATTTTATCATACCTAAATCCAAGATGGCGTCCAAGATGGCCGCCCAGACTATAAATGCACATAACTCTGGTTCTAATTAACATAAATGAATGATTTTGGTGTCCATTTCTTTGTTTTCCATGTCAGGGAATCCAATGAAATAAAAATAAAATCCATGGCACATGATGCCTTTCCACTAGGGGGCGTTATAGGTCATTTTTCACATATTTTCCTAAAAAATGATAAGAAATATTCTAACATCTTTCAATTCGTATACACAAAAACTTTAGTCATTCTATGCTTTAATTTAATCTCTTGGTAGTTAATACAACATTGGTAAATGATTTTCTATGATTTTTTTCAATAATAAAATATTTATATTTCCAGGGAATTCAGCCACAAATGTGGTTTTTTTCAACAGTAGTCCATTAAACATAGAGTTTGACCTAGAACAAATTGCAACAGGTTTCTCAATGGTTTTGGCTAGTATGAGTGCTTGTTATTAACATACTAAAAGTCTAGAAAAATCTGGATGGGGGAACATGCCAAAAATCTCAAAAAACAATATGGCCGCCTCTAAAACTTTGAAATACCATAACTCAGTATAAAATCAACATATATTCAAGTGTGAATACACTTTATTGATGTTTCCAGACATGGGGGATCCAATGAGACAATAAGGAAATCCATATAATCAATATTTATCAAGTTGGTATACTGATACATGAAAGAAATGACCAGAAATATGCCCTGCAAATACATCCTGTGAAGTGAAAAATCTAAGTCACATTTAATGAGATTGTACAAAGGCATACATGACCAAGGATATCCAATAACATCTTTCCACTAAACAAACTGTCATAAGCATTGCTGTGATACTTGAAATAAAGAACCTACCACAGGAAAAAAACAATTAACCATGCACTGTGTATATGGAACCTGACTTGACATCCTGATTTCACCAGTCTGGTAAATAGGGCCTGACCTGTTTGCAATCACCATTATGGCCACATGCAGCAGTGCATTCCATGATAACCTGTGTTAGGAACACTCAAGATTGCTACAGTAGCTCTTACAGCTGCAGCAAATGATCTGTAGTAGTTTGTCAGGGGTAGATTAGTAGACTTCATCCCCAATTATCTGTAAGTCCCTTCCAAATTTGAATTTGGTAGCATAGACTTTGGCTGGGGTACTTATTAGTAGCTGATAAAGATGGTAGGACCTGTGGATGGACATGCATGATGAGGAGACGGAACCTTTTTTATACTGCAGTAATTTACAGAAGTAGAATATAGCATTCTCCACCTTTCTCTACATTATCAAGTATGCTTTGTTATTAGAGAACACTTCAGCTTGTCTTTGGAGCATTGGCAGAAGCAGATATAGATCCACCAAGTTGCACATAGCAGTTCAATCTCATAAGCTTAAAGAATTTAATGTTGTATCACATTCTGCTATTGCATGGATAGCAGCAGGGTTCTGCACTCCCAGTATTCTAGATTTGTCCTCATACATTAATTAGATGCTCCAAATGCTTTGCTCTTTTGCCTTCTTTGAGACATAGAAAGATAAAAAAAACACCTTCAAATCTGAACGTCTACAATGATTCTGAGGTGTTGAAACCAAAGTTGTAGGTCAATTGACACAGAGTGACCTTCAATTGTAGTTGTTTTCCTTCTGAGGATTTCTGTAGTATCCTCTTGAAACACAGGCTGGAACACTTTTCCTTTCTATTGACTCAAGAATTATGTTTCTATTTATGTTTCAGCATCAACATTTAAGTATACATGGTTTTGCTTTTACTTAGGGTCTAGTTCTAGGGTTCCTGTTCATGAGAATGTGGATTCAGGGATTCTATAGTCTGAAATAGGAAAGTTTTGATATGGAATAGTTAATCTCAGCTTAAGGTATACACAGGAGGTGTTATGCTGCTATTGGGTCATGCCCTTTACCTTGATTTCAAAGTACCACACATGTGCATGCTTACTGACCAGTTCAGGTAACAGTCAAGCAAGGCAGGATGGACAATTTTGTGTAACTACATTGAAACCCTCTTATAACCTATCTGAAGTTATCATACAAGCATATTTATTCCAGATTCATGATATTACTTGCAGCTAAAGTTTTCAAAGTTTCCAGTTACCAATCATTGCATTATATTCTGACCACATCTTTGCATTTAGAGAACAAAGCCCCTAATCTTGGTAGAGCAAAAAACCTCTTCTATCTATGGATCCTCTAGTAGATTTATTGTGTAGAATATGAATGTATAGTATTAAAGGGGCTTAGAATCACCAATCCCTTCAATTAAATGGTTGGAGAATTTATATATCATATATATGAATTATCATTCCCTTCCCACAGCTTAGAACTATTTCCAAGGGTAATTTCCCAAACTGGGCAGGAATCTTCATTGATCTTGTTGCTCATATTTAGATTATTGTGGCAATTATATTCAAAGCATCACACATTAGTTGTGTATTGGGAACTATGTCAGTGAGAAGGGGGAACTAACCGGTATTGAGGCTGTTCCTCCTCCAATCATATACCCCAAAGATTTTGTGCATCGAATGCTATTAGAGAAAATGATACAACGTACAACAATTTTGAATCTATGATGCAGTACACCTGTATGCCTAAGGCAAGCTGAGGTTTACACAGACTAATATCACTAGATTTAAACTTGGAAGAGGGTTCAATTGTAGTTCACAATTCCCCCATGTATCTACCTAGTGCCCTCTGGCTCTTACTACAAATTGTTTACTTCCTTCAAAGAATTAAACTTGGAATGTACTCCAGTTGTGACCCTGTAAGCTGCCTTATGCAGGAGGGAAATTGGTATTTCTTGAAGTATCAGAGAAATACATTATACTATTCTTTTTACATACACCATTCAAAAGGCTTTTCTAACCAATTTTGATTACAGAAACTCATTTCCTAGTGTGCTTGATCATAAATGCTTTCATACAAAATGAGGTGAATTTCATTTTCACTTCATAGGATGCATTTGCTGAATACATGTCTTCTCTGTAGCAGTATACTAACTTGATAAATATTATCTATATGGACTTAACTATTGTTCCATTGGATTCCCAGTGCCTGGAAACATTAACAAAGGGTATTCAGACTTGAATATATGTCAATTCTACACTGAGTTATAGCGTTTATAAGTATAAAGGCGGCCATTTTGTTTTTGAGATTTTGGGCATGGTCCCCCACCTAGATATTTCTAGACTTTAAGCATATTAATAACAGGCACTCATACTATCCAAAACTGTTGAGAAACCTGTTGCAATTTGTCCTAGGTTTAGCCTTTTTTGAGCTAGATTGCCTGGACCAAATTATTATGAGGAAGGACCCAAATTTGTGGCTGAATTCCCATTAACCAACTATTCTAATAGTAAAAAAAACATAAATACTGAACTGCTAATGTTATATCAACTAACAAGACTGAATATTTTGCTTTAATAAAATGAATAAAGGATTTGTGTATAAGAATTAAAAGATATTTGAAGTATTTCTAATCATTTTTCAAGAAAATATGTGAAAAATGACCTATAACGCCCCCTAGTGGAAAGGCATCATGTGCTTTGGATTTTATTTTTATGTCATTGGATTCCCTGACATGGAAAACATAGAAATGGACACCAAAATCACTCATTTATGTTAAATAGAACCAAAGTTATGTGCATTTATTGTCTGAGCGGCCATCTTGGACGCCATCTTGAATTTTGGTATGAAAAAATGTTTGAAAAAATTGCATACATCGATTTTTGAATTCTACTCATTGAATACTACAAAAAAATGTTTGTCTGCAAAAATTAACATGAATTCCACACGGGAGCCATTTTTTTGACATAAGCAAATAGACTAAACTGCCTATGCTGAATATTTTATTACGGCTAGGGGATCCCTATATTCCGCCGCATCCTGAAAGTCACAATTGCATTTTGAACGTAATCACAGTGTCACATATCATGTTTGATCAGTACATATCTTATTTGCTTTTAGTGTAGTCTAATGGGATTAATGGAATGAGATGGGATGATATTTATTATATAAGAAAATGAGTGATAATTGGTATAATGGAGTACTGTTATCTGTTATCTTTAGTTATATAACATCCTTGTTATAAGTTTCATGATATAGTCCAGTCAATTTATGAAAAAGGTCAAAAAAACTAGAACAGAAATGCGGTTTTCACCATCCTTTCCCACAAGGGCCCTGTATCAACATACTAAAAATGTAGAAAAATTTATCGTTGGGAAATAGGGGAAAATAGCCATTTTCCAAAATGGCTGCCATGGGGTAAGTGCCTAGCTAAAAATCAATGTAACTTTTGATCAGAACATAGCAAATGGATGTATTTGGTGTCTATAATGGGGTTTTCAGGTATGCCCAACACACTGGTGATATTTAAAATCATGTTGGACATTTCCTTATAACAGATATCCAAGATGGCTGCCACCGAAAATCTGACATTTTGGAAAATTTCATAACTTTTGATTGAAACATGGTATAAGGCCAGTTTTTGGGCCTATTATGGGGTATTCAGGTATGCTCAATGCTGTGATGACATTTAAAAACATGTTAGACATTGCATGACAACTCATATCCAAGATGGCCACCATTGAAAATCTGAAAATATTGGAAAAGCTCAAAACTTTTGATAGAAACATGGTATAAGCACCAATTTCTAGTGGCTATTAGCAGGTTCTTGGGTATGCTTCAACACAGTGATGACATTTAAATTAATTTCAAACATTGCCTGACATATATCCAAGATGGCTATCCCAGAAACTTAACAAATTTTATTCAGGTATTTGGTCTGGCATAAGCCATATAGGCCAGGACAGCTTGGGTAAACATGGTCTCCTGGTCCTCCGCTGTCTCCTGAATTTACTAATCAGTCCTTTTGAACAAGCAGAGAGAACAGATAATTAGAGTGAGGTTTCAAAATATCAGTGGTTGCCATTATTCAATCATATGGTGGTGGTGAGATGAAGTGTGATGGTGGAGATGGGGTATGAATTGGATGATGGGGGAGCAGGGTTGACCAGTGTTTGAATAATTCTCAAAGTTTGATAGAACTTAGTACAAGTTTTATTTTGGTCTGTAGTCAGAACATTTAATTACATTTAATCATCATCAACAGTTAATCTGGTGTTGGTGACTTGCCCATCATTGCTGGATACATCAGTCCTTCTTTCACTTCCCACCCCTAGTCTGTGAGCTGAAGGCAGTAGTTGCCTAACCATAACTGTACACTAGTAGGCTGTGGATTGGGCTACTGTGGAAGTTGGGGTAGAATCTTAGTCAACACACATGTATGCTGTCCTTCTCATAACTCTTTGATAAAACTGGTGGTAACAAAGTTTGTTAAGGGGATTGTTTTGGCCCCCCAGAATCAGACCTGGATCTTTGTTGATTCATGCTTTTACTTCAGAAATATCCTCTGTTGTTACTGTTGCCCTGGCAGCATAAGAAAATAAGTATGTATGCGTCATCTGCAACAACAATTCTTTGTCAGCAGCAGCAACCATAGGAGTTTGGCAATGAATGACAAGGTCAGCTTGTACCAAGATGTCACTCAATAAGTTGCGGAATCACTTTTTATTTTATGTATTTCCCAGAATGACTCCCTTCTTCACTGTCAGAGGCACTTTTGATCCTCATCTCAAGTGTCCTTTACTGGAGCAAAGTACCCATCAAACACAATAATGCCCCATACTTGGCTTTCACATAATGAACATAATTGCCACAGATGTCCTTAAATGTACACCACAGGTCCAAATGATTCTATGTAGCAAGGTCTCTCCATTGAAAACATGATGTGCTTGAAAAAACAGTGATTTTGCACAACAGCTTCAGTTTTATCAATTGTCACAGGTACTGAAGCCACTTCACCTGAGACAATAATATGCAATGTGTCTGTCATTATAAAGGGGTTTATACATCAAGAAAGTTTACCAGCTTTGCAATCACACCTCTGTTGAGTGTTTAAAGCTTCTATATGTTGTTTACTATTGAGAAATGTGATGCCAGTATATCCGTGTATACCTTGGTTTAGTTGAGAGCAAGTAGGAAGAGAATTTCCCCAAACCAGCCTTTGTAACTCTTACATACTCCCCCCACTAGTGAGATAACCAGTTTAGATGCTGCATATCAATACCTGTTCAATAGCCAGGACAGTGGAGAGACCACCCAGAATCTGTAGGCCATCCAAGTATATATAATGGATATCAGGGTCATCGTCTTCTAGTCTGGCCATATTCTCTAAATAGGAATGTATTATTTTGTTATACATGTTGGGCTCCGGGGCAGCAATGGTAGGAGAACCTTTCTTGGATTGATGCAAGGTGATATTTACAATTGCCTGATTTTTCTGCTCTCAGAAAGCCCTTGAAAGTACCATCTTCATTATACTGCAGCCAGATATAGGTGATGCAACTTGTATCACCAGGACAGTTCTCTGTGGAACTTTCTCCTGGTGCAGAGGGACTCTTTGGCCAACTTTTGAATTTGCTTCTTCAAAAGATGTTTCAGTCATTTGATCTGCATTTGGCATGGTTAAAAATCAGTAATGAACATTGCATCCAGAGCCAGATAAAATTGTATAAGGCTAGAGGGGAACTTTCTCTATTGAGAAAGAATTTCTATAGTTTGTCATGTATTTGACTGTCTAATCTATGGATTGATGTGATATATTTCCTGCATATAGACATATGAGATAGTTGTCTATGTACATAATATGATCATAAACAAAATTATTTAATTACATAAGGAAGTTATCCTATCACTTGCCATATTGTATTCTTTCAGTAAATGCGATTTAACCATCAGTAAAATAAGGACTGCCATCAAGAGAATAGTGTCTATGAGCTCTGGGCATTGCTTTGCCACTGAGCATGTGTCCTACAGCATTACTGCCATTCACCATACATGAAAACTCCATATTAGACCCCATAGTTGGTCCTATACTATGTTTTTTTCAAAGGTTTTGAACTTTTCCAAAATTGTCAGAATTTCAGTGGTGGCCATCTTGGATATGGGTTAGGCAATGAATAACATGGTTTTAAATGTTCTCACTGTGTTGGGCATACCTGAAAACCCCATAATAGTCAACAAAATTGGTCCTTATACTATATTTCAATCAACAGTTTTGAACTTTTTCAATATTGTCAGATTTTCAATTGCGGCCATCTTGGATATCAGTTGTCATGCAATGTCTAACATGTTTTTAAATGTTATCACAGCATTGGTCATACCTGAAAACCCCATAATAGGCACCAAAATTGGCCTCATACCATGTTTCAATCAAAAGTTATGAACTTTTCCAAAATTGTCAGATTTCCAATTGCGGCCATCTTGGATATCGGATATTAGCAAATGTCTAACATGATTTTAAATATCACCAGTGTGTTGGGCATATCTAAAAACCCCATTATAGACACCAAATACATCCATTTGCTATGTTCTGATCAAAAGTTACATTGATTTTTAGCTGGGCACTTATCCCATGGCAGCCATTTTGGAAAATGGCTATTTTACCCTATTTCCCAACGATAAATTTTTCTACATTTTTAGTATGTTAATACAGGGCCCTTGTGGGAAAGGATGGTGAAAACCGCATTTCTGTTCTAGTTTTTTTGACATTTTGGGTTTTTTGAGCTAGATTGCCTGGACTAATAATTGAATGTCTGAGTGTGTAGCTAGTAGTACATGTACTTGTACTAGATATTCGTAACAGCAGTAGTGTTAGTAACAACAATATTGTTAGCAGTGAAATAGTATAATATATATAATATATATAGTATATTAGGACAATACTCATTTACATTGTCAGGTAGATTTACGCAAGTATACGTTGGCACTTGCCATGCTTGGAGGTTGCATACAGGCTCATAGTTCAAATTTTAATTGAAATATTCCTCAATATGTATATTTCCATTTAGGATTGTATTATTTAGTCGGTACTTAAAGTTTTTGACATCGATTACTGTTTTATGTATAATTCCGATATCATTCCACATCTGCACCCCTATATATGCTAGCGATTTAGCATACAGTGTACTTAACGGTCGGTATAGTTTAAAGTCCAACATCCTATCGCCTCTAAGGGCTTAACGTACCTCGTTGGCCTCTCTCTCTACCCAGTTAATCCTGCAGTGGTGCTGTTGTTTATGAAAAAATTTTACAACATTGAAATAAATTCTTTCTCTAACATTCATGGTTTTACTTTCCGCATGTAATCTCTGCACATTATAGTATCTGTTTTTTTTTAGGGCAAAACGAAGAACTCTGTTTTGTAGTATCTGTAACCTATTAATTGTATTTTTTGCACAGTTTAGGTAGCAAACATTTGCATAGTCAAGATGGCTGAGTACCATCGATTTAATCAACAGTGTTCTCGTATTAGTATCTAGTGCGTGTCTATTAATATATATATTATAGAGCCTCCCATTGGCCTTCCTCCCAGCATTCTTAGCCATATCATCAAATTTCAGCTTGTTATCAATTATCAACCCTAAGTATGTAAAGCTTTTAACCCAATCTATGTCTGTGTCATATATTTTTATACATCTTGCAGGGAGGGTGTTGCTTTCTCTCTGTGCGTATGGGATGTACATTGCCTTGGTTTTGGGCAAACTGATAGCTAACTTATTATCTTTACTCCACTTTGCAATCTTGTCGGTATCCTCTTGGCACTCTGCCATAAGGTCGGTCTTGATAACATTAGTATTCAATAGTGCAATGTCATCAGCAAAATAACAACATAGTGCCCCTCAAATTTATGTTACAAATATCGTTTACAAATAGATTAAATAGGGTAGGACCCAGCATGGATCCCTGGGGTACTCGATGTTTAATAAGTAAATAATTTGACAATGTCCCATTGACAGCTCGAGTCTTTTGCTGCCTATCCGTTAGGTAGTTAGTAATCCATTTAGTAAACCATTGTGGCAAAGAGTAGGCTTTTAACTTTTTTAATAATAACTCATGGCTAACCGAATCAAAGGCCTTTTTGTAATCGTAAAAAAACAGAGTATTATTGCTTTTATTATTTTTGTTTTTGTTTTTTAAAAATCTTTATTTTCCCTTATCCTGCCGTCTTGGCTATTACAATTCTAATGCTGCTTCATCGAAGTGCTGGCTTGACAAACTGAAATAATAGTTTGTTATTACTCTTCATTTTTCAATTTGGTTTCTTTAATGAGGATAAAAGATTTTTAAACTTTTAAAACATTTTCCGTAGACCACTCATTCATACAACATTCTATGCTATATTCCCTTAGCGTTATTTGCATATTCCGCCAGCTGGCGACTCGGTATGGGTACATCTCGTCTATCGTTCTACTGATCAGGAGATTAATTGTTTCGTAGATGAGTTACGTCTGAAACCCCCTTGAAAGTTAGATATATATATATAATATATATCAATATATAATATATATCAATAGATGTTGGCATACATTTTCTGCTAGTGTAAATATTATGGGATTAATTGCCAGAGGTTTGGTGTGTGAGGCTGGTTATGGTGGCCTGCCAGGGCCAAGGCATACTTAAAGCATACTTCACTGAATGACATTGAAGGTTATATCAAGGGCGGGAGAGCTGACAGGGAGTGAGTGAGCCTCAGACACCAAACCTCTGGAATTAATCCCTTTAGTCGCCAATATTTGGATTCAATACTACTGTTTAAACACATTTTAACAAACATTAGACGCTCTAAAAATTGTTTTAGATTTACTTACGGCATGACAAACTAACAAAATTTACCCGTCCCGTTGACTACATGGGTTACTATTTTACTTCTGATACACAGAATGGACCAAGCCAAAACTGCCTTCCTAGGCAAGCCTTTACCGCCGAAAAAAATCATGTTTTACATATTTCCAACCTCACATTCTTGTATTTAGTTCAATTTAGCTCCCTAAAACCAACATTACACATGTACACATCATCATAGCTTCACCATGTTGGTTATATCGGCCGCACTAGCCATTCCATAAACAAAAAAACCTTCCACCATTTACATGCAACCAATGGAGCCCGGACACTGGCGCCTCGATATCGTAGAGCCCAGACGGTAGCGCCTACTGTACTAGTAGAGCATCAATACTTTACTTTAATAGCAGATCTTTGGATTGTGCTGGGGTTCTGGATACTTATAAATTACTGTTTTGACAGGAAATCGTCAAACCGGAAAACGGATGTAGTAGTTTATTTTTTCGGATACTGGGGTTTATTTTTCGGATGTAGAATTATTTTTCGGATGTAGTTAAAATAATGCTTCCCGCGTTGCCGCTCATTCACCTACCTCAGGAACTAGTTGTTTGTCGTCGATTCCCGTTCAGTTTTGGATGTCTATAAATTCCGGGTCACTTAAAAGTCTTTTCTCCACTGTTTCCGATTTAAATATTCTCCATTTTTGTTGTATTTTGGGTGTATTGATCACCATAACGTGTTGACAGTAGACATCGTGCAAGCAATGGCTGACTCCCAGTGACAGTGTCAGTGACATCAGAAGAAACAACCCCAGGCTATGTAAAACTCTACACAATATCTCCAAAATCACAGATAATGTTCCAAATATCCTTGTACTTAGCATGATTTGCTTGCTGAATGGTGGTAAGCAACGACATAGGGAATAATCCAAGTAATCACAGCCTAGGCCTCGACAGGTGACGACAGTAGACATCGTGCAAGCTCCGGTTTGTTGACGTGGGGGCACTTTCGAATGAAATCATCCATGCGCTATATAGACTACTGTACACAATGCAATGCAAAGTGCACGGTGCACATGAGTGGCTATGCCGAAAGTTCCACATCTTTTCCGGTTTACCTAGCTCGTTCAAACGTAGGCACGTATGGCTTCTGAAATCGCCATTCATTGAATACTTGATGCCCGTAGACTAAATCTTCGCTATCAGGCTAAAACTATATTTAAAGCATTTCTACCGATTCTAATCTTTTATTTATTTCTTTTTTAAGTCCCTAGACACACGCAACACGGCATTCGAAAACCAGAAGTCTCCGATGCTTTGGATAGCAAGCAGCTGATCCTTACGAAAACACGCCGGCTGGCTGAACATAAACATAAGTAAATAGGCACCTCTCATTGGCTGTTGTACCTGGATGTTCATTCTGCCAGCCGTCGCGTTACCATATAGGTTCCGACTAAAGTGTGCAAACTTGCGGGCGTGTAAACACAAGGTTTCTGAAGTCGCCATTCATTTATTACTTGATTTCCATAGAGGAAAACTTCGCTATCAGCTTAAAACAATATTTAAAACATTTCTACCGATTCAAATCTTTTATTTATTTCTTTTTTAAGTCCCTAGACACACGGACACGGCATTCGTAAACCGGAAGTCTGATGCTTGGTTGCCTGCAAAAAGTGGAAGCTTTGTTTGTTTCTGGAACGGAGAATGCGGCTGACGTAACCGACATTCTGAAGTTATCATTAGGTTTACATATGTGATATTGGTTGGACAGAGGTAGAATAAACTAAATATTAAAATGTATTGGTTTTCAATGTGTAAAACATGCTAATTTGGACGTTATAAAGGCGGCGTTTTGACTCGGTCCTTTCCATGTCAGATGTAAAATAGTAACCCATGTATTCGAGTTGAGGAGCTAAATTATTGGAATTCATCATGCTGTAAGTACATCTACAACCTTTTTTTAAGCGTAATATTTGTTAATATGTGTTTAAACAGTGTTATTGAATCCCCAAATCGGCTATTAAAATGATTAATTCCCTCGATTTTGTGTCTTCGGCTTTTGCTTGAAAATAAACCCCTCGGCCCTTCGGGCCTTGGGGTTTATTTTCAAGCAAATGCCTCAGACACAAAATCTCGAGAAATTAATCACATAATAAATTGAATCCATCTTGATGAGGGCTCTTGTCACCGGAAACGCCAGACCCCCAATAAGATATGGATTATCTTATACTTTTGGAAGCCTGTAATATATTCCCAAACTTTTTTTGAAGTTTGGCCCCAAATTCCCAACAAAATATTTTGTTTTAGAAATGTCAGAGTTCGGCAAAATTAGTGGGGACATTTCGGGAACCTTACTAATCTATTGTAGCCTGGTACTATAGAGAACGTTAGGGAGACATATGATGATAGGTCTTCTACAGGGAGAGGAGATCATCATACATTATCATCGCTATTGCTTTGTCACTTTTATGGATTTATATTGTTTTTCAGTTCTCACCAAGTCTTATTGTATCTTATACCTTACCAAAGGGGGAGGGGGTTGAGTGGGGAGTGTAGGTGTGTGTGGGGGGTGACTCTATTTCTCTTTCCCTCTCCACTTAAGGGACATTTGTTAATCTAGAGTTATTATTTAGTTTGTCCAGGGAGAGGTGGTAGACACGTTAATGCCTTGTGAATGTAATTTTTACATATCTTAGGGCGTGTTTTTTGTAAATTATTGTTGGCACATGTTAAAACATTATATGAATATTTTTATTTTCATATTTTTGGCCTTCCCACTCACCCTAAACAATGCAAACCCGCCCTCCCTCCCTCCCTCCCTCCCTCCCAGGGCTTTGGGTGTTATGCCAAAACACCCTGTATTTTACTCGCTACATGGAATATCTTAAGATCGCTGGTTACAGACACCAGAGTAATCATTCATCCTAGGGGTGAAGTCCGAGGGGGCGAAGTCCTAGGGGTGAAGTCCTAGGGCGTGAAGTCCTAGGAGGTGAAGTCCTAGGGCGGAACTCCTAGGGGGGAAGTCCTAGAGGGGAAGTCCTAGGTTGGGAAGTCCTAGTGGGGAAGTCCTAAGGAGGAAAGTCATAAGGGGGAAGTCCTGAGGGGGAAAGTCCTGAGGGGGAAAGACATGAGGGGGAAGTCCTAGTGGGGAAGTCATAAGGGGGAAAGTCAAAAGGGGGAAAGTCATAAGGGGGAAGTTCTAGGGGGGAAGTCTGAGGGGAAAAATTCCCACTTAAGGAAGGTGTGTAGGGAAAAGTCACCACAGACAGATTAAGGGCAGTTAACCACCCCAAACTCCTATCAATTATCCATCCCTATGGATCTGCCAGAGTTCTGCTACAAGATCCAATCAACTGATAGATCAATAGCTTGTGTGTGCTTGGACTGAATCTTAGATGAGCGCATATTATATATATGCCCCTGTAGATATTAGAAGGATAATTGATAGACAACAACTATGCATTGGAATATATATATACATTGAATCTAACAACTACACATATGATTAACGCACTAGCTGGTACCACATTCATGCATTATGAAAGAATAGTAGGTTGCTATACTGCTATCCTAATAGGGTAGAAGCTGTGCTCTTTACAAAAAGCTTATATCATTTCAAGAAGATGACTAAATTCCAAAGAACTTGCGTTGGACTATTTGCAGGTTTGTTTACATTGCCTATACCTCTGGTGTATTATTTACATACTTCTAAAGTGGCAGTTGTTCCAATACAAAATTGGATTGTAAGCGAAGATTTGAATGCTCTAAAAGAGCAAGCAGACAAGAGGTTTGCCCTACTCAATATGGGGTTCAATAAAACAACAATCAGACATTATGCAGACAATGTGAACAATATAACAAACGCATCTCAAACAGACAGCAGGAACCCATTAATTTTAAAAGTGAGCAGAGGTAATTTGTCGATGATTTTGCCACCATTCATATATTCTATCAAACCAAGATCATGTGCACCTTCAGCTAGTAGCGGTTGTAGGGAATGGGTGCCAAATGTTGCATTCCCAAGGGAACAATATTTAAAATCTATGGAAAAGATCAGTTCCATTCAAGTTGATTATTTCTACCCTCACACAAAAGGAAACCTACCAGGTATCTATACTGTGGATGATGTTCACATACTAAGAAACCCTGTCATTCACCCATCAGGAGATTATTTCCATGGACAAAAGAAAAGGTATATAACTCGGTGTCCAGTTCACAAAGATGCCAAGCGTTTTAGGAATAAAAAACCAGGTCGTTATGAACAAGTGTTTACAATATCACAAGTTTACGGCAATGCTTATTATCATGGGTTGATTGAAAATCTGCCAAGGATTGCAATTGGACACAGATTTTTATTAGAAGACACTTCTGTAAAGGTTCACATCTTCTGGAAACGGCCTTTCTTGGATGAGTTCCTTACTGACATGGGCATCGCCCCTTCAAGGCTTGTCACTGGTTATGTTGCAGGGCAGGTCTCTTACATTCCCAGGGGGACACCCTGTGCCAGGCCATCTCTTTTCAATATAAATTACATTTCTTCTTTTCTTAGACCTATTACCAAGAGAGACACTGTTGTCTTGATTAAAAGGTCTGCTACCAGATGGTTCAACTATCATGATCAAATACTGCAAATGATTAGGAGTACAGTAAATTCTACATATAAGGTAGCGGTCTTTGCTGACAACCCTGTGCCTAGTTATGCACAAACTAAAGCAATATTTGGTCGGGCAGTAGCTGTTATTGGACCACATGGAGCAGGCTTTTCAAATATGATTTTCAGCCATCCAAGTACCTGCTTGATTGAAGGCCTTTTTAAGATGTTTTCCAAACATTATCAGGAATTGGCATTCAGTTTAGGGATGAGATATTATGGGGTCTATGTGCCACCAGGGTCTTTCAATATAACCCCACATGACATTCAACCACATTTACATGACTGTTTAAAACATAAAGATAAATGATATTTAAAGTGGTATTTAGACCTGATAATCCATTAAGTTAGCATCTAGGTCATAATCATATTGTAAAGTTTGTAATTGCGTTTCCTGAAACACTCCATAGTTACAGTTATCACTAATTATTATCATGAGGAAGTGGGGGGGGGGGGGGGGGGGGAGGGAATGGCCTAGCAGCCAGGGAACTGATTACAGTGGGAGGGAGAGGGGAGGGAGATAACTAAGTGTACATTGTATTATCAATTAGGGATTGGATCAGGTACAGATAACTGTGGGTTCCTGCCTTATTTTCATTAATCAGTTATGTTAACCTGTTGCAGATTGGATCCTGAATATGTTATGGCAATTATTTGGCCCAGTCAGGGTAAGCCAATCAGACCAATCCAGGTGTAATCTTGTTAGTATATACGCACCAAAAAATGATGAACCAACCTCTTCTTACTGGCTCAGTTCTGGACTTGAAACATAACCATCTGTGTGTGTTGTGTTGATTAATTTCTCGCCTGACTGCTGACTGCTCAAGATATATCAATGCTAGAGAACTAGTTGTTCGTGGTTTATCAAAATTAGTGAGTGATTAGTAGTACAAAGTTGAATAACTACATGGAGAACTATGCCAACACTATGTGATGTACATTGACACTGCTAGCCTAACTGGATATAAATACAAATATCATGATATATCAAAATCCATTTCTTCGCGACTTGTGATTCATTTTCCTCTGACACATCACAAATGTTTTATTTGCTGTAATCTAATACACACTTTCCCCTTTCATAAAACTAACCCATACAATGAACAACCGATTGATGAAAGTGTCCTTGTTATAAAATGAAGTCAGAAAGCCAAAATGAAAGAAAATGTCCAATTGAACGATTATGTTAATTTATTCACACAGATTCTTGTTGGGAGGTCTTTAATTCCACTGATGAAATGAGGTCGTTGCATGATCAAATAATATTTGAATAGATTGGATATTACTATACTTCTCTGATATATCTTCTGTCATTAATATATTGACTATTAATAATTATGTTTGCTCAGATGTAGCTTGTGTGACACAGCCCTTATTGTACAGAGTTTGAATGACTGTTGAAATATTTGGTAACAATTTTCCTAGAAATAAATTGAATATCATGAATTAAACCACATGCCGGTGTTGGTTTTAATATTTTCATGGATATTCATGTATTGCATATTTTCTTGTCTATCAACTTCTGTGTATTTACATATGGTAGATGATATTACTGTCAGCCTTTATTATCATCTTCATCCATCTGCTATTATTAAAGTTCAATCATTCAAAAGTTCACCAAGCTTAGAAAAACCTAAACTGATGCAGGTTTTTCTCTCAGTGGGACAACACCCTCTTCTTGTGCTTTTTCCTAGAAAATAAAGATATTGGTTTTATAAATACAAATCTAACTTATCGTTAACAGATATCTTTATACCAATTGCTATTGCCATTGTTGATACATTTTACAGTTGTCAATATTACATTTCACATATTTACACGAGAAAAATTGGTTCAATACAAGGTAAGCACATTAATGAAGGCTATTGATATTAACCATTCCTTGTACTTCACGGTGCAATGGATAGGCCTGGATAATCATTATCTAGGCCTATCCATTTGAGATGACCAGGCCAATTCCAATGATGGTAACCATAAGGACAAACAATAAGTATTTCTTAATTTTTTGTAAGCAGGAATTCTTTTCCCGCAATATTTCTTCAATCACTAGAAATTTCGGAGTCGGCAAAATTATTGGCGACATTTCGGGAACCTTACTGGGAACCTATTGTAGCCTGGTACAATACTTTCAAACTACACTCTAGGATATTAATATTTTCTATTCCACTCTTCATCATGATCGCTTCCTCATCCAGGAAGTCCATAACAGTTTTTATTACAAACAGCCAGTTTTTTTGGATGGCCTTTCGAAGGTGCATCCAATGGAAACAAATTTTGTTTATATCAATTCATTATTAGACATTAATATAGAGAACGTTAGGGAGAGATATGATAATAGGTCTTCTACGGGGAGAGGAAATCATCATACATTATTATTATTGCTTTGTCACTTTTATTGATTTATATTGTTTTTCAGTTCTTACCAAGTCTTATTGTATTTTATACCTTAGCAGAGGAGGATGGGGTTGAGTGGGGAGTGTGTGTCTGGGCGGAGGGTGTCTCTATTTCTCTTTCCCTCTCCACTTAAGGGACATTTCTTAATCTAGAGTTATTATTTAGTTTGTCCAGGGAGAGGCAGCAGACATGTTAATGCTTGTGAATGTAATTTTGATATATTTTAGGGCGCGTTTTTTGTAAATTATTGTTGGCACATGTTAAAACATTATATATATGAATATTTTGTTTTTTAATATTTTTTGCTTTCTCACCAACCCCAAATAATGCATACCCAACCACCCTCCCTCCCTCCCTCCCTCCCTCCTCCCTCTCACCTCCCTCCCTCCCAGGGCTTTGGGTATTATGCCAAAATGCCCTGTATTTTACTCACTACATGGAATCTCTTAAGATCAGAGTAATTATCTTGCTCACCAAAGCAGAACACCCCCAACAGAATCCACTGGGCGTTCAGTCTGGGCGTCATACTCAGCATCATACTACTTTGGCTATCAATCAGTGCCTTCAATGGCAATAGGGCTTTTAAATCACCTTGTGGATTCCCAGCTTGAAGCTGAAGTCAAACTGCTTAAATATGCATTTACGACTGAATACATTGCAATGTTAATCAATGAGTTTATTAGTTTACTTGATATTACTACATAAAGTGACTCTGTCATGAATCCTGCACAGCATGGGAACTCTTCACTGTGGAGGAGCAAAAGGATATAGGAGGAGCTATGGAATAGATCTTATCCAATTCTGTGTGATAATGACTGAAAGATAATTTAATTACATGGCTCAGTGGGTTGTGTGAGATCAAGTGTGAGAGCTTTTGCCAAGGTGAATATGGCAGACTGATTATCTCCCAATCAATCAATCAATAAAGTTCAATATGTTTACAGAGTATTTACTTGAGTAGCAACTCCTACTCATCAGCAGCCTTCTAAATATATTGGTCTATGTGTTACATATTTTATACTTTCATATTGTAGTGTGGGAAGGGATGGAGGTAGGAGCACAGGTGGTATTTATGTTCAAATGGGGTTAATAAGTTTGGAACTGATGCAGGCCAGATCTTACATACTAATGAGTATCTGTGTGTATGTTATGGGCGGTATTCCTGGAGGAGGGGGGAAGTTGCATGAGTAACCAGGGAGGAGTGAAACTCTTCCAGGACAATCAAAGCCATAGCTAAACCTTGACAGTGAAGGACGAAAAGTCACTTGGACGAATGAAGGGAGTTACTATCAGGAATAGGGCAATGAAGATTCCCGCCAATTTCAAACATCATTGGATTCCTCTCCACCCCAGCTTTCATTCCAACCGTTCTTTAATGAGTCAATATTTCTTGAATTAAAGTCTGAAAATGCCTTTTTTTCCCTTTTTTCTGACTAAGAAATTAAAAAGAAATATCTTCAACAATTGTCATTTTGTTCTAACCTAAAAAAGTATAATTACTTGTTGTAATAATTATTGTAAATGTGATATGGAAATAAAAATCTATTATTATTATTATTATAACTCTTCGGGCCTATGGACAATAGGGCAACTAAATTAATCATCTTCAAAACAGAAATGTTAATTATTGGTTTAAATATCCCTACAAGCATTGCATACGCACATATCTTTGGGCTTGTGAAAGTTAGAAATTGTGAATCGAATATATATATAGAAAATATTTAGCAAACTTCCCTAACATAACAGCCATAGCCCCTTTTTAAAATAATGTCAGTCTTCTAAACTCCCTGCCCCTATGCGCAAAACTTTTGCTAGCAGACAACATGAGGGGAGTATATCTGGGAGAGAGTCTAGTGGGAAATGTCCTGGGAGAAACATCCTGAGGGGGAAATATCCTGGGGGCAAGTCCTAGTGGGGAAGTCCTCCCGGGCAAGTCCTAAGGGGTAAATCCTAGGGGGAGTCCTAGTGGGAACTCTTAAGGGGGAAGTCCTAGGGGGGAATCCCAGGGCAGCAGTCCTAAGGGGGAAGTCCTGATGAGAAGTCCTAGGGGGGGAATCCTAGGGGGAAGTCCTAGGGGGAAAGTCCTAGTGGGAAGTCCTAAGGGGGAAGCCCTAGGGGGAAGTCCTGAGGAGGAGGTCCAAGGTGGGAATCCGAAGGGGGCAGTCCTAGGGGGAAGTCCTAAGGTGGAAGTCCTAGGGGAAGTCCTAATGGGAATTCCTAAGGGGGAAGCCCTAAGGGGGAAGTCCTAGGGGGAAGTCCTAATGGGAAGTCCTAGGGGGGAATCCTAGGGCAGCAGTCCTACGGCGGAAGCCCTAGAGGGGAAGTCCTAAGGGGGAAGTCCTAAGGGGGAAGTCCTAGTGGGAAGTCCTTGGGGGAAATACTAAGGGGGAAGTCATAGTGGGAAAGTCATAGTGGGAAGTCCTAAGGGGGAAGCCCTAGGGGGAAGTCCTAAGGAGGAGGTCCAAGGGGGGAATCCGAAGGGGGCAGTCCTAGGGGGAAGTCCTAAGGTGGAAGTCCTAGGGGAAGTCCTAATGGGAATTCCTAAGGGGGAAGACCTAAGGGGGAAGTCCTAGGGGGAAGTCCTAATGGGAAGTCCTAGGGGGGAATCCTAGGGCAGCAGTCCTACGGCGGAAGCCCTAGAGGGGAAGTCCTAAGGGGGAAGTCCTAAGGGGGAAGTCCTAGTGGGAAGTCCTTGGGGGAAATACTAAGGGGGAAGTCCTAGTGGGAAAGTCCTAGTGGGAAAGTCCTAGTGGGAAGTCCTAAAGGGTAAGCCCTAGGGGGGAAGTCCTAGTGGGAAAGTCCTAGTGGGAAATCCTAGTGGGAAGTCCTAAGAGGGAAGCCCTAGGGGGGAAGTCCTAAGGGGGAAGTCCAAGGGGGTAAGTCCTAAGGGGGAAGTCCTAGAGGGAAGTCCTAATAGGAAGTCCCAGGGGGGAATCCTAGTGGGAAGTCCTAAGAGTGAAGCCCTAGGGGGAAGTCCTAAGGGGGAAGTCCTAGGGGGAAGTCCCAAGGGGGAGGTCCAAAGGGGGAAGTTGTCAGGGGAAGTCCTCTGGGGAAGTCATAGGGGAAGTCCTAAGGGGTTAGTCCTAGGAGGAAGTCCTAAGAGGGAAGTCCTAATAGGAAGTCCTAGGGTGGAATCCTAGGGCAGCAGTCCTAAGGGGGAAGTCCTAGGGGGAAGTCTGAGCAGGAATTCTAAGCGGGAAGTCCTAAGGGGGAAGTCCTAGGGGGATCCTAGGGGGAAGTCCTAAGGGGGAAGTCCTAGAGGGAAGTCTTAATGGGAACTCCTTGGGGGAAATCCTAGGGCGGCAGTCCTAAGGGGATGTCCTAGAGGGAAGTCCTAGTTGGAAGTCCTAGGGGAAGTCCTAGGGCAAAAGTCCTCAGGGGGAAGTCCTAGGGGGAAGTCATAAGGGGCAAAGTCATAAGGGGCAAAGTCATAAGGGGCAAAATCATAAGGCGGAAGTCCTAGGGGGGAAAGTCCTAGGGGAAGTCCGAGGGGGAAGCCCTAGGGGGAAGTCCTGGGGGGGAAGTCATGAGGGGGTAAGTGGTCTGAAGGGGAAAAATTCCCTGGAGGAAGGTGTTTAGGGAAAAGTCATCATAGACAGATTATGTGCAGTTAACCGCCCCAAACTGCTATCAATTATCCATCACTATTGATCTGCCAGGGTTCTGCTGCAAGATCTAAAAGATTCCAATCCATTGATAGATCAATAGCTTGTGTGTGCTTGGACTGAATCTCAGATGAGCGCATATTATATATATGCCCCTGTAGATATTAGAAGGATAATTGATAGACAACTAACTATGCATTGGAATATATATACATTGAATCTAACAACTACACATATGATTAATGCACTAGCTGGTACCACATTCATGCATTATGAAAGAATAGTGAGTTGCTATACTGGTATCCTAATAGGATAGAAGCTCTGAAGCTCTTCACACAAAGCTTATAGCATTTCAAGACGATGACTAAATTCCAAAGAACTTGCGTTGGACTATTTGCAGGTTTGTTTACATTGCCTATACCTCTGGTGTATTATTTACATACTTCTAAAGTGGCAGTTGTTCCAATACAAAGTTGGATTGTAAGGGAAGATTTGAATGCTTCAAAACAGCAAGCAGATAAGAGATTTGCCCTACTCAATATGGGGTTCAATAAAACAACAATCAGACAATATGCAGACAATGTGAACAATATAACAAACGCATCTTATCGACAAAAAGACAGCAGGAACCCGTTAATTTTAAAAGTGAGCAGAGGTAATTTGTCAATGATTTTGCCACCATTTATATACTCTATCAAACCAAGATCATGTGCACCTTCAGCTAGTAGCAGTTGTAGGGAATGGGTGCCAAATGTTGCATTCCCAAGGGAACAATATTTAAAATCTATGGAAAAGATTAGTTCCATTCAAGTGGATTATTTCTACCCTCACACAAAAGGAAACTTACCAGCTATCTATAGTGTAGATGATGTTCACATACTTAGAAACCCTGTCATTTTACCATTAGGCGATTATTTCCATGGACACAGGAAAAGGTATATAACTCGGTGTCCAGTTCACAGAGATGCCATGCGTTTTAGGAATAAAAAACCAGGTCGTTATAAAGAAGTATTTACAATATCACAAGTTTATGGCAATGCTTATTATCATGGATTGATTGAAAATCTGCCAAGGATTGCAATTGGACACAGATTTTTATTGGAAGACACTTCTGTAAAGGTTCACATCTTCTGGAAACGGCCTTTCTTGGATGAGTTCCTTACTGACCTGGGCATCGCCCCTTCAAGGCTTGTCACTGGTTATGTTGAAGGGCAGATCTCTTACATTCCCAGGGGGACACCCTGTGCCAGGCCATCTCTTTTCAATATAAATTACATTTCTTCTTTTCTTAGACCTATTACCAAGAGAGACACTGTTGTTTTGATTAAAAGGTCTGGTAAAAGATGGTTCAACTATCATGATCAAATATTGCAAATGATCAGGAGTTCAGTAAATTCTACATATAAGGTAGCGGTCTTTGCTGACAACCCTGCGCCTAGTTATGCACAAACTAAAGCAATATTTGGTCGGGCAGTAGCTGTTATTGGACCACATGGGGCAGGCTTTTCAAATATGATTTTCAGCCATCCAAGTACCTGCTTGATTGAAGGCCTTTTTAAGACATTTTACAAACATTATCAGGAATTGGCATTCAGTTTAGGGATGAGATATTATGGGGTCTATGTGCCACCAGGGTCTTTCAATATAACCCCACATGATATTCAGCCACATTTACAGGACTGTTTAAAACATTATAATAAATGATATTCAAAATGGAATTTAGACCTGAATAATCCATGAAATCAGGGCCTAGGTCATAATCATATTGTAAAGTTGTGGCCTTGTCTCTGACTCACCCACAACTTTTGGTTAACTAAAGTTTTATTTCATCGAAAAATGCATCCACCACTCCCCCTACCGGCTGAGGAACTAAACCATCCTTCTTCCCGCAACCGCTCATAAATTGCTATTTCCTGAAACTCACTCCATAGTTACAGTTATCCCTAGTTATTATCACAAAGAAGTGGGTGGTGGGGTGAGGAAGGGAATGGCCAGCCAGCTAGGGGAACCAACTACAGTGGGAGAGAGAGGGGAGGGAGATAGGTGACCATTGGAGTATTGATTCAGGATCAGGCAGAGATAAGTGAGGGTACCTGCCTCATTTTCATTATCAATTATGTCAATCTCTTGCAGATTGATTCCTGACTATGTTAAGGCAATTAATTGGCAGTTAATGAGCCAATCAGACCAATCTAGGTGTAATCTTGTTAGTACATAAGCACCAATAAATGATGAACCAACCTCTTCTTACTGGCTCAGTTCTGGACATGAAACATAACCATCTGTGTGTATTGCGTTGATTAATTTCTCGCCTGACTGCTGACTCAAATTTCATGAAGAATGACCATGAATTTCTCAATATATTGAAGAAATCAGGGACATTCTTCATAATGAAATTAAAGTCAGCATGATTGGCTCTTTCTCTCTTAATATCAGGATTGATACCAGTAATTCTAATTACTCCTTCCTGGTTCAAACATCAGGATATTTCAATGGTGGAGAACTAGTCGTTTATGCTTTATCAAAATTAGTGAGTGATTAGAGGTACAAAGTTGAATAACTACATGCAGAACTATACAAACACTATGTAATGTACATTGACACTGTTATCCTAGCTGGATACGAATAGTATGTGTAGGATAGCAGTGGGGATGGCCTTTCACATTTGATAGTGTATATTACACAAGGTGTAATATAAGTATAAATAGTGTTGGGCTCTACAGTGTTGCCACTGGTATTTGATGGGCCATGAACTGATCCTCTTAAGCCTCACTTGGACCTGTGCAGTGAAGGCTGTGACTTCACCCTTGGTCCTTGTGTAGAAAACTGAACTGACTTGAACATTTTTTTTTGGTCTTTTTGGGGGCAAAATTGGATTTGTGTGAAGATGGCAATGAAATACCAGTACATATATTATGATTTCTTTACTCCTTGACTTGACTCCATTTACTCCCGCACTGAATTTATACCAAGAGATATGCCTTTCTGTTGTGCATTGATATGAACAGGCTTTACAATCAGAAATAAAGAAATTGTCAAATGAGACAAATGACTTATACCGTAGATCCCATGAAAGACCAAAGGTACAGTTCTCCACAAATTTCAGGATATATTTGCTGAAATATAATACTCCTTTGGCTACCCAGGCTAAGGAGCCTATCGTGATGACAGGGATAATGGAGAATCAACTCAACTGGGGTCCGTTGCTAGCCTCAAAAAGTGTCCAATTATCTTAAATTAATTCTCTCATGTTATAAGTAATGTGTACACTCATATATTTTGTGATGTATAATTATCTATTTATATATAACAACTTTTATTCAGTAATCAAATAATGATACAAAATAGGATGAGCCCTCTACACTATAGATTTTCCAGGTCAACCCTAAAATAATGAGGTAATAAAATAGATAATTAATATAGCGAATACAGGGTTACATCATTAAACCTTACTAATATAGTTAAGAAGATAATGATTGGTTGTGTTTTCTTGGTGCAAGTACGATTTTTTCTCTTTAAATTGGTCTTGTATTTTAACATAGTTCTAATATTTACTCTAGTTCTACAGTATGTAGTTTTTGAGGTTTGTAGTCATTAAGGTAGGATGAATACATACATCTATTTTGTATTAAATATATCCATGCATTGCTACAGCCTATAATGTATATGTACTAGTAATTGTATATACCGAAAGATAGTGCACCCTTTTTCTCGGCTTGTGACTTGTGAATTGTGATTCAGTTTCCAGTGACATATCACAAAAGTCTTTATTTGCTGTATTCTAATACATCCCCATTCATAAAACAATGAACAACCCATTAATGAAACTGTCCTTGTTATAAAATGAAGTCAAAAAGCCAAAATGAAACAAAATGTCCAATTGAATGATCATTCTAATTTATTCACACAGATTCTTGTGGGGAGGTCTTTAATTCCACTGATGAGATAAGGTCATTACATGATCAAATAATATTTGTATAGATTGGATATTACTATACTTCTCCGATATAATATCTTCTGTCATTAATATATTGACTATTAATAATTATGTTTGCTAAGATGTAGCTTGTGTGACACAGCCCTTACTGTACAGAGTTTGAATGACTCTTGAAATATTTGGACATTTTTTCTAGAACTTAATTGAATATCATTAATTAAACCACATGCCGGTGTTGGTTTTAATATTTTTATGGATATTCATATATTACATATTTTCTTGTCTAAAAACTTCTATGTATTAACACATGGTAGATGATATGACTGTCAGCCTTTATTATCATCTTCATCCATCTGCTATTATTAATGTTCAATCTTTCAAAAGTTCACCAAGCTTAGAAAAACCTAAACTGATGCAGGCTTCTTTCAGCGGGATGACACCCTCTTCTCCTGCTTTTTCCTAGAATATAAAGATATTGGTTTTATAAATACAAATACAACTTATCATTAAAAGATACGGTTAAAGCAATTGTTATTGCTGATACATTTTACAGTTGTCAATATTAAATTTCACATATTTACAGGAGGAGAATTGGTTCAATACAAGGTATAGAGTAAGCACATTAATAAAGGCTATTAATATTAGTCATTCCTTGTACTCCACAGTGCAATGGATGGGCCTGGATAATCATTATTTAGGCCTATCCATTTGAAATGAGATGAGATCAAGCCGATTCCAATGACAGTAAACAAAAGGGCATCCAATAAGTATTTCTATATTTTTGTATCTATGACTTCTTTTCCCGCAATATTTCTAAATGGTCAAACACTAGTAAGATAACCTCAGATATTCATAATTACATTCAATACAGTCTAGAAATTGGAAACATGTATTCATACTACTAGCAGCACGGAACTCCCACAAAATGATAACATGCTTCTTGTGAAAAAATAAGTTTGACTAATATGCCTTAACACATCACACATATTATTATATAGTAGTCACACATAATAAAATATAAAACATATTGTGATGTGTTGTAGACAAATGAGTCACAAGTCACAAAAATGTATTTTGAGACATTAGATTAGATTAGATTAGAAAACTTTTATTGCATGAATTTGCCATAAAATGAGCTACTCTCTAGCTCATTTCCAGACATTATCATACCTGAAAAGATGACATCAAGCCGATTTTAATGATGGTAAACATGGTGGACATTTAATAAGTATTTCTATATTTCAAATGCGATGACCTTCAAAATGCCTGGATATATCTGATACACTTTCTTGAAATTTGGTACCTGTGATCATGTCACTATCAGCTCTGAGAACAACAAAAATGAAAACATTCTAAGTGAGGATTCTTATGAATAAACTACTTTGGAAAATATATCGGGACCTGTCCACGAAATTGTATGCAATAAAAATCTTTAAAAAAAAAAGTTTTGTAACTTGTGACTCATTTCCCTGAAACATATTATATACTTTGATGCTGATGGCGGGGTTTGCTCCCTCCTGTACAAGGTACATTGCTATCTCCTCACATCCTCCTTCTACTGCCAGCGCCACCAGTGGCTCCATGTGTACTAAGGGGAACTCCACATCAACATGCTTCTCCACATGCTGCAGGCGGTAACCATGGAGATCATGTCTAACAAGTTGTACTTCTCCTATCTGTTGTCTCTGTATCGCGCCACACATTGCCAAGTATCGATCAAGCAAATAAAAATGATCGACGACATCAGCTGACCGTATCTGTTTCACAAAACCAATCAACTGTAGACTTCGTAGTTCCCCTGGAGTTTTCCCTGCCTGGTAAAATGAATTACAGAAGACATGACTGTCTGCACCTGTTACTTGTTGTTATTTCTAATACACAACTCTATTCCAAACTGTAGTAAAATGTAACTAAGATCTCTTTAGACTACTCTGACAAGAAAGGCATGGTCTGGAAGATGTATTTCTTAAATGACTTATAACATAATGCATCTCATGACAAATAAAGGATTAACTTCACATCTTTATCTTATTTATTTAAGACTAGAATGCAACTTAATACAGTCTAGCAGTATGAAGTGTAAATGTTTTAGCTACATTAATATAAATATTTAAGGTAAATGTACATGTCCTGTATGCTTCTCACAAGTGGTCTGTCTAAACTGTGTTTTATTATTGCAATTAATAAGATCAAGTACCAAGAACCAACCTTGTCTCTGACTGATGCATCAGCTCCTGCCGACACCAAATCTCGCTCCAATGCGCCACCTTGTGGTGAGGCACATGCGTAGTGTAGGGCAGTTCTCCCATGCTGCAAGTAAGAACAAGCATGTTATGAGCATCTTGTAGCATGCCTTTCACACATGATAGATGTTGATATGATCACTAACACTCAGATCCTTGGTCAGCTGTCATCCTTTCTAACCACAAAGCTTGGAAAGCCATTTTATAATAATATATATGTATGTGTATATAATGTATTGGTTTTATGTGACCAAATCATAAAACGATGACCAATACACATGAACACACATTTTGAGAGCTGAAAAACAATGTTCTTGACTCCCTACATTATTTCATTATAATTAATTTTTAGGTTGACGTTCCGAAAGAAGAAGGCTATGGAAATGAGAATGTTTGTGTGATCTGCAGTAGCATGATAGCTTCAAGTTAAAACATTCTGATAACTTGTAAGTTAAGATATTCAGATGATCAGATGAAAAAAAAATGAATTTACCAAATCCTGCTGGTGCACACTGTGTGGGAATTTGTTCATGAAATACTTGAGTATGAATCGTCTGTCATATATAACAGCAGCTGTTAATGGTGTGTGACCATGTCTGTTCCTCAGCAACATGTCCACCTGTTGCACATCCAGGCGCTTCACATCTACCAAGTTTCCTCTGTGTATAGCATCAAATATAGCCATTGCCTTTCCCTTATTAGAAAACAATAATTGATAGTAAACGCTGGGTAATTTTTCATAATGCTGTGACTACACAGTTGCAAATTGACTTGCAAATTGGACCTTGCGAGTAGCATGAGTTTGTCAACTGACATGCCTTTGAAATAACATTTCCATATAAAATATAAACAACAGATTTATCTATAGGATATTGTAATTACTGATGGGTATGATATAGATTACATGATTAAAGTTTTATATATTGGGAGTATTGCTATCACCTTTTGCTTCCTCATACTACTGAGATATTCTGACAAGCCATGATGTCCATTCTTCTCAGCTATATCCTCAATGCTTTCACCCTCTAGGTTACTGATGAATACATAATTATAGCCACATGCAATTATATTCTCTAAAGCTTCCTGAGCTCCTGTTGCAGCCATTTCTATCAAAAGTGAATCTATCCAACTCAATTCCTTTTCTATGTTCCCCTTCTCTAATGAAGAAACCTCTTCCAAGATGAGTTCTCGCAGCAAACGTCCCTTCTGATCGGGTTGCCATGGCAACATTCCTTTCAAAATACACTGTTTGAGGACATCTGTGTTATGTCTGAGTTGCCAGATTTGCATCATTACATCCACTTCTTTTCTTATGGCCAGGTTCATGTCAGCATGGTCCAAAATAAGTTTGTAGACATCACCAGAAAGGGTAGGGCACTTGAATAGCACATAGAGGTACAGTGGATATTTAGTCTTCTCTTTGGGTGTCATGTTAACATTAACATCAATGGATTTGGTTCCCTGGAGTAAAGCTGTAGCGCTCAAGGATTTCTGAATGTAAATGAGATAAAGTAGTAGAGGACAGTTGATCAGTTGTCCATCAGTGTTGATAAAAGCTGGGTCAGTGGTGTTGACATCCACATCGGGCTGGTCCAACAACTGCAGAATTGTGTGCACATCACCCAGCAAACATGCATAGATGAAGTCACTCTGGGTCTGGCTGGTCCTCAAGTAATCATCAAAACTTGTCCTTGGGTTGGCCTCTGGTTGACCTTCTCCATCTTGTTTCAAGGACAGTTTACACCATCCTCTCACCAACTGTTGTACTTTGCTCTCATTCTCGTCCACTATGCTCTGCGCTAAGCCTGGGTAGTAGAACCTGATGACTGATATACTTGGTCTGTTCCTGGTGGACTTGGCTATAGCCAGAGCAGTTTGTCCCTCTCTATTCCTCACGTTGGGAGATGCTCCACATTTCAATAGAGCAGAGACTATATTTGGGTGCAGTTGGTTTATGGCTGCCACATGTAGCACATTGTTTCCAGATTGATCTTCTGCATTGATCTCTACACCAGCGTCAACCAGTTGGTAGATCAGGGATATCACGGCTAGGGCCTAAATATTGAATTTTTGTTTGAAATATTTTTTAGATTAGATCTTTCATTGTTGATTACATTATGATTAACCTTTATTTGAATGCCTGACAATTTAATGTTATATGTGTGATGTGTTTAGGAAAATGAGCCACAAGTCGCAAAAAATGGATTTTGAAACATCTTGTTTAAAAAGATGACATCAAGCCGATTCCAGTGATTACAAGATTTGGATATGTAATAACAGTTTATGTATTTTCTATGTATGAAAAAATTAGTGATATTTCTTGATGGTCAATCACTAGTAATATAGTAGTAATATATACAGGTTAACTAACACATTGGTTGAAGGAGCATGAATATTCTAAGCAACTGAAATCAATGAGTTAGTTAACAGATTTATTATATATATGCGTTTAATCATGAAAATAGAAAAAAATTGAGTCTAAATTTGAAATTAAGCTGTATTCTTAGTAAAAACAGATTACATACTATGCTTACTCGCTCTAGAAAGGTTGTTTTCAGAGCAATGCATGTATATCAAAATCCTTATTATCACTTATGGTCCCTGGAAATATATGCACACACCTATGCACAGAGGTTAAATACCAATAAAACCTCACCTGCTCAGAATCATCTTGGCCTACCAGAATGTGGAGGTATGTCTCTCCATAGTCTCCAGTGAGAAAGGAATCTGTAGCACTTTCCTCCAACAGTTTAGGCACCAGTGTCACCGAGGCTTCCCCAAGTGAGTTTATAGCCTGATATAGAGCGGTCTTGTAGAAAATACTCATCCTTAACCTTATCCTTAGTGAATATCTCAGTACCTTGTCAGAAGTTAGATTATAGTGTTGGCTTAGAATAAAGATGAATAGATAACAGAATTTAGTTATTAGGATTTCTAAATAGTTATTATAAATGAAGTGTGGTTGTGATGATGGGCTGCCAATTTGCCAGTAAATGGGATAGTGGAGATTAATGTGGAGGGACAGCATATACAGAAGTGTATTTTCCCATGCTCATGTTTACTCAATTGAATTCTATTGAGTGGTGTACAAATATTTTGCAATATTGATATTGAAATATTGACACTGGCTCAGACAATATGTTTGATGAGTGTGATGTTGAAATGGTTTGCCAATTGAATTTAAGAAATGTTGTTTGCACTTTGTGGAAGTAAATGAATTTTTGATAAGTCCTTCTGGAGAATAAACACTTAAATCTATATGAACGTTTACACATTGAAAGTGACATAGGCATACATTGAATTAATGCTGTCTATATGTAGATTTAGATGGAATACAACAAGTGGTTGTTCTGAATTTTCATATCAGACACCTGAGCAGTGCAAATGAGAAATGAGTCACATTTGTAATATCGAGCAATTCGGCAAATAAAAGATTTTCTTATTTTATTTAAAAGTAATTGTAGGCTAATTATAGAGTCTGGAAAAGAAATTATGGCTATTGGTCTAGTAAGGTCTGTGAAGTACTGTGAAGGTTGGTTGCAAATGATTATCGGTTACAAAATGATAGAATAAGATAAACACATGTGGAACTTGTATGTGAAACTTGCAAGCAAAATGAAGCCTATAGTGATGTAAAAAGTTATGAGCATCACACCATGTTGATAGGCCAGTAGACCGGCCTGGGTCAGATTTTCAGAAAATTTACAAATAGCAGCTCTACACATTTTGTAAACTCTTCAACATTAGGCTGCAATTTGGTCAATACTAGGTAAATTCGAGTATATTCGGCATTTCATTGATTCTAGCTATCTGTTAGGTTAGGTAAAATTGCATTTTGATCTTTTTTTTCGTAAAAAATCTGGGTTATTTGAGAAAATTGGCGAAGTTGAATTGTACATTTTTTGAAAATCTGACCCAATCACAATGTACCATCTGTCTGTTGTACTGTTGCTCTGTCTATCACATAATGTTGCTGCACTTTGCATGTATAATTATGTTATTTGTGATGTGTTTCAGGAAAATAAGTCATAAATCGCAAAAACAATATTTTTCAAAGTGTTTATTTTACAAGATGACTTCATTGTAATGTTCTGATTTTTGGAGGGCTTATCACTTATATGTACATCAATTGATGCATCAAATTTCAGGACGATGTATGTAATATATCCTGTCGTTTTAAAGGTCCTTATATGGACTATATTTAGTTACACTACTGTTTACTACCCCCCAGAAATATTGCAAATTGTTTTTTCCAAAATAAAAAATCAAACTTAAAATCCTGAAATACTTATTGGATTATTAGACTGTTTAGTATCATAAGAATCGGCTTTATCTCATCGTTTCAAATATGATGAAATCTCAAAATCCATTTTTTGCGACTTTTGACTCATTTTCCTAAAACACATTTTATAGCTTTATAACTGTCCTCTTAAAAGCAGGAGAGAACTTTATCTCCTAGGCATACAACATTAACCCACATAACAATAAAGCAAGGGATTGTGTTAATATATCTAATTTATAACATGTCATACATGCGGGTGTTATACACCATAGCCTACTATATTGCTTACATTTCAATGAACCATCAGAATAATGAAACAACATCATGAATACAATATAAGTAATTATGCTGTTTGGAGTTAATCTTTCTATGATTTCTATATTCCACAAACAATCATATCATATATAAATAATGATATGTGTAATAAATGTACATTTCATTGCATACTTTCATTTCAATTCAACGTATCATTTATTTGCACCTACAAGTGTACAAAGGAAACATTCATCTGAAAGATGCCAGGTCTTCCAGTATGTTCCTGGATACTGAGCAACATTTAAAAAGCGAGACTAAAAGGTAAATTCAAACCATCTACGGCCTCCAAGATAGAGAAAGAGAAAAACAGTTTCACAGCTAACTACGGGAAGGGAGCATAATTGAATGAAATTGTAATTGACTGGAATGCACCATGGCTACTGTCAAAACAACAGTCCTGTACACCACTATTGATGGGGAAAAGTTCGGCTTGGATTCCCGGCCAGAAGATGTTAGGAGAATCAAAGACTTGCAATTGTACACTGATGATGTGGCAGTTATAGGACATCCCAGATCAGGTAGATCACTTTTTTATATGTCACCACTAGTATGGTCAAAAGGTGTGGTCATAGGTATACATGTCACTGTTAGTATGCTGTGTGTGTATGGTCATGTATACATGTCACCGTTAGTATGCTGTATGTGCATGGTCAAACTAACATGGCTTATATAAGAGTCATTTATGAATGAAGACTGGATATTCAGTCGAGGACAGTGCAATAGTGTCCCGAGTTCCACATTCAAATTTAGGTTCTATATTTACTCCCACATTGCTATGCTTACCTTATATGGCTATGTGTACTAAAATACTCCCGCCCATACAAATAGCATGTGGTATAGTAAAAGCATTCATTTCATAGTTGTGATGGCGGGGGCAGTTGTAGGCCTACAGACCAGTCCTACTAGTGTTGTTGTGATGGCGGGGGTAGTTGTAACCTACAGACCAGTCCTACTAGTGTTGTGGGGATGGCGGGGGCAGTTGTAGGCCTACAGACCAGTCCTACTAGTGTTGTTGGGCTGGCAGGGCAGTTGTAGGCCTACAGACCAGCTCTACTAGTGTTGGAGATCCACTTCATACGTCCTGACTGGCTGATATGACTGACCGACAGACCCTCCCCCTCCCTCCCCTTAATTAGGCTCCCTCCCTACTAACCCTCCCCCACATTCCCAGAGATAACAAGTTATCCGCCAGCTAGCCAGACTTCCTCTGGTGAGAACTGACTGATAAGTGGTGGCAAATAAATGGGTGTCAAATCTGACCCTTGGCTGCTAGGTGCACTACTGAAGTTTCTTGATAAAAATACATTCTGTTATGTCAAAGTGTAGTTTAAACTTAAATTTTGTCATTAACTTTGGTTATTTGAGACATAAGATGAAGGTGATTTAGTACTTTTTTGGATGACCTACCCACAAAATTTCAGGAACCAACTGGTTGGGTGAAATCGTCTGGCTCATTCAGAATAGGGCTGACATAGAGACATCAAAGAAACTGCGTGCTGTCCTGCGTGTGCCTCTTATTGATGTCAAGGTTGATGATGGCCTCAATGACCTGCCCAACATTGATCGGTAGTTATTATTCACATGTCTGTTATAACATTCTACCATTAATGAACCATCTTTTTTCTGAAAGTTTAAAAATAGAGCTTGCATAAGACTGGGTAATATGCACTCAACCCTTCAGATGTCAATATGCTGGGTGAAATGCACTCATCCCTTCAAATTTTTTTATAATAAATTTTATTGACAAAGTTTCACATAATGATAGTTCTCATTCGTCGAAAATCTTCTGGTGATACAATCTTTTTTTTTAATCAAAGTTAGATCTTTCTTTTACACTTTACTACATTTAATATCTTTATATTTTTAATCACAATTTTACATCGATTTAATACACATAATTAATTAATCATCTACTCCAGCACATTCGCTTTTCTACATTTTTTTTGCCATAATTTTAAACACATACCCAATGGGTCAGTCCACAATGATAAAATCAAACATATTTTACGAACCCAAGTGGTTTATAGAAATATTCAATACTAGTATTCTTCGAATCATACGATAAGTTTCACAATTTACTGTATAGTCTTGTCACTTTCTACTCGGTTCTTATTTTACCTTTTCATACTAATTCGGCTCTGGCTTTTAGATCTTTTTTCAGATTTGGCCATGACATATTTTTGCATGCAACACTAAGTCCATTCCACATATGTGGTCCCAGATAATTTGGACTTTTTCTTAACTTTTCCGTTTTCGGCTGAACTACTATCATGTTGACCCCTTCAGCCTGTCTTGTGTGTCTGGGCATTTCTAACCTGTATTCTTCTAGATCTTTTAGGTTATACATTAAGCCAAATATAGCTATGAGTCCTCTTTTTTCTATTGTTTGGAACCTATGTCTCGCCATTATGTCCAATATAGGTGTTACATTATTGAGTTCAATTTGCCTTAGCCCTCGATTGAATACACACTGTATTTTTCTAATGATCTTTGCATTTGCTAGCTTGTAGAACATAAGTCCATACTCAAAGAGAGGTAATATGTGGGACTTCAGAATAGTTACAGCAGCTCTTTGATCGATATAATATCTGATCCTCCCTAGTTGCGTGATTTTTGCCTGTACAGAATTTTTCATTTTTGAGAAGTGATCATTGGAACTCAGGCAACTGTCAATATTGAAGCCCAAATATTTTACTGAGCAGACTTGCAAGAGTGCAATCCCATTTATGCATATAGAGCCCGGGTTTCTACCTCTGATCTCGTTTAGCTTCCTTTTCGATCCTAAGATAAAGATAAACATAGCCTTAGATGAACAAGAAATCCAAAGTGTTCTAAATTATAAATACCTAGGAATCATATTAGATAAGAACTTAACATTCAAAGATCAAGCACTATACACAATAAAGAATACTTCTCATAAGTTATATCTTCTGAGGAGAATTGCAAGGTTTCTACTATCACTTGTCCTGCAAAGAGTGTACAAGGTATATATTTTGCCAGTTCTGGATTATGGTGACCTATTGTACGACACCAGTATTGTAAAACACCTAAACAGATTACAAACCATTCAGAACAAATGTATAAAGATAGCACTGAAAGTACATATGAGAAGCCCTACCATGTTAATACACAGAATCATTAATGTACCGTTACTTTGTGACAGAAGGAAAGCACATCTATTACAATTCGCTTATAGAAGGAGTAGAACAGAAGTACATATTGATCAGAGAGGAGGCAGAACGAGACAATGGAATGCTCCAGTATTAAAAATTGAAAAACCAAAATTGACCTCATACAAAAACAGCATACAATTCAGAACAGCCTCTTTATGGAACAATACCGCAGCTGATGTTAGAAGTATTCAAACATATGAAGCATTTAAAAAACTAACAAAACAAGAATCCCTTATTCCAATCTACAGTGTATAACAGCACACATATATTATATTACTCGAGTCTATCCGTCTATTATAGTTACGGATAAACAATATTTGACAAACCTTGCCTTCCATTTCTCTCACCCTATCTCATCCTTTTCATTTATCAAATCATTCTGTAGCATTTATTATTTTAGATGTTTTTTATCATTTATTTGATCCTACTTGTATGCACAATTGCTCTATGTCCATCAATTATTAGACCAGTAAAAGGCACTTTATCGGTATACCAGCAAGAGGCTTGACCTTGAGCTGAGATATTATGCCTATTGTGAGTAATAAAGTTTATATGTGCACGAATAATTTATGTCAAAGATCCTCCTCCAAGCAACGAGGGATCTACTGCCAAGTCAATTATATGTAAACTCATAATAAACCCTTTAAAAAAAAAAAAGATCTGCACCTGGCATTTCTTTGAATTTACACGCAATTTGTTTGCCAGCATCCAGTTATTTACATTTGTGGCCACGATCTGTGCTACTGCTATACAATTTTCTACTGTACCACCCGTAACACTTGCAGCTGTGTCATCAGCGTACATGGACAGCGACACTCTCGTTTCGGTGTTAATATCAGTCAAACAATTTTCTAGATCATTTATATAAATGATAAAAATCAGGGGTCCTAGCAGGCTTCTCTGCGGTACACCCACATCAACATCAACCTGCTCCGATATATGACCATTAAGAATAGTACGCTGTTTCCTGTTGCTGAGGTACTCTCTTACCATGTTAATGATGACAGGATTTACCTTGTAATACTGTAATTTTCTGAATGTGATATTATAGTCTAAACAGTTGAATCCCTTCACAACGTCGAAGAAAGTAGCAACAGTTACATCACCATTGTCTATACCTTTTATTATCAGGTCAATGACTTCATACACGGTTCTGTTCGTCGATCTACCTTTCCTGAAACCTCCCTGCACTGCCGAAAAGAGGTTATTTATGTCCATGTGATCTCTCAGTGCTGTGCAAATAAAGTGTTCTAAGATCTTTGAGGGGAGTGGAACTAGTGCTATCGGTCTTAAATTGTTGAAGTATCTTAAATTGCCAGTTTTAGGGATTGGGGTGATGGAATACTCCTTCCATTCCTGCAAAATCCTACATTGTCTAATGCACTCATTTAGTAATAAGGTCAGCGGAGGGATTATTCTAGTATTTTAGAATCTTGGAATTCACCCAATCTAGACCGCTGCTCTTACTACTGTTAATATCTTTTACAACTTTCGCAACTTCATCCTCTCTAAAGATGATATATGTATAAGTATTGATACAATACAGAACTGAATTGAACTGAATTAATTTCATTTTAGGTTTCAAGCAATGCAGCCACCCCGGTGTTTCAGAACTCTCTGTCTGCCACACCACTACCAGAAACAGATGAAGGCTGTCAACTTCAAAATTGTCTACATCTATAGGAACCCTCTAGATGTGCTGGCCTCCTTTTTCAATCTTATGCGTGATCTCCGCAGATATAAAGGCACATGGGATGATTTCTTTGACCTTTTCTTACAGAAAGAGGTTCCCTGGACTTATCTATTTGAGCATGTTGGTAGTTGGTGGAAACAAAGACATAATCCTAATGTTATGTTTGTAAGATATGAAGACCTAAAGTTAGACCTTGAGAACTCAATTGTCAAACTGGCAAATCATTTAGGGACTTGTCTCTCAGAGGCTCAGGTAAAAGTAATTGCTGGATATGTTACTGTGGAAAATCTCAGAAAGACTGTAGCCTACAAACAGGTTGTTAGAAAGGGGGAGATAGGTGACAGTAAAAACTATTTTACACCAAAGCAGAGAGCCCTGATGGAACAGTTGACGAAAGAGTTTGAGAGTAAATATGACTTTAAGTTTTACTGTATTTGACAGGGGACTGTCACTATTTGAGATGGAACTTAAACTTGAGACTTTGTACCGATAATATTGCTACTTCCATTCACAATCATTCAGATCATGCGTTTTATTTATGTTTCTATGGGCAGGCCATGTTTCAAATTCATCATTAGATTGACAGATGTCTGCCTTCATATCAGGCATAAATCTATTTCTTTGATATAAGAGGTCAGAATATGGAGAAGTCCAGGGAGTGTCCAGTCTATAGAACTGTTTCTTGAAAAAGTAAATAGAGAGAATGGAACTCGATGCTGGTGAATTAATATTTAAATTGAAGAAGGAGACAACCCATCTCCGAAACATGTATGGTCGTGAATAAATAAACAACAACAACAAAACTTTATCTCTCAGTGTCTTATTGGGTATTGTGTCTATATTATACCATCCTAATATTTAAATAAATAAGAAAGTTTCCCAAATAAGCAATAATCCCTAAGTTGAGTTTGTAGTTATGTTATTGATGATAATTATGTACATTAAATGTTTTGACTCATATCACTGAGTCTTTATCAGAGGAAATGTGAATATTTACAAGAAGTGACAAGAATTAAATCTAATAAATATTCAATTATTAGTACCAGGTTCCATACACTATTACTATTATGGTAAAGAAGTCTCCCTGGATTTAAAGGTTATATGTTAAAGGTTGGATTTTGAGGTTACAGTGAGGCAGAGTGGTGTTAAGTGCTGGGTCAGCCCAGGGCATGTGAGTGTTCAAACCTGGGTGCTGCCATGCTATCGCTCTCATCCTCCCAGGCACTATTGGAAGACCAGCAAATGCTGAAGTAGCCCTGGTAAAAAAAGTTTGTTATTGTTGTATATTATATTCCTCTGAAGAAGCCCAAGAAAGGCGAAACGCGTCAGGAACACCAAATAAACCTACAAAATGCCAACTTGATTCGTTCCCATAACTGTTTTTGTTGAGTTGCTTTCCCATCAATTTTTTAATTGTTATATTTATTCAATCATAAAGTTGGCTTTACTCACGCCAATATCCTGAAAAGAGGAGCAACCCTTGTGTTTTCGGTAAAGTTAATAAACAAAAAGAATATTAGCTGGCAAACTGGATGGCTCTGTCAATGATCCACTCTGCCAAGGCTGAATACAGGAAAAACCAATTCAGGACTGTTAAGAAAGTGACCACTGTAAGAACAAGGGTGAAGGCTATTTCCAAGCTCTATGGAGTGTGTGACAGGAAAACACTATTACTTATTATTGAACAGGTTTTTACTTTCTCTGATATTTGCTATGTTATTCTTTTTACAATAATTACAACTTTTACTGCCAGATGAGGACTGACATAAACAGAATTATTATTAGTTATTGCTATTATTAATGCCATACCTTCTTTTGTTTTTCCCCTCTGAATTCAGTTGTTTCCAAAATTTGTGTGAATCGTTTTTATTTTCTTGAATTGTCTCTTCAAGTATTAATGTTTCTTATATATTCAGCGAATATCTGGAGACAAAACCAGGGATGACAATATATATCTGAGATTGAGAGAATCAACCTGGCTATAACCCTCAAACCTTTCCTCAGTAGCAATGACTGAGGCTCTAATGTTTTAGTGCTGTGTGACAACTGGGTAACTAACTATGTGTACTCTAAACTTGGGGTGAGGTAAAACACTTTTAGACATATAGCTAGATCCCATAATATTCTAGCTGACACCCTCCACAGAGCACACCTAGTATGGTAGCCCAACATGAACCATTTTAGTACCAGGGGCAGGCACCTCAGGTGCAAGCTTGGACGAAAGGGACCAGAGCAAACTACATGTCAGCGACTAGAGATAATGGCACCAGTGTAGCCGTAGACCTATGGAAGTCTTGGGCTATTTATTTACTTTACTAAACATGGAATGGACTGTTATTGTAGGCCCATCATCCCGCCCACAACACTGTCAACACCCTACCTGCTTCCCTCTCCCATTGGCATCTCCTGACGCATCAAAATAATAGGCCTATCGTTTTTGAGCTTCAATCCATCTGGCCTCCATTGCCGATGATACGGCTAATGGAGGCCAGTGTTTGGAGGCCAGTTTTTTGGCTGGTGCTGCTGGTGGCGCTACCTCGTGAGTAGTGGGAGGGTGAGAAACCATTCCTCTCAGTTTACCACATTGCCACAAGGTGTAACAAGCATGAGAGACAGATCGAGCATGGAGCAATGGCATCGGAACACCAATCTTTAGAGCCCTAGAGGCGTCAACGCGAGAGGTCTGTCACGCCGTAATTATACCAGTAAGAGCTAAAAAATCTTGGTCCAATCTCTCCCTAAGGCTCTAACTTAGGCACTCATGTAACTTTTGGGTGTTGGACAATGACAAATAGAGGGGGTTTCCCGATCATGGAGGAAGTTGTATAGTACATTTGGCATCTCCGAAGGAGTGATGGCGAATTTTTCTTGCTTTGGGTATGTTTTACATAATTAAAATTAGGCCATTGTCACCAGCAAGTCTAGAACCTTTGTGGCTTTTATGAGAGAAGCCTAGGCCTCGATTTCTTTGTGTACATATGTGGATATATATATGTGCTTATACTGCAGATGCGGTGGAACTGGGGGGCAAAGGGGGCAATCACACTCACACTCGCTCCCCTCCCCTAAATAATTATATTGGGGGTGGGGCCTGCCCTCAATCCCTATCTGTCCCTCCCTCTCCCACTTGCCCTCCTGCAGTTCCCTTGATATATCTTTCTCTCCTCTCACTCTCTATTTCCGTCTCTCACTCTTCCTCTCACTCTCATTGAAAAATGAAAATTTAGTAAGCTAGTATATGGATACATATATATATATGACACAATGAGGTATACCAAAATAGGTGAAAACCATTCTGGATATTCATATGGATGATCCAGATTATTATGAAATTATATTTTGGTTTGCTGCTGGGAATACACTAAATTTGATATATCAATTGGCACAATTTTATCTAGAAGTATAATAGGACATTATTTGCTGCCAAGCATCCAGATTTTTTGACTTGCTGTATGAGATGAAAAGGTACCTGGCAGCATGTTATATGTACAGGAAGCCCAGGAAAGATCAAACATATGTATGCTATCTAGGGCCTAATAACATCCTTAGAATGGAAAAGCATACCAATTGTACCAGCCAAATTTTATGTTGGTACTAGCTATTCAATATTTTACAAAAATCCAGTCTATAGAAGTTCATTCATGTAAGTAGTATGTTTATTTATATATGTGTAGTGGATATGAGGTTTGACGCAAGTCTAGTATGACTTGTTGTTATTTTAACTGTTATATAACTGGGTTGGCCTTCAAGGTCAAGGTAGAAGCAATGCTCGCTCAACCTTTCAAGCCTTTCTGATCTGTTCTCTTCTTATCCTGAATGAAATGTCAAGCTTTACCCTACAGGTTACCTATCAACCAATTGTCTATACCAGAATGTGTACTGTATTGCCTATTGTTGATGTATTACATATCTCCTGTATCACTTATTCATGTACAAAGTGTATGTTGATCGTCTACATGTACAAGACATGTTTATGTACTGACTGTATTCATGACTACTCCGGAATACCTTTCCGTCATTGTCTTGGTTATCCAGGCTGATCTTGTACCTTGTGTGTGAGCACTGTGGGGAAAATAAAGCTACGGAAACAGAGATTGTTGTCCATTTTTACTTTCCCTTAGTTGAGAGGAATATCAAACCTGGGTTGTCTAGTAATAATACGATGGTTATCGCGGGCCGGATAACTAGTGTCACCATCTACTGATAATTTCTTGTAGAAGAGCCTACAGCCCCGGATTGGTACGATAAACCGCCAAGGTTCCCTACATATGTATATTGAAACTTTATTTTTCCAATTTTTTTTTACACATGGTTACTTGACAGTTCTTCCGACAGAACCATCTACTTCACTGCAATAATAACATGAGTGTTTCTATAATACATACAAGAGAAATACATATAAAATAAATCTGAATTAACAGAGCACACATATCATGTTACCACATTTATTGTGGGAGCTATGTAGCCGTGCAATAGGTTTAAAAATATTTAAAGGTGCCCCCCTTCAGAGTGTGCTAAGAAAGATGGCCCCCCTTTCCTTTAGAGTCTACACAAAAAAGGTGCCCCCCCTGAAAATTCTCCCCATCAACATATAGGATCCAGTGGTTAATTAAGGAATAATTTCCGAGGTTTTTTCTGCTCGCGGTGTCTATAGCGTCAGGGAGTTCGAGGGCGAAGCCCGAGAATTCCCTGACGCTATAGACACCGCGAGCAGAAAAATCCGAGGAAATTATTGCTTTTAGAAGAGAATTGATGAGATTTCCTTAATGTTAGAGCAAAAAAGATAGACAAACCTTCTTTATTCCGTCCAAAAACATCCAAAAACATCCAAAATAGTCGGAAAAAGCCATGCGAGTCGTGAGCCTTTCTATGAGACCGGAAGTGATTTCCCTATTTTACTGAAAACGATGCTTTGGATAGCAAGCAGCGGAACCTTTCGAAAACACGGTGGCTGGCTGAACGTAAAGATTAGCAAATACGCACCTCTGATTGGCTGTTTCTCCGCTAAGCCCCGCCCCCTTCACTCGGCCAGCCGTCGTGGTATCATACAGTTTCCGACTAACGCGGCAAGCATCGGACACTTCCGGTTCTCGAATGCCGTGTTGCGTGTCTCTAGGGACTTAAAAAAGAAATAAATAAAAGATTTGAATCGGTAGAAAGGATTTAAATACTGTTTGAGCCCGATAGCGAAGATTTAGTCGACGGGAATCAAGCAATAAATGAATGGCGAGTTCAGAAGCTATACGTGCGACCGGAAGAGATGTGGAGACCCTTCGGCATACCCACTCATGTGCACATTCACTTGGCGTTGCATTGTGTACGGTGGCCTATATAGCGCACGGAGGATTTCATTCGAAAGTGACCCGCACGTCAACAAACGAAGCATCTACGAATGCCGTGTCCGTGTGTCTAGGGACTTAAAAAAGAAATAAATAAAAGATTTGAATCGGTAGATATGTTTTAAATATGGTTTGAGCACGATAGCGAAGTTTTCCTCAATGGAAATCAAGTAATAAGTAAATGACGATTTCCGAAGCCATACGTGTGCTTACGTTACGTAGACCGGAAGAGATCTGAAGCAAAATTCAGCCGCAATATATCCACCAGCTACATAGGGTAGTGGTTAGACTGCTCGACTTCTGAGGGGAACGTTGAGGGTTCGAGCCTCGTCGGGTCCTTTAGCTTTTTTTTTTTCATTCTCTACTTGACTGGGTTGGGTTGATCTATGGAGACGAAAGTATTGATCTATGGAGACGGAAGTATTGATCTATGGAGACGGAAGTCTTGATCTATGATCTATGGAGACGGAAGTCTTGATCTATGGAGACGGAAGTCTTGATCTATGGAGACGGAAGTCTTGATACTGATCTATAGGGAGTCTTGAGACTGAACTATAGGCTTGATACTGATCTATAGGGACGGATCTATGGGGACGGAAGTGGTTTAGAGGGAATCTATAGAGAAAAAAAACCTCCCAGAATCTCATCAGATCGATTCTAAAAATGTATAGTCTCTAAGTCAGAAGTGAAACAATGTGAGACAATTTTAGATAAGAATCGTTAGATAATTGTTAGATTTTAGATAAGAATTGTAGAAACAAATATAGTTGAACAATAATGTAAGATACCTTGACTATACCTCATGTAAATGATATGCAGGTTACCTCTATTAAGGAATTGTTAGGCTCCATTGAATAATAATATTATAACTGACACAAACTATCCAGTATGTCAAAGTCAGCGTCCAAGCTGCATTACTTATTCAGGTTTAACATATGTTGTATCAAATTAGGCTTTGTTTTATGAAAAACGCCCCATAATAATATGACATTTAATGATTAAAACTCATTCATCACCAAATTCATACCCTACATATTAGATATCTAAAATATATTTTTAAATGTTTAAAAAATGCACAATTGAAGATGATAGATGGTAGTGACCAGATATGATGTACAGTATTCTTTTCTTGAATACTGGACTCAGAAAATATCCCAGTTTTAACATCCAGAAAAGCCTAAAATGTGTCCAAGTCTAAGGGAAAAACCTCTAGCCCTAGGCGGGCCCCAGACCCCACGCCTTGTTCAATGGGATCAGCTGGGTTGCCACATCTCAAGATTTGAAAAGTGAATAGATAGTGGCATAGACATTTCAAAGCTTTAAGATAAAGTATATCACACTAAAATTTAAAGATTAATTCGGTAGTATGTCAGTATAGGCATATTAAGTGTGCCCAGTTTCCTGATGAGGTTGAAGAATTGTGGGTCATTCTCCGTAATATTTTGGGTCAGTAGTTGAGCGAGAAATGAACCAACGCAACACACAGAGATGTCTCAAGCCAGCCGAACCAGTTAAAAGAGGCCGCTGTAATCAATTCCTTTATTTTCATATGCAGACAGATTACAGGGATTACACAGGGCCTGGGCTGATTGGCTTGTCCTGGCCGGACCAATTAATTACCAGGTTAGATAAGAGATCCAATCAGCCACAGGATAACAATGAACATAAAATGTCAAAACGAGGGTCAGAGTGACCACTGCCACACCTGACCAATCCCTTTGTTTAGTGACCAGGTCACGTGGTTATCTCCCCTTCCCTCTCCCAATCAATACCCCCTCCCCTGACCTTGCGGTCAGTCCCTCCCCTCCCTTCCCACGTGATCAACCTTGAGATAACGGTCAGACCTGGACATCACTTGTACCCTTGGACTTTAGTGATAAGCGATCCATGAGTGTTGTGGCGATAAGAAAGTTTGATTAGCCTTCTCGTCGGTAGGGGGCATGGCAGATGTATGTCTGAATGAGACTAATAATGAAAACACAAAAATATGACAACTTTCGCCTCAGATTTTACAAGATATTGGGCATCAGTGAAATATTTCAATTCTATTATACCAGTATTGGCGGGAAATGCAAAGTCACCCTCTATGCCCCCCCCCCCCCCCCCCACACACCCTGAAAAAAAGTTTGCCCCCCCAATATTTTATCTGTTCCGTGGCGCCTGAATTGCATTGAATATTTATCCTGGCATACACGGTCACCCACAACTATTCAAAATATAGTTTCTCACATTTAAAAGTTCTTCAATCAAAGAAACATCTCTACCATGCAACTCAACGGCCAAACATGGTAATACAAACTACCTCCTGAGCATTAAGCTCCCTATTGAGGTAGATCATCTCAGCAATACTAGTCCTCTTTAACACAGCATTAAGACAATCCGTACAATACATGGACAATCCTCCTTCAATAAAGTAGTGCCTCCTTCAATAAAGTAGTTCCGACTTCAATATCAAAATTCAACCCAGTAGCTATAGTGCACCTAACGAGAAATGATACACAGGATTTGTGTGTTAATATTCACCCCCTACAGAAGCAGGAAGGGTGGGAGATGAGATGTCTGGTTTGGTCAAACCAAGGAAATTATTAATTAAAATATTTAAAAAACTACCCCTGGGGAGCGAAAATGTAAACCACACATACATATACAAACCTTTTTTTTTAAATACCACATCCTTAAAACAATAGTTTTCTTATCTATTCTCCTTATCTTTGCCTCTCCCATTACCCCCTCCCATCCTCTCTCTCAAAATAGACTTTATTCTATGTGACTTTATCATATATAGGCTATCACCATATAGATGGGCTAGGCCATCAGAACATGCACTCTGCACATTTGTGATCTGTTTTAGGAAAATGAGTCTTAAGTCGCAAAATATGGATTTTGAGATATCACCATATAGGAAAAGATGAGATCAAGGTGATTCCAATGATAGTAAACAATATAACACCTTACAAGTATTTCTATATTTTAAATTTGATATTTCTATTTTTGAGAACAAAGTTTGCAATGTTTCTGGATGGGTAATTACTAGTAAAGTAAATAAATGTACTCCATTATGAAGGCCTTCAAAACGCAAGGATATATCTAATACAATGTCCCGAAATTTGTTACATTGGTCCGTACGACTGTAAGGGCTAAACCCCTTAAAAATAAGAAAATCTAAATAAAGCGATCTTGAGAAAAAAACACTTTGAAAAATATCAATTTTACGACTTGTGACTCATTTTCCTGGAAGATATCACATTAGTAAATACTTCTAAATAGTGCTGTAAATGTTTCCCTCATTTCCTGAATTGTGGCACATGGATCGGCGCCGGGACGTGAGGTAAGAGCTCTCCACAATGCATTGCTCTCACTCCAGCTCTACACCTCACCGAAGGAGGATCGGTCTGACCAACGAGGCTTCATTTAAAGTGTCAGTAAACCCCAAAATATTATGAGCAAATCGATTTCCTTGCTATTATTGAAATGTAACCACCCCAGTTTTACTTAATTCAACTTATCATTTAGTGAGTTTTACCCATTTAAAGGAGTGAAAAAGTAGTTCCACAGTTTAACACTCCATTCAAGGCGCCACTGTTTGCCTACGTCATAAAGCTGCGCCAATCTTGAAATGTACATGCAATGAACATAATAAACAACTCTCATAATTGCTGCTAGAAATAAGGAGGGTGGGGTGGGTGGAAGGAGATTGAAGAACACAGGTGTGCATACCAAAACAAACTGTTTCAATTGCTGGGAGATTGGAGGGGGAACGTAGAGATATTATGTTCATTTCTGGCGCACCTTTATGATGTCACACAGCACTCTCAGTGCCCTCTTGTGCTAAACAGAATTTTTTCAACTAGGATTTCTCAATTTATGCCTGTAAGTGACTATAAGTTAGACATAAATGGAAGTAAAAAAATCGAGACTTGGGTGTTGTATTTATGGCTCCATGAAGTTTATTGTCCTAAAAGTGACCATGAACCCGTTAACTGACCCTTTAAGGCTTCATTTAAGAGAGTTTGAACTCATGCGTCGGCAGAAAGATGTAACAAATTTCCCCATTTTATCTCCAATGATTTGATTTGAAGCATATAAAATATATCAATGTGTAGCCTACTCATTTTCCCATCCATAGGTCTCATGGTAATTCTTCAAACCAGATCGGACCAATGTTAAATGTAATGATATTTCCATTTCTCTGTATAAATTAATGAGGTGAAATTTGCCAGAACATGTGGGTTTTATGGCATTTTATGGCCTTTTATGGTCCTTTTCCGATGTTCTGTAAAAATACATTTTATCTCCCAGGATTTCTTGTACATGTTCCCAGAACATCTGTTCTTGGTGCTGACTAGTTCCCGAAACATAATATAAAAAATATAATTGTGGAACAATAATTTTCGAAATCGCAAAATACAAAATATTTTAACCTTGGAGCCTATGGAGAAATCAAATCAACGCCTTTACGGTGGCCCCTATTTAATGTTTACCCCATTTCCCGAATGGGGGCGCATTGAATGCGCCCAGGTGTGAGAGCTCTTGGACACTACTGATCCTCACTCCAGTGTCCACATCAAGGGGAAAGGTAGCTAAAGGTTCTCAACACAGCTCACCCTTTTCTGTTCCTGCCCCTCATCCCCTTCTTCATTCCTGTGTTTGAGTTTAATGGATATAGGTTATTATATTTGGTGCTAAAAACATAGTGGTGTAATACAACATGACGCATGGTCAAGATCCTACATGGTACATATCTCTTGTTTTCCAGTCATTGTTTTTATCGGCAAAAAAACCTAAACAAATATAAAGATTCATGTATCATTTCCTCTGCTAGGTATATGCACAGGTATATGTGTGATGTGTTACAGGAATATGTGTCACAAGTCTAAAAAGAATAAAAAATATTGCTTTCCGCTTTAGATAGCTCATAGGTCCCTCTAAATAATTCCGATCTAAATATAAAAATTATCCCAGAACCCTTTGGATGTCAGGAAGACAGCCCTCCTTTCAGATTTACAATCGGACGATTAGTTCCTTTGAAAAGAATTATTTCCGTCGGCCGCATCAAGTCGTTTGAACCGATATAAAATGTATTTTATATCATTATTATATATCAATATTTTTCAAAGTAATTAATTCACAAGATTTCTTTGTTGGAATGTTCCTATTTTTCTAGGGTTTATTCCCCTTAGTCATATAAATAGGTGTACTAAATCTTAAGACATTGCATTGAATATAACCTTGTGTTTTTAAGGTTATCGGATAGAGTTACTTTATTAGTAATTGTCCAACTTAACATAAATATTTTTTTTGTACAAATTTATTTAATCAGGAAATTGTTACAAAATTATAGCACGCTCATCCGTGGATGAACTTTCGTTGTGCCCTGAGATTACAAAATATATTATAAACATATATTGAGAGAGGGCATGATCAATATTACAACCAGTCTGCATTATTATTACACGATTATAATACATTACGCAAAAATGAGAGAGATAATAATGAGATGATGTTCCAGTCTAGTTAAATACATTACAATATTAGAATAGAGAGGTGTGAGAGGGTGTCAGTGATTTCTGAATACAAAGTACAAGATATATGAATAAATTCCGCATGTAGTTAATTGGCACATGGGTACGAAATACTACTTTTCATAGATAAGTCAACAAGACTACGTATTCATACCAGTATATTAATCAAATCACATCAGTTATTTACAGATGTACAGACAGATAGTAAACAAAGATCTTGATCATGGAATATAGAACAATAAAATGATGATGAATTATTTTCGTCGGCCGCATCAAGTACCCTGTCATTACTCCCCCCCCCCCTCCCCGCCGCCCCCCCCCCCCCCCCCCCAACCAACCACATCTCGAAGGTGGTCACTGGAGCACTGTTGATAATGCTTTAACACTGCCCCTGCGTATACTAATATTACAAATTAATATAGCCTACATGAAATCATAGAACCACAGAATTCAGGGTAGAAATGTACATGGACCACTGGCGCCACCTTGTGGCAACACATCAAAACGGACACTATCCCACACCATTTTAAATATTCAAAAAGGCAAACGGATCCTGGCCGTGTTTTCACCACTGCATTCGATGATATATAAACATCTGAGGACATCAAGGAACATAGGTAAGTACAGCTTTTGCTTCCAATGACGGAAATCTAGCTACTTTATGTGCCTGGGGTATAAACTAATATGTGGGATAAACAAGTTTACACTGGGTCAGAAGGTTTTGTTTGGTCGTTGAGCACAGCCGTGTATTTTATTAGTCATGGAAAGACTAGCCAAAATACTGCCGGCCTTCTTTCTAATTGAGTTCATCATCAATGCCTATCCAGAAGTATCAAACCGCCCATAATATGTTTTTTCCTGTGATAAATGAGGTGCTTGTGACTGACGTTTACCTTACAGATTGTTGAATGATCCCCCCCCCCCCACCTCTCCTGCCCCATCCCCGCACACACCACCGTGTGTGCGGGGAGCACGCTCAATGCTATAAGCCTGGCCTGGGTGCCCTTAGGGCTCCAACGGGGTGGCGCAAATGGCGGTCGGCAGTCCCAACGCATCCCCATAGGATTAGTATAGAAAACTCGAAAATCTATTTTACAGCGTAGATCGATTATTTCTTCGGACAAAACTTGCAGAGGACATCCTATCATTGCGATTTCTGGGTAAGGAAGTCGGCTATCGGTATGTTTAATAAGAAAACGACGCTGCCAGGTTGAGTTGTGGAATGTACTGAGACATGGCTGTGAAGGCCCGGGGTGACAGAAAGGTTCAAAATATGCCTACTTGCGCACCCCCTTCTTAAGGCGGTCATTGGTCGCCTCTCGTCCAGGAAGAGTGGCGATATGCTAGCGCTGGCCTGAACGCCTAATTTTTCCTTTAGTAGAATCGATAGCCCATTGATTATCGATGGGTAATTATGTGTACAACATTATATCGATATGTACTTTCTCCTGCCTTTCCCATCACCACTAAACTCACAAACCACACCATCCCACCCACCATCCCTTTTGCCACGGAACTCCAAGGTCTGTGGAGTTCTGTGGAATAACATACCATCTAGGCCTATGTGATAAAAGATAGAGTAGCTGCACTGGCCAAGGTTCGAGCTTGCAATCCTCAGCTCTCTGTGCGAGTGACTTACCACTAGACTATGAACCTTGAATGGAGGAGTGAGGGTGAATGTTGCTAGTGTAGACTAGTGGTATGAGAAGGGCCAACACACACATGGGAAGGAAAACGTTTATTACTCCTTTATTCATGCTACGATGACTGTGTAACTTTAATACATTAATCTAGAGGTGTTTAGAGGGCGTTCTGTGGCAACAGAAATGAGTAGATGTATCAGATCAGTGTAAAAAGGTGATCGTGTGCCGTTTTGAGCAAGTATCGTTTCTCTGAGGTAGAGACTGAGGGTGACACCTATGGGAATTGATATGTACCTTGTCGGCACCGTACGGTGGCCACAAACTGAGTCACCGTGGCGTCTAGTTCTACACACTCTTCATGAAGAGTTTGAAGTATTAGTTTAGGTAAAGTACCCCTAGGTTAGGCATGTATTGTATGGTAACATGGCTTGTCCGCCATTTGCGTTGTCTGCCAGTCATGTTCGCCCCGGCCCTTCCTCATAGGGAGCCAAGGGAGGCTTGCTCCCAACCCGGTCTCACCGATGACGGAAATTAATCAATAATTGCTCTGTTGTTTCAGGCTAGATTTAGTTCTAACTTGAAATCCAGCTTTTAATGGAAGGATCCTTTATAAAAATATCGAATTCGGTTCATCAATGCCTGTCAATTTGACTAGATTTCACCTCTTTCTTAGTTTACCCGATGTGGGCGATAATGGAAGCAAACAGTATGTCCGCCGTCGGCCCCCGACCTTCTCTCTTGCCGCAACGATCCTCCTTGTATTATCATAGGCCTGGTAGTGACTTGAAGGCGGGACAGAACTACCAATTTTTTAAGCATGTCACGATATGCAACGGCCCTCGAGGGCGTATTATCAAAATTGAAATTAAATGAAAAATTTGATCACTCTCTCCTGAAGAAGGTCAAGTCACCGGAAATCTAACGTCAGAGATATTTGATAAAACAACAAGATCAAGTTTATCATGCTCCCTCTATTACCACATCATTTTATCAAGCCAGCCTACCCGAACAGCGAGCCCCTCTCCCTCTACTGAAATTATATCAATTATATAAATATTTAGGCCTATCAATGCCTTGACAAAACACAGAAGAAAAGAAAATTAGTTTTGCCTGTATTATTTTGCCTGGCATATGAATTAAGTAAAATGAGAAAATCTGACGATATGCGACAGAATTTTCGGAAAAGTTGTGCATCATGGTAACGCTGACACAGGAAAAGTTTTTTAGGATATAAGGTGATCGTGTACATGTACAAAAAATCGCAAAACTGTCAGCATCATGAAGAATTTTCAATGATCCAAATCGGTAAAGACAGTGGCAGTTTTTCTGAAACTACATAAATTTATCACTATTACTGGTACATATCTAATTGTGACCCTTATCACATAGTTATTTGTGAAATATTTTATGCAATACTATTCCTATTTTAAAAGGTGCAACAACAACCTTTCCACACGTTTTGGGCAATAGATTCCTTAATATTTGAGCCTGAATGTTATTTTCTTAGGATTATATAGAGGAGAATATACATGATACTCCCAAGTCTGTCCTTTTAACTTTTACTGCAAGACTTTTCTGAGAATGGCCCTATAGAATAAATAAGGAATAAAAACAAGTCTGGACTATCAAAATATTCCAAAAGTGCACCACTTTTGTAGGATTCAACCATTATATAATGGTATAATTATTGTATAGCATTTAAACATCATTCTTGTGTTAGAAAAACATATAATAAACCCTTATCAACCGCGTCACATGTTGCATATATTTTGCCATTGTTTCACACACATTGGTGCCACAAATAATGGCGATAGCCTAGTTATAGAAAAGTATACATTTCCTGAAAGACAAACTTGTTTTCTTTGTAATGGAAAAAAAATACAATGAATGACATGATTTGTACTCATACAGTTAATGAAGGAATGTACGACTGTATCCAGAAAATGTAACCTATACATGTGCGTCATATGTGGTCGATTCCATTGCAGTTTTTATACTTTTCCCGTTTTTGTGTATGTCATATCTTTGTCGATTCCGATTGTATAAACCTATACAATTGGAAATAACGCATGGAAATTACCTGTTAAAAGGTTTATGTTTTTGTTTCTTTAAATGTTTGGTTTTTATAATATTGGGCGATAGTTCTATATTTTACAAGTGGTACAAAGGAGGCCAAAAACAAATGTTGCTTAAATGCGTGATAGTTTTGACCATGGGTAGACAATATTCAAAGGTATCAAGGACAGAAATATTAATCACTAATTCCAAAATTTGACTTCTCGGGGGATGTTTCTACGTAAGACCTATGGATCCAGTGTCACCAACCGAACCTACCATTTATTATTCTAAAAAAACTAAAATCATGCAATTTTCATATTAGATTTGTGCTGTTTTACGTTATTTAGCGTACCCTATTTGCTATCATATAGGACCATTTTGTTTCATCTATGGCTTTGTTTTCAGTTTAGATCCAACCATTTCGTTTTTTAGTAATTATGGTCTTAATGCATATGATATGACTTCATTCAAAACTCATTTTAAAGAGGAAGTAATATGTCATAGAGTTTAATAATGTATCATGAATAGTAAAGAAGTTAAAAAGTTAGTATCATTAATTCAATGATTTATTAAGTTTATTTAGCCTTTCACTCCGTAGGATTGATGTGAAACAACATGGGATCGGTTGGTGACAATGTCTCTGAAATTCTAAACTGGAAAACTATCCTCCCACATAGAGAGAGAAGACCTAGGCCTCTCCCAGGTATTACATCATTATAATATATCAATCTATGTCAGAGAAGGTAAATCTTGTTCTTGTTTTTCAAGGGTAATTATAGTTTACTTTATGCATGTATTTTGCTTTTGCAAATCAATTCGATCAGAGAGATTATCATATACATAAACAAACAATAATATGTTCATATTGAGAACAATGCACTCTCATGGCATATAGACCTCATGGAGGACTTGGGTCCTGGTGAAGGTAGGATGAGGGGGCTCACATATTACTGATGTGATAAGCCATCAGCTTTGAATAGTCAAGGCCTGAGAGGGAAATGTGGAGTGTGGCGAGAATAACATGAAATAAATATGTGAAACATCATCAACAGGAGCATGTTAGACCACATTCTTTCTTATTATTCTCCAGTAAAATAGGTATAAAAGCTATATAGGCTAGACATTAGATTGATGTAAGACTGGTCACCTCAAATTAAATTTGATTTTCATTGCAGTATCAGTAAAGAAGGACTGTCCACCTTGCTGAAGTGGTACAGGAGTGAGGGACTGGTACCAAAGGAGAAACAGATGGGAGTAAGAAAGAACACCAAATCCTTGCATCTTGAAGCCATCAAGGGGGTAGTCACCTTTCTTCCACATTATGCTTTGAACCTTGTCATCGCCAAACGTGTCCAGCCTTCAAGCAGAATGATGTCCAGCTCCTGCCTTCAGTGCACACAGCCATCAATGTCTAACAGTGCCACAAAGATTCACTTCTGGGGACAGGTAGCTAATTTTCTAATGAATAATGAAGAATGTGATATACCAAAACAGCCCCTCTCCCAATCATTCCTCTCCACAGCCCTCTTCCAACCCACCCCTCTCCTTCTTCACCACATCTCGCCCCTCCCCTCATCCACTGACCCTCCCTCCTCCCCCACTCCATCTTGCCCCTCCTCTCACACCCCTCCCCTCATCGCGCCCCTCCCCTCCTATCACACCTCTCATCCCTCTCCCTTCACCTCATCCTGCCATCTCCTCCTTCTCTCAGTCCCTATTCCTATCTCATCCCACACCTCTTCTCCCCTCTTCCTATCTCTTTCCTCATCCCATCTTCCTAAAATATTTCTAAGATATTTCTATTATTTAATATGTACACATGTATGCAGTATGTAAGTCCCACACCCTCTCTCTTTCTGTATGTGTAGTAGTAACTAAAGGTATTTTAAAGTATTGAAAACCTTTAATATTTAGTGTCGATTTTATATATTATCCTCTTCAATTAATTTTAACCATTGATTTATTCCCAGATATATGATACCAATTTATGATGTTTTTATTCCAGAAAGACAAATTGTGGGGCAGTCAAGCATAAGAAGTTTGTGGTGTCAGTTGCTTCCCTTCATTGTCACAAGCAAACGGATGACAGATCTATGCTGAAAATGCCAGAAAAACAACACCCTCATATACTGCCGTGCCAACCCGAGTGAAGGGGAAAAGTCCAAACATCTAGGGGAACAGGAGGAATTAAGGGCTGTCCACATGATATTGTGTTCAAATCATCCGAGTTATTATAGAGTCAATAAGATATTTTAGGATATCAAGTTACACCATATATTGTTTTGAGTCTTAGGTTTGAAGTGACTAGACTAAATACCTAAGGACAAAATGAGCATAGATAGAAATGTATGATATGAATAGTATCAAAACTGTGCCAAGGTTATTGAATGACAGTTATTTACAGTCAAACAATTTATGATGTGAATAATTATGCTAATTACATGGCTTTGAGATGTTTGGTAATCATCATGTCTCTATGTAAGTATGCTCTGCAACAGCTTATATGGTAGAGAATAATAATAAGCTTAACAGCAGATTCATTAGGGGTAATCTAATGTGTTTGACCAAGTTTCTGCTTTTTGTTCTGAAGCTTTTGCACTTTAAAAGTCTACTATTTTCATAAATCCCCAGCCTAGTCAAGAGCTAGATTAATTGGCATCTAATTTGTGCAAAACATTTAGGGTTATGCATTTATATGTATAGTTCTCTGCATGATGAAAACATATTTTGTGTCTAGATTAATTCACGAATGAGTGAGATTTATGTTATTAACATAATGCATGTCGTATGGATTGAGTGCAAATCATTTGTTAATTGTTAAAAGTTATGTCATGACAGATGTTAGATTCATCTACGGTATAGATGCACACAACTTATGAACCTAAAATAAAACATGTAATCTGTAAAGATTCCACTCTATAAACTAATCAACTGTGTTGTTAGAATATATAGCTATGTATATGAATGAATCTCAGTTTCTCATAAATGAACTGGGGTAGGCAGGCCGTTTTAAGATCTAGAAGAAATGATATATGTGATCTGTCAAACGATGTATCATTAATGGCATAATTGACTTCTGTTTTGTAAATTATAGACTATGTCAGTCCAAAATGAAATACAAAAATTGTGTATAATCTGTCAATACATTTATATCACAAGTTTGGGTGTTATATAGAAATGAGTGAGATCTGCCTATTTGATATGTGTGGACGTATCAACACATGTGTGATACACCCAATACCGAAGGGACTTTTTTTGATTGGTTGCGTAAATCAAGTTGTGCCAATCAATGACGCTCATTTTATGACGCAATGTTGTTTTGCCGAGTCAGAGGGTTTGCGAGAAAGGTAAATAATGATCAATCAAGTTTTGGGGATTGATACATATTCAAAATGGGGGACTTGTGGTATAAAAACAAAAAACAAACTCGTCATTGATACGTTGGAACGTTTCTATGCACACTTGGTGGACGAAATGGACGTTTTTCACTTGTGACCTGTGGCCACTCATGCAAAACATCCATTCCGTCCACCTTGTGTGCATATAGAAACGTCCCAATGTATCAATGACTTTTGATATTATGTTGCGAATATGCAAAATATTTGTTGTGCCAGTACTTGAATTTGCTATTTATTGTTCTGATATTGGTGCAAAAAATGAATGTACATGTATTGTACTCTGATATTATATGTGGTGATACGGGTGGATGTTTTACTTTGAGTATTATGATCTATGAAATGGTTGTCAGGATTACTGAGAATAGTCTAGGACTAATGTATGTGATTGGGTAAATTTTATTCCAAAAATATTCGCAAATAATTTCCTGACTAAGTTTAGGTAATATTTTAAAGCTAGATTTATTTGTTTATTTACATGAAACTTCTAGATGTATGTATTCTCTGCTTAATAGAAACATATTAAGGGTCTAGTTTAGTTCTTTAGAGTGTATATTACAGTTAAAATAATTATGATGTTATTTATTACGACAGTGTATGATTGAAATTATCTTTTAACTACCAAATATTTCACTTTAAGAAAGTGGATTTCAATCAAGGAAATGTACAACAGTATAGAGACAGTTGCATTGTGTCCTTCCCCTCTGTATATACCTCCCTGTATGGCATTGACAGGAACTGTCAGCAGATATTACACAATAGATTTTAGTTCTAATGACTGGAATATCATGCATTTCATAAAGTATTTGTATAAATACGGTGCATTGTACTAGGTTAACTTAAGGTATTTTGCTCAATGTTACCGAGTTTATATTACTCAAAGAGAGAAAGGAAGGTTTGGAAATATTTGGCATAATATTAGAACTTTTAAAAGCATTAATATACTGGTGAGAAATATAGGAAATCTACATATATTACCAGTGAAGTTCATTTCATGTGATTCATAATTTTTTTGTTCTTTTATATTGGGTGGTATAGAAATATATGACAAGCAATAGTCGGTTGACAGTGTATTTTGGAACATAGTGGTTTTTAGTTTAACGAAAAGGCATCATAATGATATTATGATATTATGGTCTTCCTTAGAGTGATAGTTAGGAGCGGATCATTTAAACTATTATTTTCTGTTATTTTTTTTATTTTTTTTTTCAAATATTTATTTCACTCAATTTGAATGTTTGAGCTTGTTTTCCCCATTATTAATAATAAGATAATAAACAAATAATGGGAGTTTATTGAAATATAAGGAGTGCAGTGAAATACCCTTTTGTTGATCTAAATCACTACATTATGTATTATGTATCTTTTGGATCTTCTATGATCTCTGCTTCAAATTTATGTAAATGCATGTGATTTTGATTTCATCGAAGTTCAACGATTCATATGCCTGTGATTGCTAAATGTAAAAATGTATAATGTAATCTAATTCTGCACAGATCAATGCAATTAAATAAATGATGAGTATGATAAATGATAAATATAGTGAGTCATAGATTGGGGGCAGCTGCTCAATGCCTGCCTATTCAACTTGTCTATCATATCGTATATCTGTCTATATGTATAATACTTTCACTGTTTAACTATATGTGATCCGTTTTAGGAAAATGAGTCATAAGTCGCAAAAAACGGATTTTGAGATACCATGATATTTGAAAAGATGAGATCAAGCCGATTCCAATGATAGTAAACAGTCTAATAATCTAATAAATATTTCTAGATTTTAAGTTTGATATTTTCGTTTTTGAAAAAAAAAAGTTTCCAATATTTCTGGGAGTCAATACACAGTAAAATAACTAAATGTAGTCCATATGTGAACCTTCAAAACGAAAGGATATATTACATACATTGTCCTGAAATTTGATACATGGATTGATATAGCTATAAGTAATAAACTCTCTAAAAATCAGAACATTCCAATAATGTGATCCTGTGAAAAAACACTATGAAAAATATAATTTTTGCGACTTATGACTCATTTTCCTGAAACACATCACATATACACATTGTGAAGTATACACCTCAGAACTTTTTCAGTCAATTTTGAATACCCCAACTTGCATCCCTGATGTACATGTATTGTGCTTTGATATTATATGAGGTGATACGGGTGGATGTTTTACTTTGAGTATTATGATCTATGAAATAGTTGTAAGGATCACTGAAAAGAGTCTAGGATAAATGTATAATGTATATTTCACTTTGATAAAGTGATTAATTAAATAAATGATGATTGACTGAATCTGCCATTGTTGTGTTGTGTTGTTCCAGCTCCTACATCCCTAGAAGCATTATAAAGTGCAAAATATTAAATATCCATAACCTGAGAAACAATGACCTAAATATGTTAATCAAGACCATATGATTACTGAAAACACTTTTTTCCTTGAGGACGTTTTACCTTCTAAACACTTCTTTGCTTGAGGACGTTTTTCCCTCTAAACGTTTTTGAGAACGTTTTTGGGAAAAAATCGTCTCAAAAGTGGGGGCAAAAAAAGCGTCTTCACGACTGTTTAGAATGAAGACGTTTTTGCTTTCATTGTTCCAATACAAGATTGGATTGTAAGGGAAGATTTGAATGCTTCAAAAGAGCAAGCAGACAAGAGATTTGCCCTACTCAATATGGGGTTCAATAAAACAACAATCAGACAATATGCAGACAATGTGAACAATATAACAAACGCATCTTATCGACAAACCGACAGCAGGAACCCGTTAATTTTAAAAGTGAGCAGAGGTAATTTGTCGATGATTTTGCCACCATTTATATACTCTCTCAAATCAAGATCATCTGCACCTAATGCTAGTGCTGGTTGTAGGGAATGGGTGCCAAATGTTGCATTCCCAAGGGAAGAATATTTAAAATCTATGGAAAAGATCAGTTCCATTCAAGTGGATTATTTCTACCCTCACACAAAAGGAAACCTACCAGCTATCTATAGTGTGGATGATGTTAATATATCAACCCATTAAGGGCGTGGAATGCTTAAATGCATTCCCGTGAGGGGGGCGTGGCATGCATTTATGCATTCCCATGATAGGGGCGAGGCTTGCATTAATGCATTACCGCCCATAGGGCGTGGGTTGCATTAATGCATTACCGTCCATAGGGCGTGGCTTGCATTAATGCATTATAAAATATGGTTTGGGGAAAATCCATTTTATTTAAAAAAATAAACCATTCTTTATTACTGTTCTTTCAAAAAGTTATTTCTGTATCTGATATCTCATCCATTTTGTAAAATTAAAATCATTGTCATAGGCATTTAACTCAACCCAATTGAAAATAAATGTAGGATTATTGCAGCACCAGAAGGACTTTAAAAAATGGCGCCGACGGCGGGTGGCGCCGACGCATTTTCCGAGCAAAAGATCAATAATCATACACAATTGAAATGGCTTCAAAAATCAAATTTAACACCCTCATACTATATGATATATCATTGAAAGGTACCTAACATAATTTTCCCTCCCATCAAAATGAATTTGTTAAGAGTAAATCCCATTTTCCTCTCCCTATACCTTAACAATATGAGCTTCATAATGTCCGCCATTGTTGCATCAGTCTTATTGCTGTTGAAATCAATGTTTTACCTTATATTTCATTGCCAATCCAATGATCTATGTGAAACTTATTCATGATCCACGATGAGTAGCATCTACTGTCTTATAATACCGAATATTGGAGTATTTGGTTATGAAATAAAGGAATTAAAGAGAATTGAAACATATATGTTCTTAATGCGATCTCAGTGTGCGTCATGCCTCGCCCTGTCCGTCAATGACGTCAGGGATGACGACGTCGCATAGAGAATAACGCTACATTGTATATGCGCTCCCATAGTGACGCACATTGCTGACGGGCGTTCTCAATTGATGACGCAGTTTTCCCGCGCGCCTCGAATGGGTTAAGAAACCTCATCATTCATCCATCAGGTGATTATTTCCATGGACAAAGGAAAAGGTATATAACTTGGTGTCCAGTTCACAGGGATGCCAAGCGTTTTAGGAATAAAAGACCAGGTTGTTATAAAGAAGTATTTACAATATCACAAGTATACGGCAATGCTTATTATCATGGGTTGATTGAAAATCTGCCAAGGATTGCAATTGGACACAGATTTTTATTAGAAGACACTTGGCTCAGTTCTGGACTTGAAACATAACCATCTGTGTGTGTTGCGTTGATAAATTTCTCACCTAACTGCTGACTCTAATTTTATTATGAAGAATGACCCGGAATTCTTCAATATGATAGCATGATTGGCTCTCTCTCTCTTAATATCAGGATTGATACCAGTAATTTTAATTACTGCTTCCTGGAATATATACCTAACATCAGGATATATCAATGGTATATGAAGTATATACTTTACTATGATATATCATAGGTTATCATTGTCTACCCAGAAATAGTGCACACTTTTTCTCTCTTTTTTTCTGGATTATATGTATTGAGTGTGACTATCAGATAGCAAAACCTGAGGACTGTTTTGAGAAGAAATGCGTCGGTGAAGGTTTTAAGCTATCTATTGTTCTTAACCGTATAGCTCTCTGTAGAATAAATAATTTGAGTCATTGAGTAGCTTGAATTTTCTTTTGTGTTTTCGTAAATATTGATATTATATATAAATATAGGAATTATTAATGTCAGCGACGGCTGAGATACAGTGTACTTGTTGCATAATGTTTTGCGCTGAATAAAAAAATGTACATACAAAATACAAAAAGAGATATCAACCCTTAAAATATAGAAACACATATTAAATGTCTTAATGTTTACCTTCATTATGATCTGCTTGATTCCATCTTGCAAATGTCATGATATTTCAAAATTCATTTCTTTGTGACTTGTGACTCAGTTTCCAGTGATATATCACAAAAGTCTTTATATGCTGTATTCTAATACATCCCCTTTCATAAAACAATGAACAACCCCTTAATGAAACTCTCCTTGTTGTAAAATGAAGTAAAAAAGCCAAAATGAAACAAAATGTCCCATTGAATAATCATTCTAATTTATTCACACAGATTCTTGTTGGCAGGTCTTCAATTCCACTGATGAGGTAAGGTTGTTACATGATCAAATAATATTTGAATAGATTGGATATTACTGTACTTCTCTGATATATCTTCTGTCATTAATATATTGACTATTAATAATCATAGTGAGTGAATAAAAAACCCAATCAAACTTCATTATTTGGGATTTTTTCCTAACCTCTCTAGCAACCATAACATAACTACCCGGGATTCCCAATTTAAAAGCGACGACCATACAACTTTGCTTCATCTATTAATAATTATGTTTGCTAAGATGTAGCTTGTGTGACACAGCCCTTATTGTACAGAGTTTGAATGACACTTGAAATATTTGGACATTTTTCCTAGAACTAAATTGAATATCATGAATTGAATCACATGCCAGTGTTGGTTTTAATATTGTTATGGATATTCATTTATTACATATTTTCTTGTCTAAAAACTTCTATGTATTAACATATGGTAGATGCTATTGAAGAAATGCTGGCCGGTAGAGGCGTGACGAATGTGTGGCTGAATGAGACTACTTTAACTTAAAAATTAGACAATTTATGCTTGTCAATTTTACAATATGACTGTCAACCTTTATTATCATCTTCATCCATCTGCTATTATTAATGTTCAATCGTTCAAAAGTTCACCAAGCTTAGAAAAACCTAAACTGATGCAGGCTTCTTTCAGCGGGATGACACCCTCTTCTCCTGCTTTTTCCTGGAATATAAAGATATTGGTTTTATGAATACAAATCCAACTTATCATTAAAATATATGGATATAGCAATTGTAATTGCTGATACATTTTACAGTTGTCAATATTAAATTTCACATATCTACAAGAGGAGAATTTGTTCAATACAAGAAATAGAGTAAGTACATTAATGAATGCTATTGATAGTAGTCATTCCTTGTACTCCACAGTGCAATGAATAATAATCATTATTTAGGCCTATCCATTTGAGATGAGATGGGATCAAGCCGATTCCAATGATGGTAAACAAAAGGGCATCCAATAAGGTAAACATGGTGGACATTTGATAAGTATTTCTATATTTCAAATGCGATGACCTTCAAAATGCCTGGATATATCTGATACACTTTCTTGAAATTTGGTACCTGTGATCATGTCACTATCAGCTCTGAGAACAACAAAAATGAAAACATTCTAAGTGAGGATTCTTATGAATAAACTACTTTGGAAAATATATCGGGACCTGTCCACGAAATTGTATGCAATAAAAATCTTTAAAAAAAAAAAGTTTTGTAACTTGTGACTCATTTCCCCGAAACATATTATATACTTTGATGCTGATGGCGGGGTTTGCTCCCTCCTGTACAAGGTACATTGCTATCTCCTCACATCCTCCTTCTACTGCCAGCACCACCAGGGGCTCCATGTGTACTAAGGGGAACTCCACATCAACATGCTTCTCCACATGCTGCAGGCGGTAACCATGGAGATCATGTCTAACAAGTTGTACTTCTCCTATCTTTTGTCTCTGTATCGCGCCACACATTGCCAAGTATCGATCAAGCAAATAAAAATGATCGACGACATCAGCTGACCGTATCTGTTTCACAAAACCAATCAACTGTAGACTTCGTAGTTCCCCTGGAGTTTTCCCTGCCTGGTAAAATGAATTACAGAAGACATGACTGTCTGCACCTGTTACTTGTTGTTATTTCTAATACACAACTCTATTCCAAACTGTAGTAAAATGTAACTAAGATCTCTTTAGACTACTCTGACAAGAAAGGCATGGTCTGGAAGATGTATTTCTTAAATGACTTATTACATAATGCATCTCATGACAAATAAAGGATTAACTTCCCATCTTTATCTTATTTATTTAAGACTAGAATGCAACTTAATACAGTCTAGCAGTATGAAGTGTAAATGTTTTAGCTACATTAATATAAATATTTAAGGTAAATGTACATGTCCTGTATGCTTCTCACAAGTGGTCTGTCTAAACTGTGTTTTATTATTGCAATTAATAAGATCAAGTACCAAGAACCAACCTTGTCTCTGACTGATGCATCAGCTCCTGCCGACACCAAATCTCGCTCCAATGCGCCACCTTGTGGTGAGGCACATGCGTAGTGTAGGGCAGTTCTCCCATGCTGCAAGTAAGAACAAGCATGTTATGAGCATCTTGTAGCATGCCTTTCACACATGATAGATGTGGATATGATCACTAACACTCAGATCCTTGGCCAGCTGTCATCCTTTCTAACCACAAAGCTTGGAAAGCCATTTTATAATAATATATATGTATGTGTATATATGTATTGGTTTTATGTGACCAAATCATAAAACGATGACCAATACACATGAACACACGTTTTGAGAGCTGAAAAACAATGTTCTTGACTCCCTACATTATTTCATTATAATTGATTTTTAGGTTGACGTTCCGAAAGAAGAAGGCTATGGAAATGAGAGTGTTTGTGTGATCTGCAGTAGCATGATAGCTTCAAGTTAAAACATTCTGATTACTTGTAAGTTAAGATATTCAGATGATCAGATGAAAATAAATTAATTTACCAAATCCTGCTGGTGCACACTGTGTGGGAATTTGTTCATGAAATACTTGAGTATGAACCGTCTGTCGTATATAACAGCAGCTGTTAATGGTGTGTGACCATGTCTGTTCCTCAGCACCATGTCCGCCCGTTGCACATCCAGGCGCTTCATATCTACCAGGTTTCCTCTCCGTATTGCATCAAATATAGCCATTGCCTTTCCCTTATTAGAAAACAATAATTGATAGTAAATGCTGGGTAATCTAACATAATGCTGTGACTACACAGTTGTGAATTGAGCTTGAGTTTGTCAATTGACATGCCTTTGAAATAACATTTACAATATAAAACATAAACAGAGCAGATTTATCTACAGAATATTGTAATTATTAATGTGTATAATATAGATTACATGATTTAGTTTAGTTTTATATATTGGAAGTATTGCTATCACCTTTTGCTTCCTCATACTACTGAGATATTCTGACAAGACATGATGGCCATTCTTCTCAGCTATATCCTCAATGCTTTCACCCTCTAGGTTACTGATAAATATATAATTATAGCCACATGCGATTATATTCTCTAAAGCTTCCTGAGCTCCCGTCGCAGACATTTCTATCAAAAGTGAATCTATCCAACTCAGTTCCTTTTCTATGTTCCCCTTCTCTAATGAAGAAACCCCTTCCAAGATGAGTTCCCGCAGCAAGCGTCCCTTCTGATCGGGTTGCCATGGCAACATTCCTTTCAAAATACACTGTTTGAGGACATCTGGGTCATGTCTGAGTTGCCAGATTTGCATCATTACATCCACTTCTTTTCTTATGGCCAGGCTTATGTCAGCATGGTCCAAAATAAGTTTGTATACACCACCAGAAAGGGTAGGGCACTTGAATAGCACATAGAGGTACAGTGGATATTTAGTCTTCTCTTTGGGTGTCATGTTGACATTAACATCAATGGATTTGGTTCCCTGGAGTAAAGCTGTAGCGCTCAAGGGTTTCTGAATGTAAATGAGATAAAGTAGTAGTGGACAGTTCATCAGTTGTCCATCAGTGTTGATAAAAGCTGGGTCAGTGGTGTTGACATCCACATCGGGCTGGTCCAACAACTGCAGAATTGTGTCCACATCACCCAGCAAACATGCATAGATGAAGTCACTCTGGGTCTGGCTGGTCCTCAAGTAATCATCAAAACTTGTCCTTGGGTTGACCTCTGGTTGCCCTTCTCCATCTTGTTTCAAGGACAGTTTACACCATCCTCTCACCAACTGTTGTACTTTGCTCTCATTCTCGTCCACTATGCTCTGCACCAAGCCTGGGTAGTAGAACCTGATGACTGATATACTTGGTCTGTTCCTGGTGGACTTGGCTATAGCCAGAGCAGTTTGTCCCTCTCTATTCCTCACGTTGGGAGATGCTCCACATTTCAGTAGAGCAGAGACTATATTTGGGTGCAGTTGGTTTATGGCTGCCACATGTAGCACATTGTTTCCAGATTGATCTTCTGCATTGATCTCTACACCAGCGTCAACCAGTTGGTAGATAAGGGATATCACGGCTGGGGCCTAAATGTTGAATTTTTGTTTGAAATATTTTTTAGATTTGACCTTTCATTGTTGATTACATTATGATTAACCTTTATTTGAATGCTTGACAATTCTATGTTATATGTGTGATGTGTTTAGGAAAATGAGCCACAAGTCGCAAAAAATGGATTTTGAAACATCTTGTTTAAAAAGATGAGATCAAGCCGATTCCAGTTATTACAAGATTTGGATATGTAATAACAGTTTATGTATTTTCTATGCATGAACAAAATTAGTGATATTTCTTGATGGTCAATCAATAGTAATATAGTAGTAATGCAGGTTAACTAACACATTCGTTGTAGGAGCATGAATATTCTAAGCAACTAAAATCAATGAGTTAGTTAACAGATTTATCATATATATGCATTTAATCATGAAAATAGACAAAAATTGAGTCTAAATTTGAAATTAAGTCGTAATCTTAGTAAAAAACAGATTACATACTATGCTAACTCACTCTAGAAAGGTAGTTTTCAGAGCAATGCATGTATAATAAAATCCTTATCATCACTTATGGTCCTTGGAAATATATGCACACACCTATGCCCCGAGGTTAAATACCAATAAAACCTCACCTGCTCAGAATCATCTTGGCCTACCAGAATGTGGAGGTATGTCTCTCCATAGTCTCCAGTGAGAAAGGAATCTGTAGCGCTTTCCTCCAACAGTTTGGGCACCAATGTCACCGAGGCTTCCCCAAGTGAGTATATAGCCTGATATAGAGCGGTCTTGTAGAAAATACTCATCGTTACCCTTATCCTTAGTGAATATCTCAGTACCTTGTCAGAAGTTAGCCTATAGTGTTGGCTCAAAATATTGATGAATTATAGATAACAGAATTTAGTTAGATTTCTAATTAGTTATTATAAATGAAGTGTGGCTGTGATGATGGGCTGTGAATTTGCCAGTAAATGGGATAGTGGAGGTTACATGTGGAGGGACAGCATATGGGTCAGATTTTCAGAAAATGTACAATCCACTTCCACAAATACTCTGAAATAACTCAAATTTCAGACGAAAATAAAGTTCAAAAAACAGTTCAACCTAACCAAACAGATTGCTAGAATCAATGCAATCCTGAATATACTACAATTTACCTAGTATTGACCAAATTGCAGCAGAATTTAGCAGAATTTACTAAATATGTACAGCTGCCAATTGTACATTTTCCGAAAATGTGACCCATATACAGAAGTGTATTTTCCCATGCCAATGTTTACTCAATTGAATTCTATTGAGTGGTGTACAAATATTTTGCAATATTGATCTGGAAATATTTACACTGTCTCAAACAATGTGTTTGATGAGTGTGATGTTGAAATGGTTTGCCAATTGAATTTAAGAAATGTTGTTTGCACTTTGTGGAAGTAAATTAATTTTTGATAAGTCCTACTGGAGAAAAAAAAAAATCTATATGAACATTTACACATTGAAAGTGACATAGGCATACATGGAATTAATGCTGACTATTATGTAGATTTAGATGGAATACAACAAGTGGTTGTTCTGAATTTTCATCAGACACCTGAGCAGTGCAAATGAGAAATGAGTCACAAGTAGCAAGAAATGGATTTAGAGATATCAATCATATTTGGAAAGATGAGATCAAGCCAATTCCAATAATAGTAAACAAATGGACATCTAATAATAATAAGTATTATGTTTTATACATGAAACAAGTTAGCAATATTTTTGGAGGGCCAGTCACTAGTGAATAAGTTAAATTAGGACAACCTCAGATATGCATAGATATATTCAATACACATACACAATACAACAATTCTTGGTTTATGGCACATATGTGATATGTTTCAGGAAAATGAGTCATAAGTCGCAAAAAATAGATTTTGAGATACCATTATATTTGAAAAGATCAGATCAAGCCGATTCCAACGAAAGTAAACAGTTTAATAATCTTATAAGTATTTTTAGATTTTAAGTTTGATATTTTTGTTTTTGAAAAAAAAAGTTTCCAATATTTCTGGGGGCAATTAACAGCAAAGTTACTAAATGTAGTCCATATGAGGACCTTTAAAACGAAAGGATATATAACATAGATTGTCCTGATATTTGATACCTCGATTGATATAGCTGTAAGCGATCAACCCACCAAAAATTAGAACATTCCAATAATGTGAACTTGTGAAAAAAACACTTTGAAAAATATCAATTTTGCGACTTATGACTCATTTTCCTGAAACACATCACATATATTTGGGTGAGAATTTCAGAAAATGTACAATTCAACTTTGCCAATCTTCTCAAATAACCCAAACTTTAGATTAAAATAAAGTTCAAAATACAGTTCAACCTAACCAAACAGATTGCTAGAATCAATGTAATGCCGGATATTCTCAAATTTTCCTAGTATTGACTAAATTGCAGCCTAATTTTGCAAAATTTACTAAATGTGTACAGCTGCCAATTGTACATTATCTGAAAATCTGACCCATTTATGCTACTAACAGCGCAAAACACCCTCAGAATGAAGACATTCTAACCAAGGGTTACTATGAGATTTTAAGAATATAACTTTCTGTGACTTATGACTCTTTTTCCTAAAACACATCCAAATGGTCTTCCTTTAATTGATCTTTCACAATCAACATCCACAACATTTGATGTATGTTCACCCACACCTGAGACACTTCTTCTCCTGTTAGTTCAGTAACAACATCTATACACACCCCTCCAGCATTGTATCCCCTTTATCACATCTATACACGCTGATTAATATGAAATGTGATCTGTTACCGCAAAATTAGTCACTAGTAAGAAAATTGTTATTTTTCAAAGTTTTTTTGTTCACAAGATGTATTTGTAAGGCTTTTCGTAGCATGAATATATGTACCAAATTTCAGGACAGTGTATTAAATATATTCATGAATTTCAAAGATCATCTTATAGAGCATATTTAAGTATATTACTAGTAAATGTCCACAGAAAAATTTAAAACTTGTTTGCACATGTTTTTCTGTTAGATTTAAAAATTGGTAATAAAGGTTTAAATGGAATAAACAGTTTCTTCATGGGTGGCTTAATTCATCGAAGAAAAGGCAAAATATTTTCGAATGGTTTGGATGAAGAAAGGCTATGCAAGTATCACACCCAGGAGATTTATAAATTGTTCTGTTTGTATTCAATTCAAATCAACACATTTTTCTATTTGTAAATTATAGGGTGTTATACAAATAGGAGCTATATATCTGAATATTAATCCAGGTCTTCCAGTATGTTTCTTAACCACATTAAAATGTATTTATTTATTTTTTTGATTTATTTATTTATTTTCTTATTTTTTACTTTTTCTCACTATTATATTGTCATATTCTCTGCTCGGTCCAGTACAGGTCTGATGCATTTAAATTCAAAGGTAAATGTAGTTAGAAATGGAACACTACTTTCATATAGACATGTAAACCTATTTGTCTCCTTTTCCCAATGTAATATCGAGCAATTTGGCAAATAAAAGATTTTCTTATCTTATCTTAAAAGTAATGGTAGGCTAATTATAGTCTGGAGTCTGGAAAAGAAATTATGGCTATTGGTCGTGTAAGGTCTGTGAAGTACTGTGAAGGTTTGTTACAAATGATTATCGGTTATAAAATGATTGAATAAGATAAACACATGTGAAACTTGTATGTGAAACTTGCAAGCAAAATGAAGCCCATAGTGATGTAAAAAGTTGAGCAACACAAGCTCATGATCTAATTGGGTCAGATTTTCAGAAAATTTACAAATAGCAGCTCTACACATTTTGTAAACTCTTCAAAAGTAGGCTGCAATTTGGTCAATACTAGGTAAATTCGAGTATATTCGGCATTTCATTGATTCTAGCTATCTGTTAGGTTAGGTAGAATTGCATTTTGATCTTTATTTTCGTCAAAAATCTGGGTTATTTGAGAAGATTGGCGAAGTTGAATTGTACATTTTTTGAAAATTGCCCAATGTACCATCTGTCTGTAGTACTGTTGCTTTGTCTATCACATTATGTTGCTGCACTTGCTGCATGTATAATTATATTATTCATAGCTTTATAACAGTCCTCTTAAAAGCAGGAGAGAACTTTATCTCCTAGGCATACAACAGTAACCCACATAACAATAAAGCAAGGGATTGTGTTAATATATCTAATTCATAATATGTCATACATGCGGGTGTTATACACTGTAGCCTACTATATTGCTTACATTTCAATGAACCATAAGAATAATGAAACAACATCAAGAATACAATATAAGTATTTATGCTGTTTGGAGTTAATCATTCTATGATTTTTATATTCCACAATCAATCATATCATATAAATAGGTAACAATATCTGTGATATCTGTATATTTCAGTGCATACATTCAATTCAATTCAACATATATGTTCAATTCAATTCAACATATCGTTTATTTGCACCTACAAGTGTACAAAGGAAACATTAATCTGAAAGATGCCAGGTCTTCCAGTGTGTTCCTGGACTAGACTACTGAGCTACATATAAAACGCGAGACTAAAAGGTAAAATCAAACCATCTACGACCTCCAAGATACAGAAAGGGAAAAACAGTTTCACAACTAACTAAGGGAACGGAGCATAATTGAATGAAATTGTAATTGACTGGAATGCACCATGGCTACTGTAAGAACAACAGTCCTGTACACCACTATAGATGGGGAGAAGTGCAGCTTGGATTCCCGGCCAGAAGATGTGAGAAGAATCAAAGACTTGCAACTGTACTCTGATGATGTGGCAGTTATAGGACATCCCAGATCAGGTAGATTTACTTTATTATATGCATGTCACCACTAGTATGGTCAAAAGGTGTGGTCATAGGTACACATGTCACCATTAGTATGCTGTAAGTGTGTGGTCATAGGTACACATGTCACCATTAGTATGCTATAAGTGTGAGGTCAAACTAACATGGCTTATATAAGAGTCATTTATGAATGAAGACTGGATATTCAGTCGAGGACAGTGCAATAGTGTCCCAAACTCCATATTCAAATTTAAGTTCTATATTTACTGTTGCTATGCTTACCTTATAATGGCTATGTGTACTGAACTACTCCGGCCCATACAAATAGCATGTGGTACAGAATGGTGCATTCATTTCATAGTCAAAACATTATTAAATTGTGACATATGGTATACCATGTTACAAGAATAAGTATAGTATCCGGGTGCCGTAATTTGTTTGAGCAGCCACCACACTGCGAGCAATTGAGGCTTAGCCTGGCGACTGGCAGATTTGTCCTCTTTGGATTCCTGGACTTATCTTTGAGGTTAAATGAATCAACGCAACAACATGGCTATGTTTCAGTTTAGTTGCCATTTGTTGGGATGGCAGGGGCAGTTGTAGGCTTTTAGACCCCATTTGTTGGGATAGGGTGTTGTAGGTGCACAGACCAGGCCCAGGTATAGGCGCACAGACAGAGCTTACTAGTGTTGGACGTCCGATTACGGCCGACCGCTCACAGCTTATGGCTTTCCATTGGTTCATTTTGCTTCAAAATCATTCATAATTTGTTGTTAAAGACAGTAACATCCCAACAAATGGGGACTAAAGCAGTTAGATCATTTGGTTGTGTTGCTTAGGTTGGGTCTACGCATCCATGGAGCAACACCTCGGCTTCACCTAGGCGTTGCTCCATGGATACATAGACCCAACCTTAGCAATGTAATGCAACGTCATGTAATGCAACGTCATGTTTTAACAGCTCAACAGACCAGTCCTACTAGTGTTGTTGGGATGGCGGGGGCAGTTGTAGGCCTACAGACCAGTCCTACTAGTGTTGGAGATCCACTTGATCTAACAAGTTATCCGCCAGCTAGTGAGACAATCTGGTGAAAACTGACTGATAAGTGGTGGTGCATTAAATGGGTGTCAACCCTGACCCTTGGCTGCTAGGTGCACTACTGAAGTTTCTTGATAAAAATACATTCTGTTATGTCAAAGTGTAGTTTAAACTTAAACTTAAATTTTGTCATTAACTTTGGTTATTTGAGACATAAGATGAAGGTGTTTTAGTATGTTTTTGGATGACCTACCCGCACAATTTCAGGAACCAATTGGTTGGGTGAAATCGTCTGGCTCATTCAGAATAGGGCTGACATAGAGACATCAAAGAAACTGCGTGCTGTGCTGCGTGTGCCTCTTATTGATGTCAAGGTTGATGATGGCTTCAATGACCTGCCAAACATTGATCGGTAGTTATTATTCACATTCTGTCTGTTATAACATTCTACCATTAATGAACCATCTTTTTGCTGAAAGTTAAAAAATAGAGCTTGTATAAGACTGGGTGAAATGCACTCAACCCTTCAGATGTTAATATGCTGGGTGAAATGCACTCATCCCTTCAAATGATATATGTATAAGTATTGATACAATAAATATATCTAATGGCCTGATGGAGGTTTCAAATCGATCGAGACGGAGGGCCAAATCGCACGACACCCCGAAGGGGTGGAGTGGGATTTGACCCGACGTCAAGATTGATTTGAAACCGAACAGAGGGTCATTAGATATTTATTACATGTACATATTTATCGATTTATTTGTTATATTTACCTTGTTAGTACTGTTTTTCTTGACGAATTACCGAAACAATGTCTGAAAACTTTCGAAACATGCAAGGCAGCGCTACGCTTCTGCCGCTAAGAAGCGCGACATCATGAACCAATTAAGTTACGTTATTTGGGTCACGTGCTTCCATGACAACCCGAATCACATGTAATAAAGAACTGAATTGAACTGAATTAATTTCATTTTAGGTTTCAAGCAATGCAGCGACCCCGGTGTTTCAGAACTCTCTGTCTGCCACACCACTACCAGAAACAGATGAAGGCTGTCAACTTCAAAATTGTCTACATCTACAGGAACCCTCTAGATGTGCTGGCCTCCTTTTTCAATCTTATGCGTGATCTCCGCAGATATAAAGACACATGGGATGATTTCTTTGACCTTTTCTTACAGAAAGAGGTTCCCTGGACTGATCTATTTGAGCATGTCGGTAGTTGGTGGAAACAAAGACATAATCCTAATGTTATGTTTGTAAGATATGAAGACCTAAAGTTAGACCTTGAGAACTCAATTATCAAACTGGCAAAATATTTAGGGACTTGTCTCTCAGAGGCTCAGGTAAAGGTTATTGCTGGATATGTTACTGTGGAAAACCTCAGAAAGACTGTAGCCTACAAACAGGTTGTTAGGAAGGGGGAGATAGGTGACAGTAAAAACTATTTTACACCAGAGCAGAGAGCTCTGATGGAACAGTTGATGGAAGACTTTGAGAGTAAATATGACTTTAAGTTTGACTGTAATTGACAATCCCTCTGAACTTGGGATTTTGCATCAATAAACTTGCTACTTCCATTCCCAATCATTCAGATCATGTGTTTTCATTTATATTTCTATGCACAGGCCGTGTCTCAAATTCATCATTAGATGGGCAGATGTATGCCTTAAAGGAGAACACTAAACTGATTATATGGGTCAGATTTTCAGAAAATACACATTTAGGAAATTGTACTAAATTTGGCTGAGAAATGATGAATACCAGGTATATCTGAGTATATTCCGTATCACATTGGTTTTAAGTATCAGTTCTGTTATGTTAAACTGCATTTTGAAGCTCATTTTTGTCTTAAATGTGGGTTATTTGAGAGTATTGGTGAAGGCAAATTGTATATTTTCTGACAATCTGACCCATATCCCCTTTTCAGACATCGAGGAAAACTACAACATTATGCTTTGTACACTATAATGAGTAAACCAATGATTTGTGTGGCTGTTAGGTGGCATTTAATAGTTAAGACTCTGTTTTTGGGTTAGTGTAAGCTGACATATTCCCAGAGTCCTATCTATACCAATGATTAGTGGCAGCAGAGAAACATAAGACCTGGATCTATATTCAGATGTACAGCTCTTAATTAGGTATAAATAAAGATTTTAATAATTGATGTAGTTACATAGTTCTCTGTATAAACATGGACTCCTGTAGTTTCTTATGTTGTTAATGTGTTTATTATAGCTAGATGATGATAGGGCTTATCCCTACACGTTTCGGTCTAGCGGTGACCCTCTTCAGGGGAGTGACAAGATATAATAATGTTGTGATATATATAGTGATCGAGAGTGTAGTACATAGTAACACATTATAACACATTTGGCACATGAGACACATGATTTTGGCACTTTTTAGTGAAGTGATTGGATTGGATTAGGGGTTAGGGTTGTACAGAGGGTAGATGGGGGTAGAAGTAATATATGAAAGTTATACAAATGTTTTATAAGTTCGAATTAATATGTTTAAGAGTTAATGGTGAGGTAGATACAGTTGATAATTTTTTAAATTGAATAATTCCCTAAGTAATGTTTTTTTGTTTCTTTTATTTCTTCACTAGCTTTCGAGGTGGCAAGTTCTTCTTCAGAGATTGTTATAAACCAGGTGGCGCCACTACCAGTGGTTCACCCATGCACTCAGTAGTGATATAGCTGACATTTTACTCGTCCTTTCCTTTTTTATATTTCTAGAGGAGTATCAATGAATTATTGTGCAATGGCTCTATGGTACTTTAATTTTTAATACAAACTCGGGGACAAAAAATTCCACTTACTGTTGTATATATCTTGATCACAATCTTGAATTTATTACTAATTTGCTGTTTAGATATATTAGCGTCATACAATTGATATATATCCACAAGTTGTCATCGGATATTATAGTAAAATATGTATATATACGTTTTTCCATTGTGTTCATGAGATTATCGAGCCATGCAAATAAAATTTCTTTAACAAAAATTCATGGAATAGATTACCACTTAGCATTCGGTGGTAAGTACAGATCAGGACCATACCACCAAACACCTACTGAAAATTACACTTCAATACATAAATGTTTTTTATTTTTATTCATCAGACGGCAGCTTAGTATGAAGCTGCTTTCCAGTCTTTATGTTATGAATCATTTCATTTAACCTTTGGGATACTAGAAACTAAACTAAAAGAAACTAAAAACTAGAACCCCACATGGGTGCATAGTTCTTTTCCCCCTCGCCATGTAATTTCTACCGTTGATATTAGCGTTAGGAAGAAGTAATGCAAGTAGAATGAGATGACAAATGTGATGTGTTTCAGGAAAATGAGTCATAAGTCGCAAAATTGATATTTTTCAAAGTGATATATTCCCAAGATCTCTGTGTAGGAATGTTCTCATTTTTGGTGTGACTAACGCTGGATGACGTATGAATACATGTACCAAATTGCAAGACAGTGTATCAAATATTGTCATGCATGTATAGGGTCATCCCATAGAATATATTTAGCTACTTTAATAATAATTGTTCACCCAAAAGTATTGAAAACTTTTTTTTCAGAAATAAAAATATTAAACTTAAGATATAGCAATACTTATTAGATGCCCTTAATGTTTATATTCATTGGAATCCCCTTGGTCTCATCTTTTCAAATATGGTGATATCTCAAAATCCATATTTTGCGACTTATGACTCATTTTGCTAAAACGGATCATAAATAGACGAGACGAGAAATGAATCGACCTCCAAACCATTGCAATGAGTTTAAGGAAACACAGCCACAAGCAGTGGGAATCTGCACAGCAACCAAACACAACAAATGATAGCAGTACTGTGGCCTGAGGTAGGGTGGACGACAATGTGCAATTATATGTATCTTTAATCAGTAAATATACGCCCACAACCAGCTACAAAACAATAATCTCATCGGCCAGACATCTGTGTCAATTGTGTAAGAAGGCTACTTTAATTAGTTGGAAATAATGGCACTTCTTGATTTGATTAATTGATCGTGTTAATTAATTGATCATGTATAAAGTAGTAATTAATATTTTCTCCACTACCTCCTACAAGTGATTCATAAATGATACAAGACTGTTCATTTTTAACTACTGGGGTGTGGCTGGGGCTGGGCACCTGTTTTGCACTCTGAAGGGGGTTCATCTTTTTTTCACAGACTGAGAACTGCTATGGGGGTGGGCCAAGACTTTAAGTCGGGTGACACAACTTTGCACAAGAATATTTCACAAATTCCAACCCATCCCCCCGCTTTCCAGTGGTTAATTATGAAGAGTCACTAATGGCATCACAGAACACAATGCTGAGGGTGGAAGGGACAATTTGCCCTCCTTTTGCCCTGAGGAGGAGCTACCACATAATAAAGTAAATATAATATATAACACGGATTTGTAATTGACTTCTCATTACAAGTCCGTGTATATAATAATAAAGTTGATTGATGACAATTAGTATTGGTCAGCTCGGCGGGCAACTCCTGAACAGATAGAAAGCAGGCAACACTGGATAGATCAGGGGATAATAGTGGTCGGAGATATTGTAAATGAAGATGGAACACTCATGTCGGATAAGGATTTTACTAACGCTTTCGATTTTGTACCTTCATTTTACGAGCTCAAAGCAGTAAGAAACGCGATTCCAAAAGAATGGAAAACCAGACTAAAAAATGATACCCCAGGCCAATGTGATGGTTCCATCGACTTCCAAATTGGAGACAAAATGTTAAAATTGTTGAGATGCCCCTCAAAGGTTATATATCAGTTGTTAATTGAAAAAAGAAAACCCAAGTGGGAAAAATTCCTAAAGTGGAAAAATCTGCTTCAAATATCCGAAGAACAATATCAGGATATAAGATGGGACAACATTTTTACGATCCCATATAGATGTACAGCCGAAACGAGGCTACAGGTATTACAGTTTAAGATACTGCATGGCGCCATCACCACTAATAAAATGCTGAAAGAAATTGATGTAAAGGATAGTCCTAGGTGTAGCTACTGCTCTGAGGTGGATACATTAAGTCACTTCTTTGTTAATTGCCTAAAAACAAGAAGAATATGGATTTCTATTCTGGAGTGGATTTACGAGCTAGACTATATCAATGTAAAGACTAACGGGGAGAGAACAATTGGAAAGAGAAGAAACAGAATAACCCACTTGGTTAGAGAAATCCTTTTTGGTATTGAGGAGATAAATCCACAAACTAAGGTGATAAACTGGCTTTTCCTTCAGGTTAAGGCGTACATACACAGGCAGAAACTATTTAATAATAGCGAGATGAACATGTTATCGGTAATGAGAGAGCTAAAAATGAGAGCAACCTTAGTGATAATAAATATAGGAGGAAGCGAAAGAAAGAGAGAAGAAAGAAAAATGTGGAATTGTTTAATGGATGACATCTTAGAATGCATAGAGAAACTAAAAAGGTAAACTCTCCATATGCCCTTAGGATAAACCTTTCGGCAAGAAGCGTGTTAAGAAATATTTTATCCTAGATGTATCTCGCTAAAATCGGTGTATGTTTAAGGAATAAAACGACGTCGCAAAAACAACAAAAAAAAACAGATAGAAAGCATGGAGCCTGACCCAAACAAGAATGGACCACTATATATTAGCTACAAAATATCCCAAGAAGAAAATGAATGAAATAAAACGATTATTTCAGTGAGGTACGTTGATTAGAGGAGAAATGGGATGAGAAGTGATGATAAATGACTGTCCTTTATCGAAAGGAAATTCATTGAAGATTATACAAAAATAGGAATAGGAGGTTTGTACGAAATAAACATCCTTTATTGATATCTCTGACCTATATATGAATGAACTCTTATCAGGATTGACCTCAGTGTCTTAGAGCATGCGCGTACATGACAGAGCACCGACTACAACTTGTAAAACACAAATATACATACATCCTCCTCTGATATAATCCTCCTCAATATTCACTCGTTTGCTAGAATATATCTACCACCTGGATAAACACCTACACCAGAGCATACAGGAACCACCCTAGACCAGGTACACAAGGCCTTTGTTGAGTGTCTTAGACAAATTAATCTTAATTAGTGTTAACTCGTAAAGATAACTGATTTCGAGATAAATTATCATATTTGAAAAGATCAGATCAGGTGGATTACAACAACGTTAAACTAGCAAATCTGATAATTATCAAATGAAAACAAAATAGTTATAGTTCATGCAAAAGGTTCTTGTGGAAAAGTCTTTTAACAAATGTAATGTTAGACTAATTGTTCATTCCATTTATTGTATTGGAATAGTTTTATTTCTGCAACTTATCAACGGTTACAAATTCGGAAAAAGGGGACAAATGTATGTGTGCTATATTCATGTAGACCGGAAGCCTTGTGATCGCACAGACTGGGTGACCCACATACTATACTAAGCTAGAGGTCAACATTTAGTTGCTTCTGTAAAGAATATACTCTCAACTTATACATAAATGTGAAATACTCATTATTGGTATTTACAGATGTTTCAATTTTTCTAGTGTTGATGTGCTCTGTGAAAGGATACATATACATAAACCCTTACTAATAGGTCCAGTCTAGGTCCAAACCCTCAGATCAGATCAGAATGGTATGTCAGTGATTAGACGCCTACTGCATTAATCGGTTTCCTAACCTAGGACTTGGCGAGAGGCGAGAGGCTTTCCCTCCATCTGAAGGGACTCTCTCATCTTTGGGCCTAGACTGGGTCATTAGCATGTATACAGGTAGTGCGACCAATATAAGTGATATCGCTGGTTATCATTACTGAGAGGCGATATATTGGTATTTATCTGGGACGATTTGGACAATATTGAGAATATCCTTCTCCTCCAAACATAATATTTATTTCAATTAAACTATATAACAGTGTCCGGACAGTACATCACAATTTACAAACCCGGATAATACGGAGGGGTCCATTTTTCTTTGAATGCCTTTCAACACCGTGCTTCCTTCCTAGTTGTGTGTTGATATATTTTACCCTTTTCCAAATTGTTTCCTAATTCTACTTAACATCTCTGTTAATTATATACTTTTAACTTCAGTGGTCTCTTGTTTGATGCATTCTGTGACCTCTAAATTCATGGAATATTAAGTACTTTACTTCACTTTCTAACTCTAACCCTAACCCTGAAATCAATCTCGCTTTTATCACTGACTTCTAGGTAGAGGCAACAGCGTGGAAGGCAAATGGCAGCAGACCCTCACCCAAATCGCAAACAGATCTACGTGAGTGTCTTACATTCAATAATTCAAAATATAATTATTCACATTTTCGTCACGTGACCAATGCATGTCTGACTGACGCTGGGGGAACGCCAGCATATCTTAACTGATGGCTTGTAGATGGCGCCACCACCAAGTTCTTTATTTATTTACAATTTTTGCAACCATTTGAGAAAAATCTTAAGTTTCAAGGTCGTCTTAACTAATATTAAGAGGTAAGAGTTTATTATCTAAAGAAAGAAAGCATATAAAGCATAACACCACAACTTTCGTGTAAAAAAGTATCCAAACTAAACTGGGAAAAATTGGGAAGGGTTGGGTTTCCACTTTACTTACAACTTGTGATGTTTTCTCACAATTTATGACGTTTTCGTTACTTTTTTTTCTTTGTTTTCTTTCTTTAGTAGAGTTAGTTGTTCATTACATTTTGCAGATATTGTATATCTAGTTACAATGTACATGTACTTGGAATACAAATCTATGTTTATTAAATGCGTTGATTGCAGGAGCATGCGCTAACACAAGCTGAGCTAGAACTACTGGACAACCTGGAGGTGGACGCGCATCTCCTGGCAGGTCTACACAAGAATGACGTCATAGACAGACGCTTGAAAGGGAAGATCCAGGTACATTCACAGCTCTCTTTAATCATATCACAATATACATGTCATGTGTCACAGAAAATGGTTTGTTTTCCGAATTACTCCTTTTAGGCACTTTTCAACTGCAACCCCAAACCCCCGGGATATGGGGGAATGTGATCCCAGAACCCCCAAGGAAGGAAAACTTTGTAAATCTCCGACCCCATGGGAAACATTATTTGTATTATTTTTGTAAAAAGAAAATATGAAGACTGAAGGACATTCCCCCCCCGCCCCCCCCCCCCCCCCCCCCCCCACACACACCCTGGACCACCTTTTGATACTTTGGTAAACTAAGGGAAATTTCCACCTGGGTGGTGGCATATTCTCTCTGACATCCTCTGCCGTCCCTCCATACCCCTGGGGGGTGGGGGTCGGATGTGGCAATTGATGAGCGTGCATTAGATTCTCTTCAGGTTTAGGTTCTAATAGAGGAAAGGCAGCCCAGCAACACATGTGGGACATAGCTTTAAATTCAATATAGGTTTGTTTATTTGTGGGCCTAATATCACAGGCACATTTATAAACCCCTCATCAAAGATGAAAGAGTTTTTTTTAGAAAATAAACTATAATTGTGAATGTTAGAGGTCATATTTACTCCTGTCTCTTTATCACAGATCCCCTTTGTGACTGTAAGTAATATTGCAGGCTGAGAACGTTCCCTCAGAGCGGGTTGCCCAACTGCTCCAACACATAATACGAGACCCAGAGTCACGCTATGAACCGTTCCTGAGGACGTGTGAGGAATGTGGACAGCAACGCATGGCAAGACTGGTCCGGGAGAAGGAGAATACTTATGTGGCATCCCAACATCAGGACAATACTGGTCAGTCATTCATGTCTGTAATTGTCATGTTTTTATTATAAATTGGGGATCATGATGGTAGGTCACTAGGGAGAGTAGTAGGAGAAGGGTAGGGACTAGCTCTATAAAGATGAGTGATATGTGATGTGGTTCAGGAAAATGAGTCATAAGTCGCAAAAAATAGATTTTGAGATACCATTATATTTGAATAGATGGGATCAAGCGGATTCCAATGATAGTAAACAGTCTAATAATCTATTATGTATTTCTAGATTTTAAGTTATTGAAAAATATATAAATGATATTGAAAAAAGTTGAAATTTTTTTTTCCAATATTTCATGGGGTCAATAAACAGTAAAGTAACTCAATGTAGTCCATATGAGGACCTTAGAAACGAATGGATATATTACATACATCGTCCTGATATTTAATACATGGATTGATACAGCTATAAGTAATAAACCCTCCAAAAATTAGAACATTCCAATAATGTGATCTTGTGGAAAAAACACTTTGAAAAATATCAATTTTGCGACTTATGACTCATTTTCCTGAAACACATCACATTTGGAGCAGCTGCTGTTCAAGTGAAATCTCAGGTGTCCAAGAAAGGGGGAAGACATCAAATCCAACATTATAACATCTTACAGAAAAAAGAGTCGCAAAATTGATATTTTTCAAAGCATATCATTCATTAGATCTTTTTGTGTAAATGTTCTCATTTTTCGGTTATCAAATGCTCCAAGATGTATAAATATATGTATCACATTTCAAAACTGTGTATTGAAAATATGGATACATTTCTAAGCTCATCCTTTGGAGTATATTCAGCTACTTTACTAGTAGGCTAATTGTCCGGCCAAAGATATTGCTAACTAACTTTTCAAAAATAAAAATATCAAACTTAAAATATAGAAACACTTATTGGATGTTCTAGTGTTTACCAAAATTAGAATCGGCATCTTGTCAAATAATGATGATAATATCTCAAAATCCTTTTTCTGCTACTTATGACTCATTTCTCTGTAACACATCAGAATTATGTTTTCTCCTTCCGCAAATAGTTTAAACGAATTTAATTTGGAATAGTACCATTCAACATTGGACACAATTTCATTTATTGAGAGAGTTGATATGTATCTTAAAGTAGATATAAGAGAATGTTGAGAAGTATTGTCGTGAAATACTGTTATCTTTTGTCTTAATAGTTTTTATTTCTTATAAAGGAAGCTCAGGAAGATCTGCTCCGCAGATGAGGATAGTCTAATTCCTGTAATCTTTTGAAGGATTAAAAACTTGAATGATAATACTAATTATAATATCACACAGGTAGCTGTTGTGGCCTCACTATTCTCCACTTCTGTTGCATCTCGGCCGTTAGCCTTATTGTCACTGAGTTCGTGATTCCTAAGGGAATCACCTTTCATTATTTAGGGAGATGTCATTTACTCACGGAGAAGCAATTATTTCTAGTTTAATGAATTAAAAAGTCTATTACGATTGGCGTGTTCATGAAGACAGATGCTCACAAACTCCCCAAATAGATATTCTGTAAATACGTAGGGCCGTTCTTATGTTAATACTTACATACTGCCAGAATTGGATTGATTGATGAATTAGTTTTGATTGTTAAATAGTGCATCACAGCCAGACTTCTAGTGATTTCATTTATGATGACTTATTGTGATTCTATTCAATACAAATTAACTGTTGCATGCCATAGGTCAAGTTCTACCCAATAAAGTTACTTCATCAAGTGCATCTGCACCAGCTACATCTGCACCAAGTACATCTGTACCAGCTGCATCTGCACCAAGTGCATCTGCACCAAGTACATCTGCACCAGTAATATCTGCACCAGCTACATCTGAGACTAGGATGTCTGGACCTGCCGAAAACCCAGCCATTTCACAGACATCTGCACCAGCCCCAAGCCCACATAATGCACCTGCACCTGCACCTGCACCTGCACCTGCACCTGCACCTGCACCTGCACCTGCACCTGCACCTGCGGGGAATCAAGTTATCCAAGGTACAGTTAGTATAATAGTCTCCTCGGCTGGAAAACAGGTAGGAAATACTCCTGTTTAAGATCAACAAACATGTATTCCGTCTCCTCTCTCTCCGTTCTCCCTCTAGCCCCCCCCCCCCCCACGCACACACACCTCTCTCTCTCCCTCTTCCTTATGAATGTCAAAGGCCACGATTTTGAAGATATGTCATAATTGACATCGCCGACCGTTGAATTTTGTGGAGTGTTCCATTGATTAATGTACAGCCCCCCCCCCCCTCCCACTCATCACACACATAAACCTACGTTAAATAATAAGACTGTAAAATGGGCACCGTATGAAAACTTCCCTGAGGGATAGTGCGTTTTTTTTTATAAAAAATTGTTTAAATAGTGTATATTGGCCCGAAATAAAAGGAAAAAAAAGAAAAAAAGGATGGTTCCATGGTTTTAATCTTTCTCCCAACCCGCATCCCTCCCCCCCCCTCTGTCTTTCTCTCTCTTCCCCGCCTCTCACTCTCATCTCTTCTTCTGTCTCATCTTATAAATTAATGTTCTCTAATATGTGTTGAATAAATACCGAACGATACATTACCTCGGGGATCGTCATGCTGGTGGCGAGGGTAATGTGAAATATTAGTAGATGGGTCAGATTTCCAGAAAATGCACAATAACCTATTTCCAAGTACCAGGCGTGGACAGGTGTTACTATGGCAACGCGCGAGGGTCTGTGATGCTCTCGGGGTCAGACTGACCACTAAGCGCTGGGATGCGGTATAGAAGCAACATATAAACAGCGTTAAACTTTGTCATTTCTTCTTTGGATAATTGGTTCCAATGAAGCCTTATTTGAGGAGAGATGAGGACGCTAGCTTTAACATTGCATTTTCAGCAAGGCATGTTTGTGCGTCCCAAGATCAGTAGGCACAAAGATAATGTTGGGGTAGGGGTATGTCCGAAGAAAGTCCCAACTTGGAAGAGTTGTTGGCGGGAGGTGTGAACACCATAGGCCGGGTAGCCCCCATCATGCAGGCCTCCCAAGTCACGCGCATTTTGCGTGAGACACACAATCTGGCATTATCTCATGCTCTCTGCGAGTTTAAGCTACAGATTGACAAGAACTGAAGACTGGGGACATGAAAATCTAAGAATGCAACTCTAGACCCAATATTATTAATTCCATCTTTGGCTCCATAACGCTGTAGGCCTACCATATGTATGTTAATTTTAATTAATATTGGTATGCATGGTAGTCCTTATGTTGTTATTTTATGTGTGACGGATATCAATTAATCTTTGATTATTCCAATAGCAATGTTTTCTACATATATGATAGGCCTATACATATGATTTCTGAATATAGCCGTCGGGATTTATCTTTTATGAATAGTTTTTGATTCAATTTCTCCGCCGAATGTAGTCATTGTGCCTATGCTCTGAGTGGTTGCTATGGATGAGCATCCCAGACCTAGCAACGAGGCGGCCGACTTCAGCGCCACCAAACGCCATTTTCGCGCTACTCGCAAGTGGGTTATTGGCAGATCTACACATCTAGCAAATTCTGCTAAATTAGACTGAAAAATTGTCAATACTTGAGCATATTTGGTATTGCATTGATTCAAAGTATCTGTTTTGTTATGTTAGACTGCATTTTGAAGCTCATTATCATTTAAATGTGGGTTATTTGAGAGGATTGGTGAAGGCGAATACATTTTCTGAAAATCTGACCCAGATATGGTTATGTAAATAACATAACACGTCCGCAAACAAGTCAAAAAGTAAATAGATAATGTCTAATCTTAGAAAGCCATAAATCTGGCGGAAAATAGATGTGAATATCCATTTAAGATTAAGTAAGCATAAAATGCGACCTCTAAAATTTATAAATGTTTCGGGGCATTAAACCCCGTATTGTGTATTATTATACTTCTTTAAATTATATAACGTATATATGTTATAATTATAAATGTAAATGTCTATCTGATAATAATAATGTTGTATTAAATGTAATTGTTGCAATATGCCATGGCCTCATGGGAAGAACAAAATTGCTTGACTTGAGGACCTTTTTCTCTGAAACCTTTGATAGATGTAACTGTATAAAGAGAAATAAAAATACTTATATATATATATATATACATCCAGAGATGTTTCGACACCTATATTGATTGTCATAGTAAATCCAACAATGCTGGTGTCATGATACCTAACTGAGACTCTTTTAAACTCTTCTAGAATCTGCTTCTGGAAACTTCTTCTGAAATATTGTTAATGATTCATTTATCAGATGATGCTGAACTCCGCACACTCGCCGATGACGTCACAACGAAGCTGACCCGAAACCTGGCACATCTTAAATCCCCTAGCGGCCTTGGTAAGTTATGATAACTGGGTCAGCTTTTCAGAAAATGTACAATTGGCAGCTGTACATATTTAGTAGATTCTGCTGAATTAGTAATTTGGTCAATACTTGGTAAATTCGAGTATATTCAGCATTGTATTGATTCTAGCAATCTGTTTTTGTATTTTGAACTTAATTTTCGTCTGAAATTTGGGTTATTTTAGAAAAATAGCGCAGTTAAATTGTACATTTTCTGAAAATCTGACCCAACTGTGTGCTAAAGTATGGGAGTCAGAGTAACAACGAACTTAGAGGAAGGTGGAATGGTGTATTTCGGTTCAAACGTTACAGCATATATATCCCAGCGTGCCTCCTGTTGTAGGGGTCGGGGGTCACTGTAATAGACATTGATACATCCACAGTTTGTCATAGTAATATTAGCCAACATTAATGCAATAACCTCTCCTCTTCACGGGGAAATTATTCTGTCTCAATAATTTATACTTTTGTCAACTGTCCCTGGCGAGTGGCGCCACCTGGTGTTTTCGTGTATAATCATTTATATCATGTGTACACCATAATATGTCCTTATGTTTACCAGCATTGGAATCAGCTTGATCTCATCTTTTCAAATATTAATAAAAAGGCGCTTTTTGCGACTTATGATTCTTCTGTAACACATCATTGAATCATACATAGTCATGTATCATAATTATTGTGAATTCAGAATATTTACGATATCATAAGGCCTAATACTAATTTTGAATTAGAATTAATGGAATTGGTACGTAATGTTATCAATAGAAGATCAATGATTTATCTACATCTATATGCAAGTTCTTATACACTGTTTCGTATACCTTAACTGTTTCAGAAAATAGTGGCATTAATGGGGGACTTGCATATCCGCCATCTTGAATTTGAATGTAATTTTGGGACTGTTATGGCATATATACAATCTATAGAAAACATGTCATGTTCAGCATGGAATATTTATCAGTGCTCTAAAAGCCTCCATCTTGCCTTTGATTGATAGGTTATTTACACAAGCTGATATTGGTAAAAATATCCTTGACATTTTTTAAAAAATTGTTGCATGTCAAACACGAACAGAATCTATCCCAGCATGCACAGTAACAGACATGAGCGTCCCCTGATGATCCATTGTCCTGTGTAGTTTGGAATATTTGAGAGAATAACTATATAACGCCTTCAATGCTTCAGATATCAATGGCGCGGTGATCGATTATTTGGAGCAAGGGCAGGTCTTCTCTCAGCTGACTATTAGTAACATTAAGGTAAGAACAAGAACACGACATGTAATGTGCAATATATATCATAATATTGTAGTGGGTTTGGGTATCATATAAGAAGGTCTGGGACATTTAGTGTCCAGTTTTACTGCTGTGTGGTGCTGTCCGCTGAGGTTTGTACGCTTGTACTAACCCAGTGGGCAGTACCGGCTTATATTATCAGTTTTACCTTTCTAGGAAGAAGTTTTCCTATTATTCTTATATCACCCTTTATGTATGTCATTCTTTATGTTTCTATTACAAACCTCTTGTACCATGCTGTTGTATGTAACATCCGTGAGAAAGGTTATTATCCCTGTGAATATGTTCACCGACCTGCGGATAAGACACCATAGCTGTGTTGGTGTAGGATTAACGAGGTGGCCGGACCATCTCGACTGGTCAAGTCGTTGGGGAGATTGCCCTGTGTAAGCTAATAAAAGCTGTGCAGAAGGTTTATCCTAGTTTGAGTCTTTTATCGGCGTAGTTGAGCGGATCGGATCCGAAAGATCACTACAATTGGTGCCGTGACCAGCCACCTAAGGGCAGCACTGTAGACCCCAAGTTGGACGAAACCATATGAGATGAGTTTCGTCCATTGTTGGAAGGGGGCAGTGTAGTGGTCCTGGTGGTTGAACTTGGGATTGTGACCTGTTGAGGATAGCTTGCCTCGGTAGCTCAGTTGGTAGAGCATCAGAACGTCAATCTGAAGGTCCGGGGTTCGGTTCCCCGTCAAGGCAAAGGCATTTTTCAGCAGGTTCACTACAATTGGTGCCGTGACCAAAGCTCGCCGCGGGGCAAAACTTCTGTAGGTGAACTAGATTCATTTCTGAGTTCCAAGATATATTTTCCGAGTAAAATAAAGAGTATGGCAGCCGCTAAACCTTTGGTAGACGTTGCTACCCAGATTCAGGACAACCTGGCTAGATCTCGGATTGCTTCCCCGGAGGGAGGTGATCTAGTTGGCATTGGAGCAAGGCGGAAAACCGCTCCGCCAAGTGTGAAATCGCCTGATTCTGTTCCGAAAGGACCAGGAGCTCAAGGTGATGCTGGGCTTGACCTATGGGGTTACCGTGATCCGCCTAGAAATACGGAGTCAAAAGACGAGATAGAAATATCTACGTTGAGAGCTCAGGTGATGAGTTGGAAAAGAGCCTACTCCAACTCTCATCAGCAGCTTGTTATGATGCGTAAGTCTGTTGATCAGTTGACTGATCAGAACGCGGATTTACAGGGAACCCTAGATGAAGTTTCGAGGGATGCTTCTGCTACCACTAGGGAGCTAAGAACGGAGAATGAGAAATTAAGAACAGAGGCATCGCGGGTAGACGATTTGTCAAGGCTGCACAACCATCTGCTAGATTCCGAAGCGGATTTAGCAGAGAAGCTTGCTCTGTCTATGACACCTCAAAAGATAATCCAGCCAGCAACCTCGACGTTTCATGATGTGGGTGCTGGCCCGGGTTACCAGGAAGGAGACTCCTACAAACTCTTGACTCCGAGACATTTCGGAGCTCAAAGGCAGGTTACTATAAGAGAGCCTGCAGCTGTAGCTGAGTCCTCTCCTAAAGATGAGGGGGAGAAGATAGTTGAGCTAGGTGGCATGTCTAGCATTAAGAGGCCTGCTACTCCTAAAAGCAACTCTTATGTGCGCGGACATGTGGTTAACGAAACCTATGTCCGAAAAGATCCGGTGGGTACTACACCTCCAGTGGTTGCTACGCCCAGAGCATCGGTTCACTCCACTACAGGGGCTGATCCGGATGGTCTGCGTACTACTACTGTGTGTGTACCGACTGGTATGCACTCTCAGTCGTTGACCTTGCTTCCGGCGGGTCCCCAGAAGTCTGCGTATGGAAATAAGTCATTGGTGCAAGGCCTGACTTATGCAGGACCGGACCCAGCTGATACCCATTTCTCGTACACGTTCTATACTGACGAAGAACATATCAGCCCACGACTGGGAACAATCAGATTGTGGGATTCCACTAAAGACACTTGGCTTCACCATTTGGCTGAGATGAAGGTTGTGGCCGAAGCTCACAACTGGACGGACGCTATGTTTGTGAGGCAGCTAAAGAGTAGTTGCAGGCGTCAGATTGCGGAGTTAGGAGAATTACCCCAGGGGGTTACTCTCCCTGAACTTGTCGCGCATATGGACGCCAACTACGGTGAACACTCCAGGGAGAAGAGGGAGGCGGAATTATTTAAATGTCGCCAAACTCCTCGCCAGAACGGTCGCGCATTTGCTAATGAGGTAGCAAAGAGGGCTAGGTATGCCTTTGGTACAGTGATGGATAGCACCTCACGTACCATGGGTATCCGAACCTTTTTGAAGGGACTTTCTGACCCGAAGCAGGCACTTTGGATTAGGTTCAAGCAGCCTAATGATCTAAATGATTGCGCTCACTGGTCAGAGGTCTATGAGAGCTGCACTCAGGATGTGGATTCTGTGACCCTTCAAGAAATTAGTGTAGAGTCCCATAACTCTATGACCTCACCTGCGTCCGCTGCTCCTAGCGGACTTGGTGAGAAGAAAGTTAATGCCAGAGCCATAGCCAAGGTAACGGAGCTATTGGAGAAGTCCTCACTGGTTGAGTCCGGACCAATTTCGGATGACGTCAGTGAAGTGATTGTGCAGGCGTTGCCGGCTTGGCAACAACGAAAAACGGCAGCGCCGGGTGCTGATTCGGCCACTCCCTCCTACGGAGGTGGACGTGGTAGGTTCAGGCGCTGGAAACCAAGTCGAGAATGCTGGTTCTGTAGTGAGGAGGGGCATTTTAACTCAGCTTGCCCCAGAAGACTAGCTCTTCTCGGATTGGTCCCGAAGGAAGATGGTGTTGCTTCCAAGCCTTCGGGAAACGCGGCGAGACCCTCATAAGGAGCGAGGTGGGGGTCGGGAAAAGGGCGCTTCACAGTACCACAGTCCGAAGTGAAGCTGTGAGTAGTGCAGAAATTGGCGGGCAGGCCCAGGCACCAGCTATTACGTTGGAGGCTTCACAACAAGGTGAACCCCTTCCGAAAACTGGAGATTCGCGATCGTTGCCGGACGGTAAAGCCTTGTCACAAGGCCATGTGCTTTGTGATGACTCGGATTCTACCTCAGATGTGAGGTGGGGGCAGTCCGGGTTCCAAGCTGAACAAGATCAGATTGTGTTGGTCAAGGGCGGAGCAACTAAATCAGCTCAAGTTCAGAAGGTTTCTGTACACGAGCAGGGAACTTTGGAGATCCCTACCAAATTGTTGGTACGGGAGAGATGGTATGCCCCTGTAACGATGGATGGGGAAACTGGCAGCTTTCTGGTTGATCCTGGTGCTACTACTAGTTTGATCACCAGAAGGTTCTATGAATCCCTTCCAAATCCACCACCAATGACGGCGGTACGAATGGTGTGTGCGATGGGAGATGGAACACCCATTGTTACATATGGGAGCGTGCTTTGTCCGTTGCTAGTTGGCGACCGGACATATATGATTACTTGTCTCGTGGTCAGTGGTCTGAAAGGCCCTGAAAGCGGGATATTAGGTGCGGATTTCTATTATGTGCACCGATGTAATCTAGATTGGTCAGGAACTTTCTTCTTGGACAATTACGGGTCTTCTGTAACTTGTAAGTTATGGAAAAAACCCGTTAGCAGAATTGAAAGTTCCTCTGTTAATGCGGTTCAAGTTGAGGATGAAATTGTGGGGAGAGAGGTGAAGCTGCTTAAGACAGTTATCCTCAAACCCAAAGCAGTTACGTTGGCCAAACTTGATATTGACAGTGGCTCAGTCGCAGTTGAAGGAATGATGTTCGAGCCAGACCAACGATTGTTGAAAGATCTAGCCTTGGGCAGCCTGAATACTTATGTACCAGGTGACGGTTCTCCGGCCGTGGTGGCTTTCTCCAATCCGACCGGTCGCACGTTGAAAATTAAGAGAAATAGGGTGGTTGGCAGAGTATTTGAAGTTGCTTTGGTAGCTCAAGATTCTCTGTCTGACGATGGGGAGAATGAGGAGATGATTAGGGAAGCAATCATTCATTCAATACAGGTGCTGGAGTCTCCTGTTGCGGATGATGACCTGATCGCTCCTACTCTTCCTATTCCGGCCGCTCCGGAGTGTCCACTGACAAAGATGGTTGACGATTCTGACTTGTCCGAAGTCCAAGAAAAACGAAATGCTCTAGATCTTTTGGAGGAATTCCGTTGCTGCTTCTCCCTGCCGGGGGATAAAGCTTTGGGATGTACTCATAAGGTCCGTCATGTTATTGATACTGGCGATGCTTGCCCGATCAAACAAGCATATAGATGGATTCCAGTTGCTAAACGTGATAAAGCGGAGGCAGAAATCTGGAAGATGTATAGAGAAGGCCGAATTGAGCATAGCAGTAGCCCTTGGGGAGCTCCTATTGTTATGGTGGCCAAGAAGGACGGGACACAGCGTTTCTGTGTAGATTATCGTCAGTTGAACTCCGTCACGCTCAAAGACAGTTTTCCTCTGCCTAGGATTGATGAGTGTGTCGAGGCTCTTGGTGGGAAGCAATGGTTTTGCACACTTGATCTTGAAAGCGGATATTGGCAGGTGGCTATGGATGAGGCTAGCAAGGAAAAGACTGCTTTTCTCTCCAGTGTGGGCTTGTTCCAGTTCAAAGTTATGGCTTTCGGACTGTGCAATGCTCCGGCTACCTTCCAACGTATGATGGACACCATGCTGGACGGACTCAAATGGAAGTCATGTTTGGTTTACCTGGATGACATTGTGGTTTTTGGGAAGACACTTGATGAGTGTCTCCATAACCTCAGGCTCGTTCTTGAAAGAATCAAAGACTATGGCTTGAGATTGAAGCCGAAGAAGTGTGAATTCTTCCGTCGGCGAGTTGAATACCTGGGCCGGATTGTTTCTGGTAAAGGTATTCAAGCCAATCCGAAGCAAATTGAGAAAGTCCAGAATTGGCCAGTCCCCACAAATGCCAAGGAAGTTAGACAGTTTATTGGGTTTGCTTCCTACTATAGGGAGTTCCAGCCCAATTTTGGTGAAATTGTCTCTCCTTTGCAGGACATTGTGACGGCTGCATGTAAGGATAAGCGCTATACCAGACCTATAGTGTGGACTCCGCAGTGTCAGGCTGCATTTAGCAAGGTCAAGGAATTGCTGACCACGGCTCCAGTGCTTGGATACCCCCGGAAGGTGGGAGATTTCATTTTAGACACTGATGCAAGTGGTTTTGGAATGGCCGGAATCCTCTCACAGATACAGGATGGGCGTGAAGTTGTCTTGGGTTATGCCAGTAATAGTTTTTCTAAGGCTCAGAAGAACTACTGTGCTACAAAACGCGAGCTACTTGCTGTCCTGACGTATTTAAAGAAATTCAGACATTACCTTCTGGGTAATAGGAATTTCTATGTGAGGACGGATCATGCCTCTCTCCGCTGGTTGCTAAATTTTAAGGATCCAACAGACATGCTTGCTAGATGGCTGACTACCATGCAGGAGTATGGGTTGGATCAGGCCATGATCCTGCACCGGGCGGGCCGCAGACATGAAAATGCTGATCCGCTCTCTCGCCTGCCAACACGAAAATGTGGAAGACTGGATTGTCTAGATTGCGGACTGCATGACGCTGTGTTAGCTGTTACCGAAGTCACCCCTGTAGTGGAGGCTAAAGGCAATAAGCTACAAGAAGCTCAACAGTCTGATCCGATGATCAAGAGATTAATCGCGATGTTGGATGGCTCTGAAGAGATTCCTAGCAGGGAAGATCTGGCTGGAGAATCCGATGAATTTCGGACTTGCATTCAACATCTTGGCAGTATGGAGATGAAGGACGGTGTGCTATGCTTGGGCTGGGTCCGGCTAGCCACTGGTAGAAAGTATTGGTGTAAGGTGGTTCCTGCTTCAATGAGAAGGGAGGTATTTTTGGGCATGCATGGTCCGAAGACCTCAGGTCATTTTGGTGTTTTTAAGAACACATGGTCAGCCAAGATGAGGTATTATTGGCCCGGCCAACATTATGATCTGAAACGCTGGATCAGGGCTTGCCCTGAATGTAGTACAAGGAAATCGCGGATAGGAGGTGGGAAATCTCTCCTAAAGAAAGAGAAACATGGTGATAGGTGGAACCATATATCTTTGGATATTCTAGGGCCGTTTAAAGAAACTCCTAGAGGAAACAATTATATAATGGTGGTGACGGATCATTTTTCCAAATGGGCCGAAGCCTATCCCATGAGAGACCACACTGCAGAGAGCTGTGTGGAAGTCCTTTTCAAGGAATGGATTCTGCGCTTCGGATGCCCGGTAGCTTTACAGACCGATGGAGCTCCGGAATTCCGATCACAGCTGCTGAGAAGTCTTTTAGACATGCTTGGGATTGAGAAGCTCATAACTCTTCCGTATAGACCTCAGTCAAATGGACAGAGCGAATGGCTAAATAGGGTTCTTGTAGAGCAGCTCTCCTGTCTGACGGACTATCACGAAGATAACTGGGATATGCTAGCTCCGTGTATAGCTCATGCTTACCGGGCAACTGTACATGCCAGTACTTTGTGTACACCAAACTCTGTGGTTTTTGGTGCAGAACTGGTTGCTCCTATGGATATCGTTCATGGGGTGGAGCCGGATGGGTTGGATTTCCCTTGTAAGGTTTCCTTTGTCGAGAATTTGAAGCAGTGGATGCGTGATGGCCACAAGTACGTACGTACTAATCTCGGAATTTCTGCTGTCAACCAGAAACGAGATTATAATAAACGTACACGACCACCAAAGTTTGCTGTGGGGGATGTTGTCTACAGATATTGCCCCCCAAAGGCAAGCAAGAAAATTGGACAAAAATGGGATGGCCCATTTAAGATACACAAGTTCATAGGCGGTACCACTTGTGAACTTGAGACCACTGAAGGCTTGCTGAGGTATCATATTGATTATCTCAAACCCGCTTTTGATGAGAATGGTCCTATCCAGGCTAGCAACCTTCATAGGGCTCCAGAGTTTAGGAAACTGGAGAAAGCGGGTAGAGATATACTCAGGCTGGAAGCTGGTAAAGTGATAGCGGGAGTAGAATGTCCTTCCAAGTCCGAGAGGAAGAAGATCACTATAGGCGTGAAGCCTAGGGGTAGGCCGAGGAAGAAGGTAACTTCTACCTCGCCCGCCAGTGTTCCCCCTCGGACTAAGAAGAAGAAAAAGGATGCTGTTAAGGCGGGTGATCATGCATTGCCTGCCACAAAGCAGGTTCCTAAAGGTGTCAAACGTAGGCCTGGGAGACCTAAGAAGAGGGGGACGGGGGTCGGAACAGCATTGGCTGATCCCCCTGCCCTACCTAGTACTGGTGTTCTCCCAAGGAAAAAGCGGGGTAGGCCAAAAAAACAGATTTCGGATCAACCAGCTGTTCCTTTGTTGCCTGTTAAAAGGGAAGTGGGTCGGCCCAGGAAGTTACCAGCTCCAGTGGTCACCTTGCCAACCCCTTTGCCTAAGAGGAGGGTACGGAGAAATCCGTTTCCTAATTTGGGGGACTCCTCCCCACCACTGGTGAGGGCTCAGCGCACGCGCAAGGCCCCAGTTCGGTTGAATCAGTAAGAAAATGGTATCCAGGAGGGAAATTTCTGAACTGGTTTTCCTCCCCTAAAAAAGTACACAACGAGAAGTCAAGCAGACAGTTTATTTTGTACCGAATGTTAATTGTTTGCTCCCATTTCGGCAGATTGGATTGCTTTCCAACATGACTGGGAAACGAATATGGTCTCGGAGAGTACTTGTTTTGAACGACAGGAAAAAGCTAGGCCCAGGCTTGCCCTGCGAGTGATGGTAGCTCGGAACTTGCTGTAAGGCCGGAATCTATTTATAGTGAATAGATGGTTGCTCGAACCTGTCCAGATAGGCAAGGAAATTTGAGGAAACACCCTGTATAGTCTCAGCAGGGAAGAACAGGTTAGCCAGACTGGTCAAACACGTCTGCGCTAAGGCTCAGTGTGAGCGCGGGAGCCGGGTGGCGCTGCTAACAGCGGCGGCGGTTGGAAACACCGGGTGTGACCACTGGTTCCGCCGGTGTGTTTTACCATTTGCACTCTGCTTCCGATTTTCAAGAGAGTAACAAGCTACGACCGAAAGAAGTTCAAACTGTAAGTCTTTCAAATGGATGAACTTATTGCTTTGTACCCTGAAATGTTTGTAGCATGTTGCAAGAAGGTGACAAGAACTTTGGTAACTTTGTGTACGGTATTTATTGCAATATCAGTGTTGAAAGTAACTTAGCGGTCTGGCGCTAAAACACGTAGCCGCCATGTTGGTTGTTTTGTCTAGCGAATGAATGACTGTAGTGTTCCTAGACTAAAACACGCCTAGACTAAAACACGCCATTTCTTGTCAAGTCCCGGTATTTTATGTGGGTGGAACTCGAAGTAACATACTAGTGCACGTGGTGTGTTATTAGAGCTAGAAACCAAGTTATAATTACGCCGGTAGTAGGTCTCGGACTCGCCGAATCTAAGATTGGTAGTGAAAGACCAGGCTTTTTCTTTAAGTCCGAGACGTTGTCCGGAAGGGGTGTTGAGTTGGGTGTGACCAGTTATACTCTGTTATACTCTATGTTTGATTGTTTCTCTCCTTAATTGTTGCAGAGTAAGTGTATCGTTCATTCACAATGTCCGACCGCGAATTCGAACAGGAAGAGCTCGGACTGTCCGAGTCCGAGGGAGAGCCTCTGACGGAGGAGGAGGCGGCCGCAGTGCTAGACGGCCTACTCCACTCAGGATCCGCACCCGAGGTGCAACCTCCAGCCCCGTTCCCGGACGGTGAGGCGGAGATGATGGAAGTTGAGACGGAAAAGGAGACAGGTGAAAATCGTGCAGTGGGCCTTGAGTCCGAGACCTTTAAGGACAAGCAGTCCAAGGTCGAGAAAATCTGTAAGGTGGTGGCTGACAAGGTAGCCAAAGAGTCCGCAACGTCCAAGGGCAAGCCGTCCAAGGACAAGTCCGCCACCAGATGGTCCGGCAAGCAGTCCGGCAAGCCCTCGGATTCAGACCCTAGCTCTAAGGTGGAAGTGCCACCATTGCGCCGGAGTCCGAGAAAGCAGTCTGTCCCGAGGAAGAGTGATGAGAGTAGGTCTTCCTCAACCAGGAAGTCCCGCTCCCGTTCCCGCTCTCCCTCTCCCAGGCCAGACCCTCCTCCGGCGAGTGAGACAAGAGGCCGCAGCTTGACAAGGGCGTCAAAATCCAAAGTTGTTGACTCCCAAGTTGCTGGCACTAGTCGGACTAGTGTCTCACGAGGTAGAGGTCAAGCCTCTCAAGGAATCTCTCAGCTTCCTCGGATCAGGAAGCTGAAGTGTGAACACGAGCACCGCTCGGAGGCCCGCCGGATCCAGCTGTCTTCCATGGGATCCTTCCCGAAGTTCAAGGCAGACATGGACCTGGCAGAGCTGGTGCCAATGAACCCTGCCCTGGATCAACCTGGATCCAGTAACCAGGCGCCAGCGGAGTCCGATTCCGAGGAAAAGGACTTCACTGACAAGCAAATGGCCAGGTATGAGGAGGTATTGTGGCCGGAACTCGTCCACGAGGATAGCCTAGACTCCGGAACCTACGGGAAGTTGTCTAGCGTCCACAAACTATGGCAGCCGGGCTTCCGTTGCCCCTTCATGGTTTGTAGGTTCCCTCGCTTGAACGAGAAGGGGGTAAGGGCCTATTCCACCCGGGCCCGATTCTTCCGCCACCTCTGTGAGGTCCATGCCCCCTCCTCTCAGGCATGGATATGTCCCTACCCCAACTGCTCCCAGGTGCTTGATCGGAGGGTCGAGTTGGTGAAACACCTGATGAATGGCGAGTCGGTCATTCACAACCAGTCCCGGGAGAAAGCAGTGGGTAGGGTGATGAGCGTCATCCCCACTATTGTGAACAACAGTGCGTTCTTGAGGATGACGTACTGTTCGGCGCAGCACCTTCGGGTCATGCGCCGTATGAAGTCCGTCACCAAGACTGCCACTAAGTCGGCTTCAGCCAAGGAGAAGGAAACTTCTTCTTCCCCTACTGCCGGAACCAGCGCTCCCGGAAGCTCTGGTGGAAGTAAGGGCAAGGCCGGAGGTAGAGGTGGACGTGTGAAAGGCTCCAGCAGCAGCTCTAGCCGGAGTGCTCCAAAAGGTGGAGCAAGTGACTCCCAGAAACGCGGGCGCTCAGCATCCGCGGAACTGGTGTCCCCTGCCCCACCCGCTGCCAAGAGAGGGCGTAAGGCTCAGAAAGAGACAGAAGATCTGGTCTCTAAGTTGCCGGAAGCAGTCGACACTGACAAACTGGTGAAGACTGCTACGGAAGAAGTGCAGCGCTGCTTGCTGACCCTCCGGGCAGCTTCAGACGCAGCACAGCAGCAGGTGCAGACCTCCTTGGCGACACTGACCACTCCGTTGCGTCAGCTGCAAGGAGTCCAGCAACAGATCGGGGAGGTGGCCTCTCTCCGTGAAACAATAAGGACACAGGCCAAGTTGATTCAAGTCCTCCGCACTTCTACTGAGAAGAAGGACGGCGTAATCCGCAGCTTGACTGAGGAGAACGCCAGTCTCAAGGGCGAATTGGCAGAGTGCGGGAGATCTAGTACTCCAGAGAACTTGGATCAAGAGGTGAGAAGCGAGGAGGTGGAGCAGACCACCCAGTCCGGCGGAGCTGTTGCCAGCACGTCAGTTGTGTCTGCGTCCGGCGGTGCGGCAGTGAGTGTTGACGCTGCTCAATACGAGCTGCTGACTAGGCTGCTGGCACAGATTAAGCCCGCTTCTGTCCCTGCTCCACGGTCTTCTCCACCTTTGGTAAGCAGGACAGTTGCTGAGGATACAGCAGATGATCCCTATTACCTGGGGAGCATCTTCTGAGGCTGCTGTCATGCCCCTCAAGACCAAGGAGCCAGCTGCTGAGCCAACAGCCCCCGCGGACCCCTCCAAGGAACCCGAGGACCCGGACCAGGCCGACGACAACGCCATGGACGTCGCCTAAGCCAACTCCCTCTCCGCGGTTGTAAGCCTCCGCTGACGCAGCGTCGAGCATTTCAAGACATCCCTCCACTGTGTCAGCGTCGAGCTACGCTTCTCTGACATACTGCTTTGCCCACGAACATCCCTCTGGACTTGTTACCACCAGAAAGAGAGTGAGACGTTGATATATATTTTTAAACAGTGACTTTATTCAGATTCTCTCAGAAGGAGAGATCTGAATCCGTTCTGCGGACTATATTTTATATTTAACTACTTTCACTGGATTCTGTAGAATAGTGAGGACACAAATGCTCCTTTATGTATTTGAAAAATTTTTCTTCACTTCTACGGATGTGTGTGAGTGGTTCGGACGTGCCTTTTATTTTGTCCGAAGTCTACTGTTTTCAACGGATTTGTCTCTGGTGTGTTTATGCTGTTTATTACTGCCTTGTTGCCGAGTTTATATTGATGTTAAACTCTTTTTATTAAAGGGGGAGTATTGTAGTGGGTTTGGGTATCATATAAGAAGGTCTGAGACATTTAGTGTCCAGTTTTACTGCTGTGTGGTGCTGTCCGCTGAGGTTGGTACGCTTGTACTAACCCAGTGGGCAGTACCGGCTTATATTATCAGTTTTACCTTTCTAGGAAGAAGTTTTCCTATTATTCTTATATCACCCTTTATGTATGTCATTCGTTATGTTTCTATTACAAACCTCTTGTACCATGCTGTTGTATGTAACATCCGTGAGAAAGGTTATTATCCCTGTGAATATGTTCACCGACCTGCGGATAAGACACCATAGCTGTGTTGGTGTAGGATTAACGAGGTGGCCGGACCATCTCGACTGGTCAAGTCGTTGGGGAGATTGCCCCGTGTAAGCTAATAAAAGCTGTGCAGAAGGTTTACCCTAGTTTGAGTCTTTTATCGGCGTAGTTGAGCGGATCGGATCGGAAAGATCACTACAATATGTCAGTTGTTCCAGGTAAATGAGTCACAAGTCACAAAATTTATATTTTCTAAAAGTGATTAACCCACAAGATCTCCTTGATTGAATGTTGTCATCTTTGGGTTGTGTAGTCCTTGACGTCGTATAAATACATGTAGACATCTCAAGACAGTTTACTAAATGCCTGCGTTACTAAGATAACATATTTATGTTAACCTATATGGTAAACCTATCAAATGCTTAGTGGGACTATCCTATTTTAACCAACCTGTATTGTCTGTGATTTGTCAATTTCGTAGTTAATTAGGTAATGAGATTATTAATAGGCAACGCTCGAAACACGTCGTTGAACGACAATTGTGTTTTTTGTAATGATTCTGTAACTTAATGATTTGGCCTGTAAATGAAATTTTAAAAAAACAAACTTGTATATGGGTGTATAGCGCGGGAAGGGCCACGCCCCCCTCACGTGACCACTACTGCACGTGATGAGGCTACCGCGGGAAGATTTAAACACAGCCAGTCGGATGACATTTCTTTTTTTTACATTTCCTCCGCCTGATTCTGTACAGTAGCGCTATAGCGTAATATTATTCTGCTAATTTACTAGTAATTGTCCAGCCGGAAATATAAAAATATAAAACTGAAAATATAGAAATACTTTTTAGCTGTTCTACTGTTTATCGGCTTGATCTCATCGTTCCAAATATAATCTCAAAGTCCATTTTTTGCGACTTCTGACTCATTTCTCTGAAACATGTCACATATGGGTCAGATTTTCAGAAAATCTACAATGGGTAGCTGTACACATTTAGTACATTTTGCTAAATTAGGCTTCAATTTGGTCAATACTAGGGAGATTCGAGTATATTCGGCATTGCAATAATTCTAGCAATCTGTTTGGTTAGGTTGGACTGTATTTTGAATTTGATTTCCGTCTGAAATCTGGGTTATTTGAGAAGATTGGTGAAGTTAAATTGTACATCTTCTGAAACACGTCACATATATAATTGTCAGTGTGGGCAGAACGGTCTCCTATTAGCCCCAAAGTGCTGCGGTTACCCAACAAGGATACCATAGCTATGTTGTACATGTATAAGCACTTGACGACGGTTATGATTTTTTTTTTTAAAAAAAACCCATATTCAAATCAACACATGCAACACAAGTGTTATATTGCAGCTTAAATTGCTTTTCTAACGACAAATGGCGGATTATATCCAGATTTTTTTCTATTTCAGCAAGAGGTGAATTCACACAAGCGGGCAACTCTTGCCTGTGATGCGTTCAGAAGAGCGTCAGCTGCACACAAACTCCTGTTCTGCCTCGCCCTGATTGACACTCAGCAAGGTCATCATCTTGAGCACAGTGGTATTGATATCACCAAGATCAAAAAATGCAATGTACAACACCTCAAAGATAGCAGTAGGCGTCCAATCACTGACATACCAATCTTATATATAAATATGATTTGCGATATTCTGAGTCAAGGTTGGTGGCTATATACTGATAGGTATTGGTGAAATAAGGTGAACGAGTGGGTCTAACATATATGTGGGTCTAACATATACATGGTACTGGGTTATTCATAAATTAACTAAATGGGTCAGATTTTCAGAAAATGTACAATTGGCAATTGTACACATTTAGTAAATTCTGCTAAATTAGGCTGCAAATTGGCCAATACTAGGTAAATTCGAGTATATTTTCGGCATTGCATTGATTCTAGTAATCTGTTTGGTTGGGTTGGGTCAGTGCTGATATATGGTTATCACAGTGCGAAGTTGAATTGTACATTTTCTGAAGATCTTACCCATATAGAGACTCTTCTGCTCACCACTGAGTTGGTCCCTACAAGCTGGAAGAGACCCCCGCTCTCATCACTTCTCCTCAAGGAAGCATCGAGTGCGGATCACTTCAATTTTTTAATTTTGTAATAAAGAGCGGATAATTAATGCCGTGACCCACAGCTGCAAACACTCATATGTATTGTCTTTCTCCTATGATCTTTCTCCCCCGACTAGTTGATAAATTTTATCAACAAAAATAAAAATGTTGTCGCCCAAGATTCGCCTCATATATGTTACTCTCATCCATTTTAATTTATTTGGGAATCACAAATGCCAGTTATATTGTATTTGCCGCGACTTTATTGCTGAGTCAGATATTCAGAAAATGTACAATTGGCAGCTGTACACATTTAGTAAATTCTGCTAATTAAGGCGGAAATTTGGTCAATACTAGGTAAATTCGAGGTAATATTCAGCATTGTATTGATTCTAGCAATCTGTTTGGTTAGGTTGAACTATATTTTGAACTTTATTTTCGTCTGACATTTGGGTTATTTGAGAAGATTGTCAAAGTTGAATTGTACATTTTCTGAAAATCCTACTCTACTGACTGATGTATTATTGTGCTCAGTAGAAGGAGGTATATAGACAGACCCAGAGGAAATATTCTTCAGATATTAGAGATGAAAGGAATGAAACAACTCAATTAAAGAACACCTCACCTAATGGTCACTGTAGCATCTTTATTGTTTTGGCGACTCTTTCGCATTTCGCCGAGGGGTGTGGCTTCATCAGAGAGTCTTCTTCAGAAATATAAGATGTATAGGGCCTTTATATGCACCCTCCGATGTAGCCACTCATTTAAGACAAAACGTGTAAGGGGTTACCAATAAAATGTTAAATCAAATCCAACGTAAGATGTGTATCAATTACTTCAACTGTAGTATATTATATGGGGCAGATTTTCAGAAAATGCACAATCTACAGTTTTACACATTTATCAAATTAAGCTAAATTAGAGTGAAAAATAATAAATACTAGGTCATTCTGAGTATATTCTGTATTGTATTCATTCAATACATCTATCTGGTTAAGTTGAACAGAATTTTGAACCAGATTTTCGTCTTACATTTGGGTTATTTGAGGGGATTGGTGAAGGTGTATTGTACATTTTCTGGAGAATTGACCCTTATATGGTTATCACAGTGCTGATAAATTGTGGGGACGCCAATATGGAGAAAGAGGAAGTAGACATGTATATGTCTAATCTATAAGATCAGATACAGTTTTAGGCCCTAAATACATCACTTATATTACTCATCTACACACAACAACAAGTGTGGAATGTGTGTGAGTGAAGACTAAATGGGGCCATCATATCCTTCTCACAATCTATATATAGAGGGAATATCAAAACATACACTGCTACATTGAAACGTGACACAGATCTTCCAGACCCATTCTCCATGTAGGCCATAAGTATGTAATATGGAAAATAAAAGTTTATATATCAACTGAACTGCTGCTATCAGTCATCGAGGATCCTAAGTTGGGCAGACGTCTGAGGGGCCAAGGTCAAAGGCGGCTGTCAGAGGTCAAGGTGGGTTACAGAACAACGCCACAACTCACACACCACAAATATTATAAATAGACTTCAAATTATCCAAAATAAAATCCTACGTAAAATTTATGGGCTACCATCTAGGACCAATGTCGACAATATCCATATAGAAAAGAATATTTTGACTTTTTGAAGAAAACCATTAAAACAAATTATAAGAATGAATAACTACGAAAATAAATCCTTTTTAGAATCGCGTTTCCTCGGAACTTTACAGAAAATGGCCCATGGGATAATAGATCCAAAAAGCTTTAAGACGATATCAAAGAAAACACTAATCTGGCAAGACCAGAACTTTATTGACTGAATGATTACAAGACTACGTAATTGTCAACAAACAAGTGTTAATATCTGGGTCAGATTTTCAGAAAATGTACAATCGGCAGCTTTACACATTTAGTATATTCTGCTAAATTAAGACGGAAAAATGGTCAATACTAGGTATATATCTGATTATTTGATATTGTCTTGATTCAAACAATCTGTTTGGTTATGTTGAACTGAGTTTTGAACTTCATTTTTATCTTAATTTTGGGATATTTGAGAGGATTGGTGAAGACCAATTATACATTTTCCTGCGATTTCACCCATCTACTACTTGAAGATAATGATTAAGCTGTGTGAGCAGGTGTCGGGTGGGGGGGGGCAGTGAGGGGTGATATTTAATAATATATACATGTTATATTAAAAGCTCGCCTCATATTACATGTATGAATCTTTATTACCACTTGGTAGACATTGGTTTCTGTCGTGGACAGTTCTTCACACCTGACCCTCTACTTCTACTATATTCAGAAACATAAACATATATAATATATACATGTTTTTATTATAAGATCTGGTGAGGGCCATGTAGCCTTACAGTAGTAAGTTTTAAATGATTTTTCAGTAAGTCTTACATGCTTATAAATGTCCATAGATATAATGTATTAATAGTAAAAGCATAAGGAAGAGGTAAGTCATCTAATCTTCTAACATATAAATATTCTTTATGATTTTCTGAAATATTTATTAATGAACAAGAAGAGCTGCCTATTTTCATAGATGCATATCGATGTATGACCAATATATGGAAACTAGCTCACCGCCTGATACCATGCACAATAGATCCAACTTACGGAACAACTATTTTTTAGTCATAAACGTGTACCCCCTCCTCTCACACACCTCTTCAAAGGACAGGCACAGACTTAAACAGGACAAGGTCCCTGTGACCTCAAGATAGCGGAACTAGAGAGTATGCATGTTCTTTTTTAGATAACAACACACAGACACTCTTCCTCACATATTCCTTCTCATTATTAGGCGTCTCCAGTAAGTTCTGACGGTCAACCTCTAACTGACGGCTTCTATTAATCAGGAGACCTTGTAAAACAGGTAGATGTGGCACTCACCTATGCCCACTTCAATCTTACTCTGATTATTAGTCTTGTAAGGACAGAATATTGCAATGGGGGAGGGAGGAAGTTAAAAACATCCTTAATAGTTGGCTAAGCTAGAGAGTGAGTGGGAAAGTGAAAGTGGATTGACGCCATGTTGATAGCAATCATGTGCTTGGGTTCAAAAGTCATTTCATTATATGACATACACATTAATATTCGTAATGTTTAGGATGATTCCATTTGTCATTATTCTGTACCTCGGGCAAACATGATTTAAATGTGATAGTTCTTAAGAAAAAGAGTCTTAAGTCGCCAAATAAGGTATGGAAAGGATGAGTATTTTCACAATGTTTTTTTTTCAACGTATTTTTTTATATTGTTTCATGTAAATTATATAACAATAGACCCTATTTCCTTGAAATACCACCGAGCCTTAAATGACTGCCAGGCCTTGAATTATAGCGCCAGGGTTCAGTATGTTTTTTTAGTGGAAGTTCTATATTTGAACCGTCGGGTATAAATTTCTTGAGTTTGGAAATATCAAATTATACACGTTTTGCACGACAGTTCAATAATGAATAATAAAACAGGTAAATCTCTTTTAACTTTTATCGTTGTTAATATTATGATTATTATTACAAGTTTAACCGTTCTAAGATCTTCCCTTAGCCCCTTCAAAATCAGTCTCAACACAGAAAAGCAATGCGCGGAACTAACTAATGATTTCACACACTGCAGTGCTCCCTGCACGGGATAACGCATTGTGAAGGACGTGTTACTACCGTTGGGAAAATCAGATGTTATGTCCTACTAAATATTGCGTCCTGCATCCTGGCCGGCATAGTTGTTGACAACAAACTGGGCTGGCATGTGGCATGTCTAGATGAAAGTTATGTTAGAACGATTATTAATGTGAATTCAGGAACTTATTTAATATCAAATGAAAACAATTTATGTGTGCTGTTTTGATGGTCATTATTACAGCAAGGCTTGAAAAGCAAGCAAAACGAAATCTGCGCAACCCTAAAGTTCACCCTATTGAACTCCCTCACTCCGCCTGGGCTAAGTGAGCTAAGCTAGAGTTGCCTTGCTTGTGTTAAGACTGGATTCCACTGGGCGGCTACTTCTCCCGCTACTGCTCCAGCTTCTTTGGTCCCGCTACGTTTAGAAGCGGGAGCATGTAGGGGGAGGTAGCCGCTTCATTTCAATTCTTCATGTTTGATTTGAAACGGCTTCTTCCCGCTACTTCCCGTTACTTCTAAAGGCTGGGTTCCACTGGCCGGCTTCTCTTCCCGCTACTCTTCCTGTTTCTTTGCTCCCGCTTCTAAAGAAGCGGGAGCGAGCAGCTGAAGGTATACCGGAATGGGTGCTATTGCCCCGCTACTTCCACCGCTACTTCTAACGCTATTCAGAAATCTAAGCAGACAACATTTTATTTTCACATAGAAATGGACGCATCAAGTAGTGCGAGGGGTAACGTAGAGTGGTGCCATTGCCCCGCTTCTGCCCCCGCTACTTCCCGCTACCTCCCGCTACAAAGTAGCGGCGCTTCAAATCAAACATGTTTGATCGAAGCGGGGGCACTCTACGCTTCAAAAACGCTCCAAAAGAAGCAGGAAGTAAAGTGGCTTTGTAGCGGGAGCCAATAGCACCCATCCCCGTTACTCTCCCGCTTCTGCTCCTGCTTCTTTCATCAAGAAGCGGGAGCAGTAGCAGGAGAAGTGGCCGGCCAGTGGAACCCACCCATAAAGTAGTGGGAACAAAGAAACGGGAGTAGTATGGGGAGAAGTAGCGTGGCAGTGGAATGCAGGCTTTTCACTGACAACTATGTGGGAGGTAGCCAGCTACTGAAATAAAGGAGGACAACTTGACGGTTAACCAGGAATCCTACCCCTTCCTTTTATATAAATATTTCAGCTTTCAAATGAATAGTTATGTCCTTTATCACATTAACATATGTTACATGGTTGTAAAGCTCTTTTTCTCAGCTTGCCGATGGTATAAATGAAAGGGGGTAAGCGGGAAGGGGGAAGGCGGGAAGGGGGTCCCTGAAAGAGTCTTTTGTCTTGGATATTATAATTATTTCAATATCAACTCTTGATGTTATATGAATAGATACAAGTGGTTCGATAACTCAATTGGTAGTGACACAATTAAAAGCTCACAGTTCATATTAACACAACTGAAATGGTTTTGTAAGTACATACTAACCATATGGGCAATATCTATAATACACATTAGTATTTATGATAATATTGTTATGCTTCTGGGGTCTATCTGTCTGATCTAATGAAGCCAGAAAATATCATGCAAATGACAACTATATACAGGCTTTCTAACTCAATTGGTAAGAGCATGATTTCTGAGACACATGATAAACATCTCTTGAAACTGAGAGGTAAGGGCAATTAATGCGGGCAAGATAATAAAAATGATATTAGATAATATTAGATTATATTCTTGCAATAAAATACTATTATATTGGTACTTCTTTAAAGCAACATTATCATTAAAGGACATTTTTTATTACTTTCCTGCCCATCAACAAGTGATTTAATGAATATTTCTTAATAATTTTGTTAATTACAGGATTCCTTCCAGCAGGGCATCAGGCATCATCACCCGCAGACCAGCCCATTCCTGCTCTTCAGTCAACAATCACATTTCTAACAAGTCATGAGCTCTATGGCACCTACTGACCTCATTTTAGGCAGTCCTATTGGGGAGATGTTGGACAATAACCGGCCCAAACTCCAGGAAATCATTAATATGTCCACACTTATGGGCCATCTTCAGGCTGCAGGGGTGGTTGATAAAAACACCCGGGACACCATTCAGGTTATTTTATTTGATGTTTTTACAGTTTGTGCCTTTTCTATATATATGTTATTTGCACTATGCATTATTATATTGACCATATAGATAAATGATGATATAATCGTTCTAAACTCTCAACAGATTATGTGTTGTTAGTTGCCAATGTCATCACAAACAGCTCAAGTATAGATAATGAAGACAATAAATGATTTGATTACATACTTTTTATGACTTGACTTTGGTTTAACCTAGTTCAAAATAGACATTCTGTCACTGTCTCAAATGGTAAACTTTCACATAGATGCAAACATGCAACAATGCGTCCAATGCATATTATAAGTTGGAGCAGGCCCTTGGTAGCCATTACGCACAAGATAATGATGCTTGACACAACCTATGTTACAGAGCAAGGCAGCAGGCTTTCAACAGGTGTCTACCCTAATTGACCACCTGTTAACAGGAGATGTAAAGAGGTACAACGACTTTGTACAAGCACTGATTGACACCAACCACGAAGCTGTGGTCAACCACCTCAATAGCAAGCTCCAAGCAGCACCTGCAGCTGGAGGTGGTGCAGCAGCAGCCTACATCCCACAGGGCAGTAAACAGCCAGGTAAGTGACTGTCAAGTAGAGAGTGCTATGGTTACTGTTCCACAATGTAGTAAGCCATAGGAGCTTTTCCTGAGAGCAATAATGGAGCCTGTACATATATTTGTGCCTGAACCTGGGGTCCTCCGTGATGGAATAATTGTCAAGAGTGTACCCTTGAGAGTGACTACTTGACACTTGGGCACAATTGGGTGAGACAAACCAAAACAAAAATCTTTGTAGCCACAAAATTAACTGCAAATTGTTTCCTTTCTTCAACAGCACAAGTTGGACTTGAGGAACTGGCTGAGCAGATAGATGATGCCATCAAGAAGGAGCTTGTTTACCTTAAGGGAACAGGTGGCCTGGGTAAGTTTACATGCACTTCACATTGTCTTATACAATGAAAGTCAGGGGGTTTCCTTACTCAAAAATAGTTCTATTTCTGCCTTATTTCTTGGCAGCCATTTTTAAAATGGCTGCTAAGGAGTATAAAATTATATTTTGTTGTGACATTATGTCTGAAGTTAATCTTGGGATAAGAATCCATAAATCTGCCATGTTAAATTTACTAGTCAGGACGTTTGCAAGCTCAATATTTAATACTAGCAAAGTAGCCGTCCCCCGGACTCTCCCCCTGTCTCCCCACACTTCCCCCTCGCCCTCTTTTCCCTCCCCCTCTTCTCTGTCTTTCATACCTGTTTTTCTCTCCGAACCACATCTTCGAATCCCCCTCTCCCTCCCCTCTTCTTCCCAAGCAATTTGTGAAATGCCCTATATGTGCAATATCCATGCTCCTTCAACAAGCTCATGAGTTTACCTGTATAAATGCAATATCATGATACTTGATCAACTAACTGGTAGGATTCATTTACAATTCAGCGATAGACGGCAACATGATTGATCACTTGGAGCCTTTACAAGTCTTCCCTGAGCAGTTTATACGCCAGCTGAAGGTAATTATTAAACAATCAGCTAATTACTCTACCACAACTGTGATATCAAGTATTCTAATCAGAATACATAACTTATCCATGCTGCTTTATACATGTAATGTGCCTTATGTATCTAGACTATTCTATTCTCTTAGTTAGAAAATGTTGGAAGACATGGGGCAGTCTCATAAAAGGAAATATTTGAGATTTCAATTTAGTTCAATCTTTGAGGTGCAGTATCATTCTATATGCTCTTCATTTTTTCTAATTCCAGGAAACTGGAGACACTCACAAGAGGCTGACTCTGGTGCTGGACAAATTCAGGCAAATATCAGATGCAGAGAAGGTGTTATTCTGCCACGCTCTCATTCAGACAGGACAAAGACATCACCTGAAGAAGATCGGCATCGATGTGGAGCGCATCACACAGTTTGATGTGGACAGCTTACAAGCCAACAAGTGATCAATAGCACAATGAGGTGGGAATGGGTTCATTATGCAGTACAATTCAATTAAACTTTTTCCTTTCTTCTCTTTTCAGCTAGTCCAGGAACGAGAACACATTGGAAGACTAGAAAATCTTGTTCTGAAGTATGGCTCCTATTTGTACGTCCCCCTTAGTTATGATTAATAGCCGATCTTTGGATTCTGCTGGGGTTTTGGATAGTGATAAATTACTGTTTTCAGCGGATGTAGTCACTTAGGATAGTGGATGTAGTAAATTATTTTTCGGATGTAGAATATTATTTTTCGGATGTAGAATATTATTTTTCGGATGTAGTAAATTTAATGGTTCCCGCGTTGCCGTTCATTCACTTACCTCATCAACTAGTTGTTTGTCGTCGACTCCCCATTCAGTTTGGAACGTGTATAAAGTCCTGGTCACCCAAAAGTCTTTTCTCTACTGTTTCCGATGGAAATATTAGCCATTTTTAAGTTTTGAGGGCATAGGGCTCGCCATAACGTGACAACGATAGACATCGTGCAAGCCATGATGTGATACAATGGCTGCCTCCCAGTGAGAACCAGGCGAAACAGGCCAGGCTCTGTACAACTGCCTAAATATCACTCCCAATAGCTCCAAAATCACCGATAATGTTCCAAATATCATTGTAGAAGGATATTCCGCCTGCTGAATGGTGGTGAACAACGAAATAGGGAATAATCCATTTGTCAATTCCGCCACAGTAGACATCGTGCAAGCCTCAGTTTGTTGACGTGTGGGCACTTTCGAATGAAATCGTCTGTGCGCTATATAGACTATCGTACACAATGCAATGCCAAGTGCACCATGCACAAAGTGGCTATGCCAAAAGTCTCCACACTGCTTCCGCATTGCTAGCTCGCTCGCATGTAACAATGTATGGCTTCTGAAATCGCCATTCATTGAATACTTAATTTTCATAGAGGAAAACTTTGCTATCGAGTCGAAACAATATTTAAAAGATTTCTACCAATTCAGTTTCTTTATTTATTTCTTTTTTAAGTCCCTAGACACACGGTACACAGCATTTGTAAACCGGAAGTCTGTTGGGCGCGCAACATTAGAGCCCCAGACACTTGGGCCTTTGGGCCGTAATACCCAAGCAGCGTGAATTACTTGTAGTGTGGGCCGTACCGTCTGATTTCGGGGCGCTAGTGTTCGGGCTCTGTTGGTTGCATGCAAAAATTGGAAGCTTCGTTTGTTTATGGAACGGAGAGTGCGGCTGACATAACCAACATTCTGAAGTTATGATTACTTGTACATATGTGATATTGGTTTGACAGAGGTAAAATAAACTAAATATTAGAATGTGATGGTTTGAATTGTGTAAAACATGCTTATTTGGACGTTTTAAAGGCAGCGTTTTGACTCAGTCCTTTCCATGTCAGAAGTAAAATAGTAACCCATGTATTTGAGTGGGGTAGCTAAATTATTGCCGTTCTTCATACATCTAAAACGTTTTTTTAACGGTCTAATATTTGTTAATATGTGTTAAACAGTAGTATTGAATCCAAAACTCGGCTATTAAAGTGATTAATTCCCTCGCTTTGGTGTCTTCGGCTTTTGTTTGAAAATAAACCCCTCGGCCCTGACGGGCCTTGGGGTTTATTTTCAAACATATGCCTGACCACCAAATCTCGGGAAATTAATCCCATAATAAATAACATTTTGAATTGGATTGAAGTAATTAATTATTTGTACCTGGGTGGTTTACTAATAAATTACGGGTCCTCCAGTATGAAAATCCTGGGACTAGATATTCAACATTTACCTTAACTATGGATAATAACTACTTTGGTACATTAGTTATGGACAGTGGCTAATGATAATACTCTTCTCATATACATCAGAGGAGGAGGAAGCTGAGGCTGAAGGGGCCTGTTTGTTTTTATATTACATCACCCCCTCCTAATTACCATATCACAAGGTAGGTGTGAACCCTGTGGATTCGGGGCACACAACTCATACTACCATTTCAACCCATTGAGGCCACTTGTGAATTATGTTTTCTTTTATTATTGCTATTCATTGTTTGTTTGTTTGAATAAAGGGGAGAGATTTTATCCCACTGAACCCACTCCATCCTTCAGTGGGTTCCGTCCACCACACTAGCCCAGAATCAGTTATAATTATTACCGCCGGGGGGGGGGGGGGGGGGGGCTGGGAGGGCAGTTTCATTGGAGTTTGAGGCTCTACGACCTTTTTCACCAACTACTAGAGAGAGTGCCACTTTTTGAAGCTCCAATTCCAGACCAATATTTTGCCATTGAGGCCCAAGTTGTTTATTCCCCTTTTTATATTATCCAATTTTGATTCAATAAAGATTATAATAATTTTGATATGGGGGTAAAAGATGATTATGTGCTTCAAATAATATTTTGTAGTAATCATTTTATTGACAATATTTGCGTATGATTATAATGTAGATCAGTCGCGTCACAAAGAAAAGATTGGCAGCCATTGCTGCTAGCATAACATGCAACTTTCTATATCCCATTACCTCAGTATCCAATTCTGTTTATTTTTAATATTACTTTTTAACTTAGCCAATGGGAGAGCCTTAATTCTCTCTTTGGTTGAGATTATTCCACATGGTGGGACCTAAAACATGTGGGCTTTTTCCAAATTTTTCGGTAGACCATGAGGTGCAGAATTATGACAACTAGAAATAGACAAAGACCTGTTAACCATCATGGAAAACAACAAAACACTAAACCCACTCCTCCATGAAGATAGTAAAAAAATTCCTAACACAAGAAGGAACATTGCCTCTAATTTACCTTTATTCACACCAAATACCGAAAAAGAGGGGAATTCCCCGGAATACCAAATAGGGTTTATTTAGAAGTAGACTCAACAAAATCCTAAGAAATAATGGCCTAAGCTCCTTAAAAAATGCATTAAAGAGAACTATATTAGTGGGTCAGATTTTCAGAAAATGTACAATTGTTAGCTCTATTCATTTAGGAAATACTGCTAAATTAGACTGAAGAAAGGTGAATACCAAGTATGTCTGAGTATATTTGGTATCACATTGATTTTAAATATCTGTTTTGCTATGTTAAACTACATTTTGAAGCTTATTTCAGTCGTAAATTGGGCGGGTTATTTGAGAGAATTCATGAAGGTGAATTGTACATTTTCTGAAGATCTGACCCTAGTATATACAGATAGATGAAGCTATCAAATAATATGTTTCGCTCACCGGGCAATCATACTTCTCCCAGGGCATTATAGCTCGCACGTCAGCAGGCAATGTCATCCCAAATCATCCCAAATGGGGACTAAACCTATGTAACATTTTTCCTTTTAGAAAACCAGAGGTGCCTCTTGTGCTGTCGGAATCAGGTAAATGTACACCACATCATCATGTACACCACCTTCTGCGTGCAGTACAGTCTCAGCCAAATTGTCAAGTCATTATCATAACAAATTATAATCGTAGGAATACAAGAACCGAAGGTTTTCACAAATGTTTCTGCATATATTGAAATTATTATATTCTGCATAACTGTCAAATACATTCTATTATCGAGGTCTCATGTTGATTGTTAGAAAATGTCAGTGACAGTGACACCCTAGAATACTACACATTTTATAGTAAAATGTAAATAATTTTAACAAGTTCATGAATGAGATTTTGCATTAGAATATGATTGGCACAAGAAACTAATTAATATTTCCCACTTAAAACTAAATTAATGTGATTTCAAAGATGCGATTCAGAAGTGCTTTGTGGAAGTGTGAATCACAAACCTGTGGTTCTGTGTGCTAGAGCCTTCCCATGGTCAACCATCCATAAAAGACATGCACAGTGAGACATGAAAATCCCCTTGGTATAAATAAAATACATTATAATGGTAGGACTTGAAATATTATAACAAATAACATTTTGTCAAATTATGTTTCACATAGAAGATAGAAAATGTATTGGATGTTGTACTTTCTGTTTTGGTCGAGACAAATTTCAATTTCAATTTAAACAATTGGAATATGACTTGTAATGTATTAGGTTCAATGAATAAAGTCATGATTCATCACATTATGTTGTGCAGCTCTTTCTCATATTCAATAGATTGAATTGAATTGAAAAATACTTTATTTGTCTAGGGTTTTACATAAGTATACATAAGAAGAATTGGCAAATGGGTGAACTCGACTTCTGGATAACATCCAGGTCTCCCAGTCGCCACCTGGTAGTAGAAAAGTGAACTATACTAACAGAGTTTACATAAGGCAAATACAAGTGAACAGATGGGAAGATAGATACCAATCATTGACGAACACCACAATTTAATAAGTGAGATGCTGGCTGGAGATGGCTAAGAATTTTATTAATTAATCAAATATTAAAAGAGTGATTATATGACGGTTAGTTATAATTATATGATTAATCATAACTGTATAACTAATTAAAGGTTTGATTAAATAATGAGTATATGGTAATTGTGAACAAGATTAATTTTAATGAATGTGACAGCGTGTATATGTTTGAAGGGTGTGTTTGTACAGGTGTTGGGTGGGGGGGAGTTGTGGTGTGTGTTAAAATGCAGCCTGGGCATGAGTGGTGCGTGAGTGTAGAGGGAGAGGTATGTATCTGATCCGTTTTAGGAAAATGAGTCATAAATCGCAAAATAGGGATTCGGAGATATCACCATATTTGAAAAGAGGAGATCAAGGTGATTCCTATGATAGTAAACACTAGGACACCTAATACGTATTTCTATATTTTAAGTTTGATATCTTTATTTAAAAAAAGAAGTTTGCAATGTTTCTGAATGGGTAATTACCAGTAAAGCCTACTAAATATACTCCATACGAATGCCTTCAAAATGCATACCATATCTCGAAATTTGTTACATGGATTTATATGACTATCAGTGCTAAACCCACTAAAAATCAAAACATTTCAATAAAGTGATCTTGTGATAAAAAAAACTTTGAAAAATATCAATTTAGCAACTTATGACTCATTTTCTTTGAACACATCACATATGTGTAGGTGTGTATTCCAGTAGGGGGTGTAAATGATAGCTCCTATAGCCAAGGCTTATGAGTGAGACAAATTCTTAATACAAATATAAATAAATGAACAGCATCTCCCTGAAAATTATATTTCCCCAAGGAAAACCTCAAGGTTTGATCCTGTTTAGTATCTAAATCAATGACCTGCCACTAGGTTTTTAAATCAACAAAGCAACTGTTGTATAAACGTATAGAGGTGTCTTCAAGATACATGGTTTGAGTAAACTATTACCTATTTCTCTAAGAAGAGAACTTAGGCTCTTGTGTTTATTACCCAGAACTTGTAAGTTCATAAATACAACGCATGGACATAATCTAAGAAATGGTAATACTAAACGTATTGAGGTATACAGGTGGAAAAAAGCAGGACTGAGTAGATGCACGTTGGCTAGAGGTACAGGTTTATGGAATGCCCTGCCTGAAAATATTCGTACTGAAAAGTACCCTAAACGACTCAAGACCAGATTAAAAAATCTATATCTAGTTGACTTTATTAGATCTGGAAGAGCCGAGTCATAAAAGGAAACTCAAAACAAAACAATTGAAGAATGGATGAGAAAATTATATAAACGGTTAATGTTGGACTGCTAGGCTAATTTTTGTATAGGTTGCTCCTCAATGTATGACTTACCCCTGTAACATCACTGTTGCCTTGAGTAATGATATACATGAACACTGCTTTGAAGAAATGTACAACTATATGAAATTTATATGATTATTAATGGTTAATATGAAATAGCACGGCGTCGACACAACTGTAATATATGTATTTTAATTATCCTACAACCATGCATTACCTAATGTACCAGGAGTATGGACACTGTTCTTATATTATTGCATTGATTATGTATACATATGTTTAAAATAAGCTTAATTTACCTATCCTTTCTATGTTCGATAGAGTTACGAAGTTATTATATTATGATATTAAACGTTCGTAAATGAACTTACATCTCGCTGTATTGTGTAAAAAATATTTTTCTAATAATTCAGGCTGTCCTGAGAAGGTGCACCCGAAAGGTTTGTATTAAGGGAGACAGACAGGTATCAGAGAGCAGAATAGATCAGAATGGCTAGCATACTCCTGAATTTCCGCATATATACTAGTAGCTGCATATGGGCCCCACACATGTTTGCATTGGCATTAATTTCCTTTCCCATGTTTGTTTTACAGTTATATATCAATTGGGGTACCCAGATCAAAGGGGATTAATTCTCCTTATCAATCCTTTTTACTATATATACATTGTGATGCTGGGGGTATTAGAAATGACCAGAATACATTTGATCTTGGTTTTGACTATCTGTTGAGCGGATGTTCAGGGCATGACTGGTGGTCATGCCAGGTCATTATAGCACCCTACCTACCTCCACCCAACCGATCCAATTCTATAAATACCCACACAAAAGCCACGGCTTTCTGCCCACCTTCTCCTCACTTCAACTTCAAACGTCGACACAGACGCACCTCAAATTTTTCTCTTTGGGGTTGAAGTTTCACAAGTGTTGTGTTACATCTCGAACCACAACACTTCTCTTCACACACACTACTGCTGCCTACACATTATCAGTTGGTATATATCAGACATTATAATGGGTAAAGGAGGAAAACCGCCTGCATCATCCACACCCGAGGATCTCGAAAGCAAACTGCCCGACATGGCTAGTGGCTCTAGCAGCGAGTCAAACACTGAGTCTGGTGACGATAATGCGCCACCACCTAAGAAGGCAAAGGCCCCGGCCAACAAGAAAGGTACGAAGCTTAGCCTCAAGCAAATGGACGGCAGAATGTTGAGTATGGAAAATAATGTACAGTGTTTATCTCAAAATATGTCTGATACAAGCTGGATGCATTGTTAGGCAGAAAAGTGCAACCGGCGGCGAGCGAGTCGGAGGCCAGCGAGGACGACGACAATGGAGAACAGCACCGCCATACCTCTAGAAAGGGCAAGTAGGCAGCGTCCAATAAGCGTCTCCGCGCTCCTAAGATTCTACGCCGGCAAATACAGACAGACGAATACCTAGATAGGCAAATGGAAAGAGAGAGGTTTACACATCAATTCGGGGGTAAGATGAGCCTTATACATGACTTTCATTCGTCCCACATACTGGCTAAACCCTATATGTATATGTATACACCGAGAGGGCGTCCACACCATTAAACAAAAGTTAGAAGCAAGAAGTAGCCTATCAGCCCTAGAGTATATTGACGCCACTTTGGCCCTCCTCGAAGACCACCGGTCATATGATGAGGAAGATAGAGTTCATATCATGCACCACCTTAAACGTGTCACTAGGGATTCACTAGAGCGCCCATGGCCCGCAGTGAGACGTTGGTCTCAGTACATTTGGGATGCAGTAGAAAGTGGGATTATTGACTGGGCCGAACGAGATGTTATACAGGAGGAGAGAGTTAGGCTATGCATGACAAACCCCTTCCCTAATAACTATAATGGTAACGCCCAGTATGGGGGAGCACACTCCGGACATGGTCAAAACAGTAACCAGAATAGGGAGTCAGCTTCAAACAGCGGGTTGCAGGAGGCATTATAATTCGAGAAATGGCTGCCGAAATACCTCCAGCCACAGGGATGGGTCAGTATTCGCTACCCACCACTGTTCGTATTGTGACTCTGTTGGTAGGTCGTGTGTGCACCCCGTAACAGAGTGTAACCGTAGGATGAGACATAGTGCACAGGACCCGGTACGCAACGGGCACGCTCAGGCCAGGGTACTGTCGCAGGCGGGGGCTGCTGCCACACGCCAACACAACAGCGGGACCTATCAGAATGCAAAAAACGGCCAGTAGGCGCTTCCCCTAAACTCAACATTGAAGCGCCTATTTTTATTCCTAAACACCATGTACCTGTTTCTCATCATATGTCAGTTCTCTCACATTCAGACCACCCAGTGTATTGCCTAGATGACGGGGAATCACCATTCGACGGGAATCCCGGAACCCCCAGGCGACATGATGTCATAGCCAGCTCCTCTCATGCCAACTCACGCGGCAGCCGAGAAGACACTCGGGGAAAGCCCAGACACCAGCCACGCACACACACACCGATGAATATAGAAGCCAACGCAAACACACAGGCCCTGAAGGTACGAGTTTGTTATTTGACCATATTCAGATGATGAATACAGCGAAGACAGGAGGGTTATAATAGATCTTACACACCCACCGGAGAAATCAGTAAACGCCTATATTCGAAAAAATGGCTTATGGGGGGAAGAAAAAGTACACTCCTTGCCCACAGTAGACGACTTGGTGGGAGACATGGTTCGCATGGGCCCAAAGGCCTACCTGTTGTCCCCAGACATATCACGCGCATACAAAAACTTCTGCGCCAACCCCCTCTCGATTGGCCTCTGCTCTGCCTATCGTGGAAGGGCAGCAGCTATCTTGACATCACTATGCCATTCGGCAGCAGGGCATCTAGTTATCACATGCAAAGGATTGCCAAAGCTATTGTTGAAATACTCAAACAAAACGGTATCGTATCACACATGTACCTTGATGATTTGATTATTGTATCTCCCGACAGGGCATCCAGCGTGATTGCACACGACTTCGCAGCAAACCTATTCAAAGAGCTTGGACTCCCTAGAGCCGTCGAGAAAGACCAGCCACAAGCCACAAAAGTTCGCTGGCTCGGGGTGGACATAGACGCAGCCAACATGTGCCTCTCCATACCCAAAGACAAAATCGCCGACACCATCGATGCAGTCAAAAAATTCAAGAAACGCAGATCCATGAGTATCAAGGAGCTCCAGTCCCTGATTGGACGCCTCATACACATTGGCAAGTGCGTCAAGCCTGCACGTTTGTTCATATCACGACTCCTTGACACATTGAGGGAGATGAAAGGTAAATACACCAATGTTAATGCAGAAATGAGGGCCGATTTGTCATGGTTTGAATCCTTTTGTGAGTCTTGGAACGGGGTGTCGCTAATACCTGCGACCACGCCCACCAGAGTAATAACTGTTGATGCCTGCCTCACCGGTATAGGGGGAAGTGATGGTAGGCTCATGTATGGGAGACAGGTATTCCCACTCATTAATGGTTCTGAAAACATATCTGAGCTCGAGGCAGCCAATGTAGCGATAGCACTGCACACTTTCATAACACCCGCAGACAGGGGCTCACATATTGAGATACTGTGCGACAATGAAGCCGCCGTAGCGGTATTCACGATGGGCAAGGGACGCAATAAGGTGATGCTCGAATCTGCTAGAATGGCATGGATGGTCCAGGCAGTGCATGATATTAACATTTCTTACAAACATATACCGGGGGTTGAAAACCGTATAGCAGATGCATTAAGTCGCAGGCACATCGCCAGAAAATATGTTAACGAAGTAAATAATATCGCCTACAATGACAGTCTCAGTGAAATTGACCCATGCATGTATGCCATTAACTTTATATTGTCCAAACTAAATTGCAGGAACCGAAATGGGCCGGGTCATGGACCTCGCGGCGAAAAGACAAGAAAAGGCGTGGGCAGCTGAAACGAAAAAGAACTACCAGACAGCGGTGGAGACATATATAGCCTTCTGCTGACAGACGTTCATCCGGCCCAGACACCCCACGTATAAACACATCTGCGCATACATAGAATATCTAGCATCTTACATCAAATCTCCAAGGTCGGTCAGAAATTACATCTCTCATCTTCGAACATACCTCAAGAAATGTGACATTGATACTGCCCAAACATTCCACCCCAGAGTTACCTGGGCTCTTAAAGCACTGGAAAACGATAAGTCATATGCACCCAAAGCTAAAAAACCTATCTCGACAGCTCTACTTAAAACAGTGGTCTCGCATATCGCACACGACTACAAGTCCCTCATGGTTAAAGGCCCAGTCTTGCTCATGTACTATGGCGCACCCCGCCAGTCTGAAGTCGTGTGCCCAACTATCTCAGCATCTGATCCACAGAAACACCTTACCCGCGGCGATGTCAAAATATTTAACAACTTCATTGTGGTGAACATAAAGTGGGCCAAAAAATATGCAGTCGGCATACCAATACAAGTCCATCACACTAAAGGCCACCCCGGAACCAGAAGTATGTATTGTGAGAGTGTGCCAACGCATTGTCAGGGCAGTGCCCACCCGATCGGATCAGGACCCATTCTTCATGTTCAGAGACACAAGGCAAACGGTCACTGCTTCATACGTGGCAAAAAGATGGAAAGCTCAGCTAGCCAGCCATGGGGCTGACACGTCTCAACTATCTCTACATAGCTTGCGCAAGGCTGCTGCCTCCACCGCTTTCGAACAAGGATGTACTGAACTTGATATACAGCGTTTCGGCGGGTGGCGGTCAGGCGCGTACCAGGAGTACATCTACACCAAAAGCTCAGCAGTCAACGACGCCCTTATCTTCGGTATGTCAAAATCCAAGAAGTTGAAAGGCCCTCGCCCACACATCAGATATTAGGCCCCAGGCCTCGCAAACCACTCCATATCTCATTGCCTACAATGGACCCTTGTGTCATTGGTCTACTGACTAACACACAATATTTCAATGCCTACGGGCCATAAATATATATTCTACAATTTTTTATATGTTAGAAGGCTCCGTAACCCATCTGTCTGACAATGTTTGACTGCGTTACCTTGTATTCAGTGATGGTTGAACGAGTACACAATAAATGAACCCAAAAGAACATGTTGGGGAGGCGATACAATGAACAACAACTGTACCAAACCAAAGTTGTTCTGATATTCAGACATTAATTGATGCCATATAGCAATACTTGTTACCCAGATATCATTGGTCTCCAGAAAGGACTTATTTCTTACTGTTGAATGCTTTGTCACACAGTGTGGGGGAAGGTTAACAGATACGTGACCTTGAAAACATAATTCATATTGATAAATAAACCTTTCATGTAATAAACACACTATTGTGGAACGAGTGCAATAGATATCAAATATGGAACGTTCTGGCCTAAGTATGAACCTCTAAACCGCCACATGGGTTCAGAAAATTTAGGACAAAAATCAGGTTCAAAATACAGTTCAACGTAACCAGATGGATTTATTGAATGAATACAATACAGAATACACTAAGATATTGTCATTATTTATCATTTTTCGCTCTTATTTAGCAGGATTTGAGAGATGTGTAAAATTCTAGCTGAGGAGTGGTTGTCTTAAATGAAACGTGGCAGCAAATGCCAGAACTCGATAATAAACAATATTTAACTGAGTGCCAAGCTCTCGCCAAGCTCTCGCCTATTCTGAGCTATTGCCAAGATGATAAAGGAACAAGGCTGACATAGAGACAGGCAGCCATTTATACCTGATGATGGCCTCAACCACATGTAGTTTAGGCAACACTTGTGTGCACAGTCTCATACACTCAGGGGGTCGTGAAGCAGTGATTTAGCAGGACATTTACTGATATATGTCAGATAAATTTCCCTCCTAATAAGAACCAAATATCACTTTTGTAAAAAATATCTAAATATTGTATTGGCCTTGAATGAAATAATAATAATAATAAACTAATTAATATATTGCTGGATATCTTAATTAGTCACCATGTTATCATTTGGAACGTGCCACAAGGGAGAAACCAGGAGATAAAACCATTTGAATGTTTGCCTACAATAATTGTGTGGGCAGGGAAGGTCAGTTCTGTGGATGAATAAACCTTGTAGCTGTAAGTAATACTATATCTGGCACCAGAACATGTGACACGGCCACTGTGTGACACTTAGATATTGGACATCATTGTGTGACACTTAGATATTGGACATCACTGTGTGACACGTGTGTGACACTTAGATACAAGTTGTGTGACACATGTGTGACACTTAGATACAAGTTGTGTGACACATGTGTGACACTTCGACACAAGCTGTGACACATATATTACACAGACTAAGCATTATGACCAAGGTGTGACATAACAACAGAGGTCCCCACATCAAACAGGAGTTTTCTCTAAATTTCGAAACTTAATCAGAAATATTGATAGGGATTCCTAAAAAAAAAACGCTTGTATAATTGGAACGATCCCTGATAAAAACAATTGTTTAAGTTTAAAATAAATGTTTTGTCAAATTCGAAACCTTGTGACTAAATTCAAATAAGTCACATCAACCTGTTTTACGCAAAATTCCAGGATTCTTCAACGTGGGAACTTGTTAATGACGTCACTAATAATGAGGCATGTGTGACGTCACTATGACGTATGATGTGATGATGATGGGGACGCTGTAGGGAGCGTTTAGAGTAGTGGTGGTAGAGTTGGTGTAGGCGGGGGTAGACAGCAGGGAGAGGGTCAGTCAAAGTGTATCGCCGAGTACAGGATGATCCAAGAAACCATAAATGATGAGAATGACGTCATTAGGCCCTCCTTGAGTAGTTCTGACATGCCTCCATACTCCTCCTCGTCCACCCGTTGGAACGTGTTAAAGTACACATAGATGATGAGGGTGTTCACCGCGAAAAATAATAGAATACCTAAGAAACCTTTGAGCGGAACGATTCCCCAAATGACACCAATTACTACACCAATGATCTGACGCATCCAATAAATTACATCGAGAAATTCATCCTTATTTGTCCACTCACATTCGCCCTTTAGAGCTTTGCTGATGGTTTCCATTACTGTTGGATCCTTGGTCACACTTTTATCACTGATCCGCTGTCGTACGCTAGTCTTAGACATGATTAATCCACACAAATGAAGCAAAATTCACAAAGTACAGACAAGCTGGCGTGGACAAGTAAAAGCCGGACCGGAAGTCACCTATCACTTTTTACCAGACTTACCCAACACGGGTCATTTTACCAAAGACTTACCCAATACGGGTTAATTTTATCCCACTCTTTTACCCCCCATAAAACTTACTATACTCATATTTTCTCAACCTCATCCATATACATCATAACAAAAACTACCCACCCACCACCCAAATAACTACCATGGCAGGTTTGGCATTATATTATATCATCAATCAATTATCATCATATTTATATATAATTATCATCATTTCTCAATCAATTTCTACATTTTATTCTTAATTCCTCATTGAATTAAACACCACATTTTATTTTATTATAACTTTTTAATAAAACTCCATTTATCAACAATTTATATAAATTTTACACAACTTTATAAAATAAAATTTTAATGTCCCAAGCCTGCTTGTCACCTTTCTTCCTTCCTTACAACTTCACTTAATTAAGTAGGGCAATGGCGATAATGTTCGGGGCATGACTGGTGGTCATGCCAGGTCATTATAGCACCCTACCTACCTCCACCCAACCAATCCAATTCTATAAATACCCACACGAAAGCCACGGCTTTCTGCCCACCTTCTCCTCACTTCAACTTCAAACTGCGACACAGACGCACCTCAAATTTTTCCCACCCACCCATACCTTTTTCTCATGTCATCATTCCGTTGAGCGGATGTCTTCATCAAATTCGGTGGTGTAGTGGTGTAGAAGCTCACTTGTGAATCTTAAGGTTGCTAGATCGAACCCAAGCATGGGTAAGTTTTTTTTCTCTGTTTGATTCTACTCTAGTGGCCGTCATACACCAATGGCAAGGAGTCTCAAGGCAAGGAGGAGAATGGACGAGTGATCGAGCAAGGCTCGCCAAGGGGCACTGGTCACGGGCGCACCTTCCCTACCATCCTCTCACTGCCCCCTAGTGTTTGTGAGAGTGACAATCAAAAGTGGGGACATGAAATTTGTATCCATTTTCGTATCGCGCGAATACGATGACGCGGACAGTGTATCTATGAGAATCTGTCACTGGTTTTTGGCCTACAAAGTGTTTTCTATGCAAACAGGTCGATATTGCCTGACTCCCGTACCATGTTCCTTGCCTTATTATTAGAATTATAAGAAATGCGGTTTAGCAAAGAGGGAGCAACTTGGCCAAGCATCCAACACCTACCAACCACTAACTACCAGCACTCTTCCTAGCTCCTGCTCCTCCCGTCCACCTCAGGCCGGGGACCGTCTACTATTTGCACGCTCTACCCAACACAACGCAGTACAGGCCGTCACCACTCCCCGGGGAGCACCCAATCTCCCGCTTCAACCAGAACCAGTTGTAATGTAGGAACGATCAATCATTATCTGCTATTGTATTCTAATAAGACTTACTATTTGTTACTGGTATAAGTTAGATTTATTCAGAATAATTCTAAAGATTCCTCCATAATTTGGATAAGATGTGTTCCTTTTGGACACTACAAGAAGGCCAACAACAACACTTCAAAACGGCTGTTGTAGGTCTACTTAGCATGGGTTAGATTTTCAGAAAATTACAATTCGCCTTCACCAATCCATCAAATATCCCACATTTAGGACAAAAATAGGCTTCAAATGCGGTTTACGGTAACAAAACAGATACTTCAATCTGCTACCAAATATACTCAGATATACCCAGTATTTATCATTTATCATTCATCATATCAGCCACAATTAGCAGAATTTACTAGTGAAGATCTGCCAATTGTACATTTTCTGTAAATCTATAGTGCTACACATCAGCCACTCAGTCAGAGCGTGGAGTTGTAAACAACAAAACTCAGAGCGTGGAGTTGTATACGCATGCAACATATACAATTCCACAATACGTTGTCTCAACGGCAATGCGTATAGATATATATAATAACTATGCATATCCAGTGCCTGAGCTATACTCATCAGTCACCTCCCCACCTACCTTTTCTGTAGGTAGGATTATCAAGTGGACCGCCCATGGCCTGCCTGATTGTCAATGTTGAAAAAGCTTTACATACCGTTCTACAATTGCATCATGCTTGCACACTGGCTACTGCACGCCCATGACAATATTTCAGTGAGTGAGAATTGGTGTGAAATTGACATCTATTCTCTTGATTCCTCGACCAGCATCCCTCACCTCTCTCTCTGTCCTCTCTCTCCTCTCCCTCTCTCCTCTCCTCTCCCTCTCTCTCTCTCCTCTCCCTCTCTCTCTCTCTCCTCTCTCTCTCTCCTCTCTCTCCTCTCTCCTCTCTCCTCTCCCTCTCTCTCTCTCTCCTCTCCTCTCCCTCTCTCTCCTCTCTCCTCTCTCCCTCCCTCTCCTCTCTATCTCCTCTCCCTCCCTCTCTCCCTCTCTCTCTCTTCTCTCCCTCTCTCTCCTCTCTCTCCTCTCTCTCCTTTCTCTCCTCTCTCTACTCTCTCTCCCCCTCTCTCCTCTCTCTCCCCCTCTCTCCTCTCTCTCCTCTCTCTCTCTCCTCTCTCTCCTCTCTCTCTCCTCTCTTCTCTCTCCCTCCCACTCTCTCCTCTCTCTCCCTCTCTCCCTTTTTCCTCTCTCTCTCTCTCTCTCGCTCCCTCTCTCTCATACAAATGCATGAATACATGCATCCATGTATTCATGCAGAGATAGATATATGTATATGCATGTAAATACACATATATGCACAAGCATAATGTTGATACATACTTTTATACAGGTATACATATATGTGCATGAATATACACATAAATTTCTATTGTGTTATGTTTTGACAGTTAACTTTAACACTGGGCTCCCACAGTGACAGCGTGGGTCTCACCATCCGTTCCCGAGATAAGTGAATCAGTTCCCGAGATAACAGACCGCCTCCCTATGAGAGATAAGTACATGTGTACTCTGCACTGGGACTGATAAGGTTTCATTAGTTAGAGAAAGTGACACCAGCTTGTGCTGCAATCAGGTGCTGTTAATTCATGCATTGTTGGACCAGGTATATGGCAGTGGTTATATAGAGTGTATAGATCAGTCCAACACATACATGATTGCTTAACCAAGTAAACTAATTGTTGGAACATCTTCACCTCACTGTCTGTTGTAGATCAATAAGGTGGTCTATTTAACCCTTCAATCTTTGCTATGTACCTGATGTGTAGGAGTTTAGTATAGAATAGAATATCTATGTGTGGCATTAATAGTATCGTACCACTCATATGTGTGCCACACTGTACAAAATAGGCAAATGGCAAACAGCAAAGCCTATTATTACACCCATGTGCTGTAGTTGCCTATATATACCTCTGCTATGTGTAGGAGTGTAATATAAAATAGGCCTATGTATATAGTCAGGTTCACTATGTATTTTCGTTGGCATTTTTTGGAGATTAGTAAAACTATACATTTTTGGAAACGTCAGAACGTCAGCAATCAGAAAATGGATGATGTCATTTGCGCCGAAGTCTATTTTTGCGAATTATCAATATTTTTGTTAAAAAAGTGAAAAATATGATTTTTAATTAATAAAAAATTCTAAATCATTAAGAGATTAGTAAAACTATACATTTTTGGAAATGTGAACACGTCAACAATTTTAAAATGGATGATGTCATTTGGACCGAAGCGTATTTTTGCAAATTATCAATGTTTTTGTAAAAAAAGGGAAAAATATGATTGTTAATTAATAAAATATTCTAAATCGTTTAAATCATTAAGAGATTAGTAAAACTATATATTTTCGGAAACATCAGAACGTCAGCAATCTTAAAATGATGATGTCATTTGGACCGAAGTGTATTTTTCCAAATTATCAATGTTTTTGCAAAAAAAGTGAAAAATATGATTTTTAAATAATAAAAAATTCTAAATCATTAAGAGATTAGTAAAACTATATATTTTTGGAAAAGTCTGAATGTCAGCAATCTTAAAATGGATGATGTCATTTGGACTGAAGCGTATTTTTGCAAATTATCAATGTTTTTGTAAAAAAAAGTGAAAAATGATTTTTAATTGATAAAAAATTCTAAATCTGGGTACAAAACTAATATTTTCATGGCATTTGGACTTTATAATACAGTGGCATGGTGGACTTGATTATACATTGATATCTTGTAAGATATTAAGGTCAAATGGGTCACCACATAAAGATTGCCCATATAAACTAAGGTACCGTATTTGTTAAAGATTACAATAAATTTGCAAATTATTGGCATTGGTGTTAAAGAAAACTAATATTAGATATTATAGAAAACATGCAATAAGACTACTAGTTTTCCATGTATAAATGAAGGGTCTGTCTTTAATTTCTGCTGGATTTTATTATATAACAACCTGTGAATGCATGGAACACTGGCAAAGCCTTTGCACATTCCATACCAAGACATGTCCATCCTGGCTTTATTTCCACAACCCCAGATGCCAATGAAATGAATGTATTTCTCAGCAAGAGTTCATAATTGGCTCTAACTTATATTAAAACATCTGTGTCTGGGGAGAACAACATCAGTGGTGCGTCCAAGGGGTTTCTCTGAGATGCCTACACTGCCTGGTGGATCAACAATGTCTTCTGCTTCTTCATGGTTGTTGTCTTCAAAATGTAATGGATGGTACATCCTGAGGCAGAAAAAATTACTACTTTGTGTGAGTCTTTGTTATATTTGAGGATCTTGGTAGCAAGGTATCCAGTAAGGTCAGCATTTGTCTGGTCATGTGAAAGGAATCGACTCATTGGAATGTTTTTGATGCTTGTATCATCTTTTACCTGATACTGGATTGGATCCTTTCCCTCTCTTCTCTTCTCTCTTGTGGCAAGCTTTAGGGAATCAGCCCTGTAGGTGTCAAACATCAGAATTATCTCATCAAAGTCTCTTGTTAGAGATATCAGTTGGTCATTAAACCATTCACTGAGGTCCTTTACTGTCACAACTTAGTTAACTTCTGGACAACTACTATACCATCCACCAGAGCAATCTTGCGACTTGGATATCCATCATCTGTAGGAATTGCATAAACTGAGTCTGTAGTTACAGGACAGTACAGCAGGAATCCAGAATTTAGATGTGGGCTATCTACACTTGTCAAATTCTTCAGTGCATTGATTAAGTTTGATTTGTCAGTGCATGGCAGCATTGCTCCATCCAGGGAAAATAGTGCCCTTGGGGTTAAAGTTAACTCATAGTTTTCTATGGCATAATTCTGGTTGATTTCTCGGTTGGATCTTGCAAGGACCATCAACCTGCCATAAAGATCCTTTGTCTCCTTCAAATCCAACTCTCTTGAGAGGCAGGACATTTCTGGTGAAGCCATGAAAAATCACTGTCTAGCATTTGCATTGTTAGAAATGCCAACCAGAGCGAACCTTCATTAGCTTGTTCAGGTGTTCACATGCATGATCTGCACCAATAGACAAAAATGGAATGTCACCCTTGGATACTGACAGTTTGCCTACTTGAAGTTCCCTCCAAGTCTCAGGATGATTGATTCTCAAGTCCCACATGTCTGCAATGTATCAGGGGAAATACTCGACTATTCAGGGGACAGACACCAGGCCCAAACCACTAACCACTAACCACTAAACCAGTATATTAATTTAGCCCAGTTTAAGCAGATTTTCATAGTTTTTGTTAATTTAAAGAGACCTGCAGATTTTTCAATTGAAACTTATCATGCAACATACCTCCTGATCTATTTTGGTCATATATTTGAATATTGGTCATAATATTAATTCTGACATTAAAAGAAGTGAAAAAAAGAAAGACCATCTTAACGATGCCAAATTTGAGTGTCAGCATTTTTGGTTTTGCGTATTTTTGTACTTTTCCATGCTCCGATTTAATCCAACTTTTGATATGTTGTTCAGAACATCTGAAATTACTTGAAACAATCATAAATAGGCTGTTTAAGATGAAACCTTTAATTGAATTGTAAATATTATTTTTCACTTTTTTTTTACAAAAACATCAATAATTTGCAAAAATACGCTTTGGCGCAAATAGCATTATGCATTTTGTGATTGCTGACGTTCTGACGTTTCCAAAAATATATAGTTTTACTAATCTCCTAATGATTTAGAATTTTGTATTAACTAAAAATCATATTTTTCACTTTTTTTACAAAAATATTGATAATTCTCAAAATAGGCTTCAGTGCAAATGACATCATCCATTTTTGGATTGTTGATGTTCTGACGTTTCTAAAAATGTATAGTTTTACTAGTCTTCTAATGATTTAGAATTTTTTATTAATTAAAAATCATATTTTTCTCTTTTTTCACAAAAATATTGATAATTCGCAAAATAGTCTTCAGCGCAAATGATATCAGCCATTTTTGGATTGCTGACGTTATGACATTTCCAGAAATGTATAGTTTTACTAATTTCCTAATGATTTAAATTTTGTTATTAATTAAAATCATATTTTTCACTTTTTTTTACAAAAATATTGATAATTTGCAAAATAGGCTTCGGCGGAAATGACATCATCCACTTTTGGATTGCCGACGTTCTGACGTTTCCAAAAATGTATAGTTTTACTAATCTCAAAAAAATGCCAACGAAAGTTAAAAAATGAACACAGTGAACCTGACTAATATCTATGTGTGGGATTAATACTATCATACCATCGGGGTAAGTTGTCTCCCGCCCACCACCCTATCAAAAGACTTTTACACAAGTGAAATCCTGACCAAGAGCCAGTAGAACCAAATGATTTACTTCTATAGCCAATGTTTATGCATAAAACACACTTTACTGTCACAACTTCATTGGTAGAAATGTTATCCATGTTTATTCCATGAATCATTATTAATGTAGTATATATGTATACAATAATCATATAATATAAAGTATTAACTTTAAACTTTAAATTAACTTTGAATGTCATGATATTTTGGCACAATGCCAGGTGATGTCTACATCTGAGTGTAACGATCCTATAAAGTATCCATATAACTCATTCAATGAAGCTCTGGATAATCTCTGGATAATCTCTGAAGAATTTCTGGGCAATCTCCAAATCCTCTGGACACTGACAAGGGCAAAATGTCCAGCACAGCTGATATTTTGAGCTTATATTAGATCATTATTATAACTTATTATTGGTTCATGTATATTACACCTTCCTGATTTCTTATCACTTATTATAGATTACACCGGAGAACCGGAGACCAATACACAAAAGTGCAGTGCTGGAATATCATTCATGATAAAGGACATATAGGCAAGAATCACAAGAGCATTGTCATGTTCACATGTCTTAATATGTGATGCGTTTAGGAAAATGAGTCATAAGTCGCAAAATATTGATTTTGAGATATTACTATATTTGAAAAGAGGAGATCAAACCGATTCCAATGATAGTAAACACTAGGACACCTAATATGTATTTCTATATTTTAAATTTGATATTTTTATTTTTGAAAAAAAAAGTTTGCAATGTTTCTGGATGGGTAATTACCAATAAAGTATCTAAATATAGTCCATAAAAATTACTTCAAAATGCAAGGATATATTTTTTACAATGTTCCAAAATTTGTTACACAGATTTATATGACTATGATAATCGAACCCTCTACAAATCAGAACATTTCAATAAAGAGATCTTGTGAAAAAAACACTTTGAATAATATCAATTTTGCGACTTGTGACTCATTTTCCTGAAACACATCACATATGTATGTTCTAAATAAGGAATGAGTGTTAGAGTGTAATTGTGTTAGGATATAGAATCACAAGACCATTGTCTTTTGTGCTTGTCTTAATATACCTAAGTGTTTGGTCATTGTGTTTGAATATTCGTAGAAAAACCTTTCCGTTATATAAATATCATCAACTAAAAATACTCCTCCACTGATACAGTGAGCTATGTAAGAGGTAAACTCTTGTATTGTACATATTTATCACCATTAACATTTCAAATGCAATAAAAGTCGTCTTGATATTATAGGTTACAATATCCTAACTCTCACCTTAAACTGTTGCATATGTATCTATAGTTGTGACAGTTGACTCCAACATTGGACTGTCATAGTGACAGCGGGTGTATCACAATAAATCTCCGAGATAACAGAATCAGTTCCCGAGATAACAGACCTCTATGCTATTTGTCATTGGTAAATATACAAGCTTGAGACTGGGACTGATAAGGTGTCGGTAATTGCTGAGTGTACAGTGGCTATCTGGATCATGTTTGAAGTTGATGGATGATAGATACATGGGTCAGATTTTCAGAAAATGTACAATTCACCTTTACCAATTCTCTCAAATAGCCCACATTTAAGACAAAAATGAGCTTCAAAATGCAGTTTAACACAACAGAACTGATACTTTAAATCAATACGATACCAAATATACTCAGATGTACGCGGTATTCTTAATTTTTTCAGCCTTATTTATCAGAATTTCCTATTTCTGCAGAGCTGCTAATTGTACATTTTCTGAAAATCTGACCCACATGCTGACATGGGTCAAACTCTGTTCATGTCTGTGTCATTTACATGGTCCCAACTATTGCACTTCTCAAAAATTCTACCAGGAGCCCATATCCTACTGACTTCAACTGTATTATTACTGACAACATATACAACATAACTATGTACCTTCCCTATGGGCACTGAGTACAATAGAGTACAATAGAGTGCAATGGCGACTGCAATACCAGTGCAATTTTCCACAATAAAGTGCAATGCAATATGAATGTATGCTGATTGCACTCCCATTGCAGTTAAGTCACTAGTTGACTGCAATGGCAATGCAATACCATTGCACTGACATTGCATTATCTTATTCCTTTGATGTATAACATTCCACAACAATCATCAAGTTACATTTATATTTAGATTGCCAAAGAATATTTTCCTATTAAATTATTGAAGATTGTTTTGTGCAAGAATTCCGACTGCAACGCCAGTGTTTTTTTATTGCTCTACCATTGCGCTTTTTTTGTTTGCACAAATTTGTATTCAGGAGGATAAGCGGCATTTGCCAAAGATTTTAAACGATTTGGTTATTCCAGTCTTTCTACATAACCTGAAATTTCGCTTTACTTGATTATAACAATGAGTAACTATGGTACTTAGCTAAAGAAAGCCATGTACATCATTTCTTGGGAGAGAATATAAGGTGAGTAATAATGAGATGAGATGAGGGTGATGTGATAAGGGTGAAAATATGTTGGGAAACAAAGTATCGTTCAATTTTATACATAAATATTTGGGGTAGTAACCATAGATAATTATATAATCACAATATAGGTATAGGGATGGTTTTAGTAAGTATGCCTGTTTTCATTCTATACTTAAAGTGGCAGAGTGGTATTATACTCTTAATATTATCTTGGAGTTTGTTCCATTCTAACAATCCTGCATATGCAAGTGATCTCTGGTAGGAGTTACAGAGAGTTCTATTTACTTCAAAGTTTAACCTCCAGTTTTCGCATAATACATAGGGTCTGTCTCCCCTTTTCCTAGTTACCCAGTCAACTCTACAGTGATGAAGCTGTTTATGAAAGAATTTAGCATTGTTGAAGTAAATGCGTTCTCGTACTGTCATTACATTGGCTAGCCTGTGCAGGTCTTCAACATTATGCATTCTTGGCTTTTTTTAGCGCAAACCAGAGGGCTTTATTGTGTAATACTTGCAATCTTGTTAATGAGGCTTTACTGCTATTCATATAGCAGACATTGGCATAGTCCAAGTAGCTCAGCACCATACATTTGACCAGGTGTAATCTAGTTCTGATATCTAGGGCGTGGCGATGAATGTAGAGGTTACACAGTCTGGCATTTGCCTTATTAATTATAGACTTAATCATAACATCAAAATTGAGTTTGGCATCTATGGTAAGACCTAAGTAGGTGAAAACGTCAACCCAATCCAACTCTGTATTATGTATAGTAATTTTCTGAATACGTGGTATTGTCAGGTTCCTGATCGTGTGCGGAACATACATTGTTTTAGTCTTAGGTATGCTTATAGCAAGTTTATTTTTGAGACTCCAGTCCACAATTAGTTACGTATCATTTTGGCCTTGCCTTATTAATTCCATATAAGTATCAGCACTATTAATTAAAACTATATCGTCAGCAAAAAGTAACATGTCACCTTGGATGGGTATTTTGCAGATATCAGTCACAAAGATTCACAAAATAGGTCCAAGTATAGACCCCTGGGGTACACCGTGGCCAATAGGGAGGTATTTTGATTGGTATTCCCCAACCTTGACTTTTTGTGATCTTGTACTTAGATAATTAGTCAGCCATTTGGTGAGCCATTTAGGAAATCCATATTTGGTAACTTTGTCCAACAACAAGGCATGGTCAATCAAGTCGAACGCCTTTTTATAGTCAAAAAAGACTAACATAATTTTTTTTTTGCCATACTTATTGTTAAATAATTTGTATAGTAACAAGTAAATAGTCTCAATCGTGGACGAATTCTTGGTTCAATGGTCCTTGCATATCTATTGCAGTATTGTAGTGACCATTTATGGTCTTTATCACACACATGAGCAGTTAGAAAGGTGCAGTTTGGGGGTGCAGTTCAGTTGATATGAACCGCTCACATGTACAGTTTGGCCAAAGACGCAATTTCATTGGTGCAGCATAGGCCAGATGACGTCGAGCTAAACTATAGGCTTAACAAGTTAAATTTACTTTTTAACATCCAAATAGAGTGTGTGTGGTGCCGGCGGGAGTCAGGCTGGTTCTGACTCTGTCTGGTGCCATGTTCCGGGTTCCGGATGCTCTCCCTTTAGGCTCCGGACGAGAGGCCAGGGGCTGTGGTTCTTATATGTTCCGACAGAGGTTGTAATCACCCATTCATATGCATTTATGACAAATTTTTATGTTTTGCTCTTGTACTGTTCTGCATGTCCATATAGACACCTTTTACTATTGAGATGCTTTGCATTCGTATATCTTACTGCCACAAGTTGTAAGGGTTGGCAGAGGCTCTCTGCGCTCCAACCGCGGCAGGTGTGTATGGTATAATAAAGGACTTGGCTGGCGAGGACCGTTAGAACCTGGTTGTGTTGTTATTTGCACTAGTTTCATAGCCACTAGAGTACATGGAAATAACGAGACACTACATGTGTAATAAATAGCAAATGGCCCTCTGTTAGGCTCGACCAATCAGAAAACGTGAGCTTTGGGGTTTTCCCGTTTTCTGATGGGTCTCGATCAGTTTGAACCCTCCATCGGGCCATTTGCTATAAAAATCGTTGGAACTTTTTATATAACATGCAAATAACAGTGAAACATATCACAAGCTATCTTACTGCAATGAGTGATGACCATGCATCAGAACAGCATCGGTAGAATATAGTCACATGTATACTACATGTATAATAGATTGAAATGCCTGCTGAAGTCTCCCTCTCTTACTGACAGTTTATCTGACAGCAGTATATCTAGAAGTATGGCTTCTTGATCTACAGCAGTATGGTGTGATGAACAAGGGTGTTATCGGCATCGTCTGGGCAGAAAACACAACAACACCTATGGGCTTACGGGTGGACCTTATAGTCAGTGCAAACGGGCTGATTGTCATGACTGGCAGGTGCATGAGGCTCCTGTGGCCAACCTTGCAGGGTGGGAGGTGGTCAACAGTGAGAGATTTGCTAAAAGATTGATGCACAAGCAAAAGCTTGTATTGCTATGTATTGAATATCTCCTGTACCACTCATTCATGTACTTTGTGTATCTTGATCATATCTTTATACACACCTTGTTTATGTACAGATTGTATTTGTGACTATCCTGGAACATGTGTCCGTCATTGTCTTGGTCATTGTATTGGTTTACCTGTCTGACCTTATAACTTGCATTGGAAGTACTGGGGGGGGAAATAAAGCTATGGAAGCAGAGATCGTTGTCCAGTTTAACTTTCCCTTAGTTGAGAGGAATATCAAACCTGGGTTGTCTAGTAATAGCACAATGGTTTTTGCGGGCTGAATAACTAGTGTCACCATTTACTGATATTTAGCTGTAGAAGGTCCTGCCCTCAGATTGGTCTGGTGACCACCAAGACTCACTACAAATATATATACATACACACACACATGCACACATACATGTTCATACACACATACATACATACTACATGAATACATTATTACCTCCCACTCAGTTTGCGTGCCCACCTCCACCTCCTCAATAGATAGTATTGTATTGAAATTTGACCCATGATGTACATAAACTGACAAGACCCAGGATAAGACAATTCAAGGAGAGAGAGACAACCGTTAGACGCAGTTCCTTTCTCTTCTTGATTGAGAAGGAGACGGACACGTATAGTGTTACTAGTGCAGTATTTACACACAGGGCCTGCCTGTTTCCCTTCTCAGGTATGTATTGTGTTCATATATTGTCGGAGCATCTGTAGAGCTTTGTCTAGTATACTTCATAGCTTGTATCTCACCTCTCTTGCAATATATACTCTACTGCCACTTTGTCTTGTACTTGTCCTCCCTGTCCCACTTTTCACCAGCTCTCCATTCTTTCCTTCACATGTTACAGCAATATTAACTTATGTTTAAACTATACTACTGTTGCTGCCAATCTTTCTCATCTCTCCCTCCCGTACTTTAGGGTAATATATATCCCTATAATCCCTCCAGGCTCTAACCCTGGAGCTGCTAGCCAGCCTTACTCTCTCTCTCTCTCTCTTCAAATCTTGTACTCATCAATTGATCAGGTCTATGGATGCATGACCCTAGATATTCATACCATCTTCCTACATTGTCCTACTCTCTCATTACTGATATACACATGGAACACAAATAAACAAGGCCATCCTTTAACCCTAGTTATAGATATGTTGCATATATCAAGGTCAGCCATATTGATGCATGCCACCCAGTGCACCGGTGTCCTACATACTGGTCTCCATGACCCACTTACCTAATTTATACCTGTACCTACATATGTGATGTGTTACAGGGACATCAGTCACAAGTCAAAAGAAGTGGAGTAGATGAGATCAAGCGGATTCAAATGATGGTTAACATGAAAGAAATCTAAGAAGTGTTTCTATATTTTGTATTTGAAATTTTATTTTTGAAAAAAAAATTGCATTATTTTTGGGTGATCATTTACTAGTAAAGTAGCTAAATATATGATGACCTGGGAAATGCATGAATATATTTGACACACTGTCCTGATATTTGGTACATGCAGACAGTATTATCTTGTTGCTTCTTAATGATGAGCAAAATCAGCAAAATAAGTCACAAGTCGCAATCATGAGATTTCCCAAGTTATTTTCAAGATATTTGCTGCAATGTTTGCTCTTTTAGATGTAGTGATTGACAATTCCAAGACAGTGTATTAGATATATCAATGGATTTCAAAGGTCATCTTTTATGGAATATTTAGCTATTTTACTGGTGAATATCCACCCAGAAATATTGCAAATTTGTTTCTTAAAACTAGAAATATCAAACTTAAAATATAGAAATACTTAGATAATCATTATTAGATAACCTACTGTTTACGATCATTGAAATCAGTTTGATCTCATCATTTCATATAATTATGAAGGTATCTCATAATCCAATTTTTGCAACTTGCGGTTCATTTTCCTATAACACATCAAATTTACAGTATCAGTCTATAGTATTTACAGTATCTGTATCCTACCTGTCATACATATAGACAAGATTATAAAGGTTCAAAGAATGAGGCTAAGCTAGGTGTGCTTCCCTACAAATGGCCGTCAGACGTGGAGGAGGATCATTGTCTAAGACAGTTTACTCTTCCTGTATAACGGCTGGTGCCAATACAAGGTGAGGTTGTACATTGTCTTCAGCTAGGTTTCAGAATCACTCTGGGGCCAAACCATTCCTTGAATAATTCTGTACTTATCAACTCAATGTAAAATGTGGGTCTGATTCACTTGTGTCTCTTCATCTAACCTTAGCTTACCATAGCTAACACACCACACAATAATACGCTCACATGGTCTTACCACCTCGGCCAGAAGTAATACAAATTATCAACAAACAATTATTAACAAATAGCTACAAATAATAGCAATTTTATGGTTATAAATTCAATATTTGGGTAAGATTTTCTACGAATGTACAATGCCAATTTCCGGACTTTGGTGCATTCTTTTGCTTATATTTCTGCGAATAATTGTCGGAATGAAAATATCTTTGCACGGTTTTGTAGAAAACACTTGTAGCTTTCGGAAAATGTATATTTTCATAGGTTGCACGCATCATTTACTAAGCTGTGCCCTCTCAAAGTGCCAAAACATGGCAAAACGGGTGTTCTTTTTACAAATCATGTTTTTTTTGGCTTTTAAAGTGAATAAAAATGCGAATTAGACACACTATCAACTTGGCTTTATGTTGTTATTACCCAATGGAACCCATGTACCAAATATTAATGACCAGTCTGTATTCTCTTTGAAGTGAGGTTGTTGGGAAAATAGACCATTTGCTAAGTTACGTCGGACAGTGTAAGTGCCGATTACTAAAATGACATGAAGGAATACCGGTAGAACTTAGAAAACTTACATACATATTCTCTATCATGTCATCCTCATCTATGCCAAGAAGTCTAGGCAGAAAGTCGACCGTAGGATTGAGTTGGTCCGCCACCTCCAGTACGGAGAGGCAGTGGCTCACAACAACAGTCTTGCGGGTGCTATGGAGAAGGTGATGAAGTTGTCTCCGTCGCTCCAGGTGAACTATCTGTTCAATCGGATGGCTTACCTGACGTCTACAGACCTTCTCACAAATCTGTGAAGCCTAAGGCTGTGACCACTTCCTCTTCCCCAGCTCCCTCCACTTCTAGTGCGTCAGATTACGCTCCGTCGAAGAAGAAGACCAAGAAGGTGAAAGCCTTGACTGCCGTGGCCAAGCAGGAGGTTACGGACTTGGAAGCTAAGCTCCCGGAGCAGGCTTCCGTGGCTGAAGTTGTGCAGCAGTCTAGAACGGATGTTGGGGATGCTCTTGAGCTAGCTCGAGCTGCCCTGACAGACGTAGAGACACAGGTCAACACTGCTGTAGACCGACTGTCGGTACCCTTGCAGGCATTGGAAGATGTGCGGGAGTCAATCAGGGAATTGGCTACTCTCCGGGAGTAGAACCGCACTCAAGCACGTCAGATTGGGGACCTGAAGGCAAGTCTTCACCGGAGTGACTTGCGGGTTAGGTCCCTGGAGGAGACAGTTAGTTCCCTGCAGGCAAGCTTAGAGGCCAACGGTGTGTCAGCGCCTGACACAACCGAGGAACGTGAGCCTTCCGGCTCCGTTCAAACGAGCCCCAGGACAAGCAGTGCAGCTGGTAGTCCGGTCAGGAGACCACCTTTGAACGCTACACCAGCTCAGTTGTTGGAGACGGAATGATACAGGTCAGGAGATGGCTTCATTAAGATTAAGATTAAGATACTTTTATTTCGAAATATTATCGCTTTCAGGGAACATGACTCCAGCTAAGGGAGGTTTGCAAGTTTCCTGACATTACATTAATGCTGTCACAGTGAACAAATCTACAGTCGTCATGGATGAAAGTAGTACACTGTCTTGTACATTTCGTTGTATTTATACAGTTATTATTTTAGCTGACTAGCGCACTAGGCTTATAAGCAGTAGAAACTCAGATATAGTAACTTCTTGGTTATTAATATATAGTTACAGATCAAGGACATGCAAGGTTTTTTTACTCGATGAAGTACTGGTCTGTCCAAATAAGGGTTTTCTTGGCTATCATTTTAAATATACTGGGGTCTGTTATTCTATGGCGTATGGTCTGGAGGGCGTTCCAAGGGTATGGGATTCTATGCAATATTGATTTCCTAATCTGCTCATTTTTCGGAATAACCTGTTTCAATGGTCTCCTATCTGGTGCGAAATTTTTTGTGTTTAAGTTTCTAATGTCTAAAAATCTTGGGTCACCTGCCAGAGCATGTCCCGCCTGTAGAATATGTAGTCGTCTTCTATGTTTTAGAGTTAATAGGTTCTTTTTTACATGTAAGTCCTCCACATTGGCCCTGGATGAGAGACCATATATTCTACGAAGTATTTTGTTTTGGATAATTTGTAACCTGTTCGTACCTGTTGTTGTGTGGGAGTCATGGAAGAGATCTGTTTGATCGATAAACTCGATTCATGAGTACTCCGCCTCCAATGCCAATGCCCATGGCCGGAGCGTTTCCTGGTTTCAAGAATCTCAGCATGAGTCCTAATGATGACCTCCTTACCACGTTTTGGAAGCCCATTACGGGGTCCGCCTTTGGCTGCTCAGGGTGTTCCACCTCCAGAGGATATGGAGGATGAAGGTAACACCCATAACGAGGTGACCAAAGGGGAGCAGTAGCTCCTGTTGACTAATTGGAATGACCCTGGACCTGGAACTGGACACAGACTTGACATGGCGGAACCGGATAAACCTGACACAGAACGCCCTTGGATCGTGACTGAACACGGATCGGCTGGATTTGACATTGATGTTGACTATGAATGACTCTGGAAAACCCTCTGACTCATGGAATAACAGTATGCTGTGATGTTCTAAAGCAGTATTGGTACGGTAGAAATTAATTTTTTTAACCTGTGCTGGATCATGTTTTGTACATAGATAGGACTCTGGAAGCTCCTTGTTGTCGAGATGCCGCTGGATGGTTAAAAATTTCAACATTTTGATATTATAACTTGTGATTCTACCTATAGAGATGTTGCAACTTGTTAATTATGTAGAGGACACACATATGCTCCTACATGTACCGGTGTTAACTTGATTTGCCATGTTAATTCTCTTTTTATAACTTCTTAGAACATGTTACTTATTCACTTCTTTTAATAATTTATGCCTCCGGAAGATTATTTTACTTTAGGGTAGAAATCTTTAAATTTTGGAGGGGGTATTGTAGTGAATATGGGTTTTAAACTGTTCCGGAATAATTGGCTCGGCCGGGTGCTGCTATAATTGGTTGCACGCGCCTCAACTGAACGCGCTCCCGGTTTGGAAGTTCCAGAGTTCCATTAATACATTCAAAGGTATTGATTATCTAGCCAACTCGTTTACCATAATGTGTGTTGAAATGCTTCTGGACGTTCCCGCAAGACTCTGTATTGTTTCACTTAGCTATTCTCATGTTGAACCATGTTAACTGTTTAACCCTCAACACCTACAATGACTGTGTACCATAATTGCCACTTGTCTTGTGAGGCCAATCCCTGGTCACCTCTGTTGGGTCCGATACTCACTATCGGACATGGTTTGTGTGGAGAATATAGCCTGTGATACCTAAAGAACTGTGTGTCTGGTCTTCTTTCCCTTCGCGAGAATTAGAGATATCGAACTTGGGTAGTGAGATGGAAAACACTATATAATAGTATACAAAAGCATAATGAAATGGTTGCCAAATTTACAATGAAATTTAAAACGAAATTAATTATAGGAAACTGTATCCCAGAAGAAATATTTAACTCAAGTAAATGTTACTAACGTCATGAAACACAGGATTGAAAGGGCACAGAAGTTTGTTCCTGTTTTATATCCTGTGGGCAATAAGTAATATGTAACCTGCTACACTCATGAGTTGACTATCTCTGTCTGGTGTCACTCCCGAATATCTCACCACAATGGAACCACTATTCATTTTTACATAAAAGAAATAAACGGTGCAGCAGTGTAACCGGGAATCTCCCTGTGTGTTTGCGACGATCCTTTAATGTTAGATGTCAACTTGAATATAAAAGCAATAATAGGCATACAGATCTGATGAAATATAACCAATCTACTGAAATAAATATCTCTTGCAGCAGTTACTTTCAGCCACCAAGCTGTAGTTGACCTAGTGAGAGTAGGCAGCCCACAGACCACAGGACACTATGACAAGTGAGTAAGCATTAGATCAGAGACCATGCAATTTACTGAATAGAGAGTTGTGTGATGTATCGATCATGATGAAAAACACACAACCTGTATTAGTGTGGACATTTAATACTGTGTACATGTATGTAAAATACAATTTATAGTGTAAATGATGCATTGATATTTCTAAAGGGTTAAGAGATTTGAATAAACATTTTATAAAACTGTAAATTTTCTGAATGTAAAAACTTGGTGCTAGACAAACAAAGGTTTAAAAATTTAGCCAGGTCCACCCTAATATGGAACGATGATTACTTCACCCAATACTGAAGCATTATCTTTTACCAACTGTACCTTCGAGTTTAAAACAAGCTGATGTAACAAGTAAGACCATATTCAACAACAAAATTGTAATAGAACATTAAGAAAGTTATAACCAATAGTAGAGACCCGTTAGCCTTCATCGAACGCTTCGGTATTGTCCTCTACTTTACTTGTTGTATATCATGCATGAGGGCCTAGAATACCTCCCGTCCGCTGGAGATCTACCCTTAAAAGCAGTCATTGACTGACTGAATAAAATGTGTTTCTATTCTATTCTATTCTATAATTACTAGTGGTAGTGTAAATATACAACCACCGCCGACCTAGAAGGATCTACCCTACCTAACACAATTCAACTTGGCCTAATCTAATTTTTTACTGAAAAACAGCAGCAAAACAATGAAGGATGAATATATATCATTCTTAGAGCGCATGTTTTCTCTAGTACATCTCGGACATGATTCACCCCCATTAGGCTACAAAGTAATATGATTTAGGGACCCCATAGATGATAAATAAAGAGAAAAAACTAACTTTTGTCGGATTACTAGGATAAGTTAACCCATTGCCACCCAATTTCTCTTATTTGGTGGTGATCATTGTTTAAATGGCCGGTTTAGACCTAACACAAATTTAGGATGGCTCCATTCCTGAAATTAATTCTGGGACCACAAACTCAGCTATCCATAATCTCTTACCCTAGTCTTAATTCCTTTCACGACCTCTACCTGACTCTCTGCTATCCACCCAACGAGCACACACCCACAATGTAGGAAAGGAAATTTAGCAAAAGCGTGCAGGCACTTCAGTACAAAAAGATAGTAATATTTGGTATTATAATTACGAAGCAATGACTATTTAAGAGGAATGATTCAAGGGGCTGACATATTTACTATCGATCATATCTATAAAAATGACAAATGTATAAGTATAAATGGAACATGGAAAATAGTGTACCATGTGCGCTGCGCCTCATGGCGTAAATTATTGCGTCCTTGCCAGCATTGGGTAGTTCTGCATAGCATGACCGCAGCTCATATCTTTCTTATTTAAATTCAAATGTTGATAGAACTACATATTTGGGAGAAGAAAAGCCCTTTCTTAATTTCAACATCTTGACAATGTACTTTGTATTACTTTGCGAGAGCATAAAATCCATGCGATGTACATTGGTGCGTTGTGGCAAGCATCAGGCATTGATTACAGCTATGGTAGCCTACATTTTCCCACCTTCCGTATTTACTCACCCTGTTGGGCACCCCTATTGGTGAAAATATATAGGCCTATCTTAATCTAAAAGAAGGAAGAGTTGTTCTTTCTCAATTTTCTATTTTTTTAAATGTTTGCTGTAGGCCCTTAATAGCACTGTTCACCGATGTGCTCAATTGACGTGAGAACTGTCCAATTGTCAATGTTCAAATTTCTGTATATCATAACATTTGTTTCTCAGTGCAGCAAGTTGGTTTCCATCTACACTCATTTACTGGTGACAGCATGTGTCCAGCCTCAGGTAATCGTACATTGGAACTTGTAATGAGAAAAACCAAAACAAGGATTTGGGGCACAAAATCAACAGCATATTATTTCCTTTTCTTCAACAGGACAAGCTGGAGTCTCTGAACTGGCCAACCAGATAGATTCTGCCATCAAGAAGAACCGTGTTTACCTCAAGGGACGAGGTGGCCTGGGTGAGTACACATTAGCTTATCCAATGGTCGTTTCCAAGGGGTTTCCAAGCTATCTATATAATCAAGATTTCTTTCTATAGCCACTTCATGCATCTTTAGGTAATAAATAATATAGGTAATATTTAATATGGGATAGGCATCATACGTTGCACTAAGATGACCATTGTCCTATTGCATGGTGGTCAAGGGGTTATTTCACACAGAAATAGGTCTATATACATATATATGGGTCAGGTCGCCTAGATATGTACAATTGGTTATTCCATAAATCCTGTCGTTGCCATTATTTCACAGAAAACATATTTAACTCTGACTAATTTTTCAATTTGAGTGATGTTGTAGTGGTATAAAAGTACCCAAAGTCGCATTTCCATGCAAGTTAGACTTTAACTTACCAGTAGGCATTAATATATGGGTCAGATTTTCAGAAAATGTACAATGGACGATGTCTCCCAAAAGACCTAGCCAAATACTTGTCTAATACTGGAACCGCCCCCATCCATGAAGCTACCAAAGACTGATTTTGGCAATAGGCTGTAGTATTCATTCCCAACACATTGGAGGAGATAAATACATCAGAGATAATATTATGGGTCAAATTCTCGAGGATGTTTGATTAAACATCAATTCATTCACTGTCTCGGAAGATCGGTTGAATCTCAAATTCACTGGCCATGACGGCGGAGAACGAAAACCCACGAACAGTGGCTCTCCAAAAACGGACAAAAACAGCAGTTTGCCACTAGGGAAAAGTGCAAAGCTTATATGGCCATTGGAGGGGAACAAATGTAGTCTCATAACGATTGGTCTACAGCACACCAGATTGACATGTCAGATTCAGACTTGCCGAGCTTGTCTCTTAGTCAGCCAAGGCGTCCCATTGAGGCACAACCAATCCAAACTGTACTTGGCCCAGGTGGTAGCATTCACTCAAACATGCCCTCACCCTTGACCTCTCCTAATACTAGTCTATTGAAAACAACTGCAGGAGTGGTTAGTATGCAGATGCCCTCATACGCAGAAAAGCTCTCACCAACGTACCTACGATTACAATCTGTCTCAAAAACAAAATCTGATTCGGCTAACGAAAGATCTAATTCTCAAGACAAAGGGAAAAACCTGCCATCAACTCTACTTGATTTGATTTGATTTGAAGAATTCTTTTATTTGCAAAGATGGTACATTACAGAAGTTCGCATGGAAGACAAACTAACAAACAGCAAGAATTATGTGGAGAGGATCTAATTTGGGTCCTATTTGTCACACTTTATTCACATTTTAGTTTAGCGGGTAAAATCACTAGGACGATTTTAGTATATTTTACATGTGTTGAAAATTTGAGTTGTTAATCAAAATCAAAAAACATGCACATTCAACTTTTTTTAAATTGCCATTCTGACAGCATTGCACATTCCTAGGGGACCTGACCCATATATCATATTTATTGTGTCATTATAAAGTCATGAAGTAATGATACACTTCGATGAAATAATTTGAAGTATTCATTCATATTTCAGTCATGGAAGGAGCGATAGTTGATTACTTGGAGAGTTGGAAGGTCTTCCCTGATGACACTATACGCCAGCTAAAGGTACTTAAAACATGAAGATAAAAGCAAATTTGTCTTGGTCTACAAGACAGGTAGATCAAGCAGACTTTGCAGGTATCCTAGACTGAGACAATGGAATCGTTGCATAACAAATGACTATCTACAATGTCATAGACTTTTTTCTGTGACTATGATGTCATTATGCGACTCAAAAATAAGCTACAGTTGCATTGCATAATAATGAATCGTAAACTGAAGGAGTCATTGTGGCTTCAAAAATTAAATTAAATCACTACTTTTTACATCGAAAAAGATATATGAATGTGCAATGTATCAAATTCTTAAAATATCATTTAACATTGAAAAGTGGTACATTTGGAAAGATATATTTGGACTTTATTAACTATAAAGATATTTTACAATGGGCAAATTTGTGGTATCGGTGCATCGCAGAGCATATTTGTTATGCAAGGCAGGATATTAACACAGTCAATATGGCATCATTTATTTTTTCACCGAAATGAATGTCGATTCAGGAAACTGTAGACACTCACAAGAGGCTTATTGTGGTGCTGGACAAAGTCAGGCAAATAGCACCAGCAAAGAAGGTGTTATTCTGCCACGCCCTCATTGAGACACAACAAGGACATCACCTGGAGGAGATTGGCATCGATGTGGAGCGCATCAAACAGTTTGATGAGAAGAGTTTACAAGATGTCAAAGGTGAGTAGCAATTATTCACATTTACCAAAGTTTGTCAGATCCAAACTTTGCACTTAAGAATTATGAAGGCACAAGAATATGTAATTCTGAACAGGTATATCCTAATACAATTCAGATCCACTCTGAACTAAGCCTTAATTAAAGACCATTATATTCAATATTCAAAAATGATCCAATCTTCAGGGAGGTGCTAGACAAAGTCTCATGACAAATATTTTCATGAGACACACCACATATTTGTCTATAATTCTGCAGGCAGGCAGCGCTGATTGTGATAATTCTGTGAGGAGGTGGGGGTTAGGCACAGTCATAGCAGTACCTTTCAGCTCTTTCGTCACATTCCTTATTTAACATGTAAATCTATGTACCACAGCGCAAGACTTGAAGGTTTGAAATGTTTGAAAATGATATCTGTCACAATGTTCCATGGCTCATTTGTTTTACCTATAGCCTGTATCGCTTCTCTTCTACTCGTCTCTTGCATATAGCTTTTACGAAAAGACTAGACAGAATAAAACAAATCAGTGGTAGAATCCATAAATACATGGACAGAATTAAAGGGTGCAATGACCTAATTAATGAGAACAGACAAATACACAATAAATAGTCACCAGATTAATAAATAGAGATACCAAATTAAAGTAGTGACACCGAATTAATAAATAAAGTGAGGTGGGGGCAGTGTCTAGTCATTTGCGCAATCCCCAACACTGTGGTAGTGTGACAGTGACACTCAGATGATCTAATTACTGGGCGCGGGACCCCCACCCCACCCCACACACACTCCCCCCACTCACCACATTTGCCATATCTGCCTTGCATTCTGTAGTTAGGTCGGATCAATTAGACGGTTTTTTTTAAATGCATCACAACATTATTTACAGTTACACTTGATCTCAGTTGATGATGATGTACATACATAATACATACAATTACCTGAACCTGGGCCGTGTCACATAAATTCATGACAAACAAACTATCAACTTTTTATTTTTTACAAATTAGTCATATTCATATTTCTCATTCACTGATCTTTACATCGACGCCACAAGGACCATCTACACAAAATCAACATCAACTATCCAAATTATTCCGCTACTACTAAGTTTGGCGCTCCTTCCCCCACTACCTTAATTTTGAAATTATTAAACTGTCCAGACAAACCCATACATCAAAGGCAATCCATCATTAATTTCTGATCAACACATTTTTCTGGAGGCACCAGTGGCTACCACTAGATACCCACTATGTAAACGTTTGCATTAACTAGTCCATACATACACTGCTCTTTTTTTCGTAACTACAGCCTACGCATTGCCCGCCACACCTGTGTTGGTACCAATTGGAATTATTTTTCAAAATTATTTTGGGAAGGTTAATACTCAGTTCATGCTCAATGCATCATAGTTGAGTTATCACATGTGTCTATTACTAACCAAACTAGTAAATTATATTTTATTATACCTCTTGGCGGGATGTTATGGTATTCCATAGGCTACAGCCTAGCAAAACTATGAGGCGCCAAGTGTCACCTACATAATTCAATAGATGGACCAAATTAATAAATACATAGACACAACTTTGTTTAAGCTGACACCAAATGAATAAATGCTGGGACAGAATAAAAAGAATGCAGTGGTAGAATCCATAAATACATGGACAGAATTAAAGGGTGCAATGACCTTATTAATGAGAACAGACAAAAACACAATAAATAGTCACCAGATTAATAAATAGAGATACCAAATTAAAGTAGTGACACCGAATTAATAAATAAAGTGACCAAATAAATAAATGCACACAACTATCTCATTATATAGAAGAAGTCTGGGTCATTTTTCAATATAAATTTGGTTCGGTTCTGGCTTTGAAACATACTTCTCTGTGTGTTGCATTGATTAATTTCTCACTCAACTGCTGACCCTGAATTTATATTGAAGAATGGCCCAGAATTCTTCAATATAATATGATATATATTTTTTTTCTATCCAGTAAAGAGGTGTTCCAGTTAGTCCTCAACAAGGCGATTTATACAGTAACACTATTGATCCAGTTCTGCACTTTGCAATAATACATTGTCCTGGCTGCAATATCACATTCATTTCTTTTCTACTCTGAAGGATCTGAGCAGGTAGAATACAAAGAGCATGGGCAGAATCCTGCCAATGAAAAAAAAACTAAAAAAAAACCCGCCGTTAGAACCCCCTTCCAAAGACACAACCCTTGCCAATATCCCCCTATGTCAGTGCCCCGCCTGTCAGAACCCCGCCAGTCGGAATCCCTACCTGCCTTTACCATTCCATGGCCAGACGATTTTATTTAGTACAAAACATACATGAATAGATTGAGTGACATCATATATATAGTGAGTTATTTTAGACAACTATATTATTGCGAGATTTCTCGACTACCGAATTATGTAAGAGGAAAAGAGAGAGGAAGAGAGAGAGAGAGATATGGGAGGGGGTGAGGGGGAAGAGAAAGGGCATACACTTCATAAAGAGAATCTACATGGGGTGCAATTAACTCGGGAATACGGTTTTCTTTTGAAATATGCTTATAAACCACTTCATATATTCTTCAATGGGTTTGTGAATATTCTGATAATTTTAGCAACCCAGGGCATCGAGATTATGCGTCCAGACCAAAATGAAGATTCTCATATTATATCCATCCCTCGTTCCATTATCTTTTTATATTGTGGTCAGTACAATACTAATACGATTTAGTTCTCAGGTACGATATGAATTGGAGTCCCAAACCTATAACGTATGGTAATAATTCTCAGACTTGGTAGTTGGAGATCCGGCTTAGGGCTTGATAAGCCTAGCACTTCAGCGAAAGTGTATGGCAACAAAAATACGGGAATTAGAACTTTAGACTTTGAATTCAAAATTTAGATTCATATTTAAAATTAGTACACCAAGATTGAAATTTAAAAAGCTGCTAGTGCCTAGATGGAGTTATGACCCACGATTTGATAGCCCAATAAAATACAGCCACATGAGAAGTTGGAAGAATAAAACATACCGTACCAAAACCAAATATCCACACATGATATATGTGCTTTTCACTCGTTTCTGAGAAAAATCATAAAAAAACACAGATATGGTCATGTGATACCTCAAACTCATGGTAATGCAGGGGAGAATCCATATGTTATAACATGTCCTTAAAACAATGAAAATATCAGAAATGGATTCTCCCCTGCATTACCATCATTTTGAGGTACTATTTGGTTGTCATGGTAACCACATTGCTGTGACAAGTGTGTCAGTCTAGTAGAAGTATTGAGTCGTGCTTGTTGTCTTTGGATTACCGTCACTCTGAAGTTTAGACTCCCAAGCTCCTATAGCTCTTAACTCCCTAAGAGAACACTAACTAATAACATCTAGTAGGAGAACCCGGTCTTCAGTTTCTGGTATATCAGATCGTAGACCATTGACAAATAGAAGTTAACATCAATTCTATGGAAGCAAAGCCCTCAATTTTCGCGCAATTCCAAGACAGAGTTGCTTTCCTAACTGGCTTGACGGGCAGGAGAACTACCAGAAGTCAAGCTGCAAGGGACGCAGAGATTTTTGGTCATTGCAGAGAGGAATCAGACTCGGATTTTTCTCTGGATTTGTTTGGGAGTTTTTCTTCTTCAGAGGGGAAATTAGAGCTGGACTCAGAGACCTCAGGGCAAAGAGCCCCGGAGGAGAGCGTGGTAAAGGGAGAGATGCTCTCTCCAAAAGGGGAAAAGGAGGATGAGTTCCCACCACCGCCTCCTGACCAATATATGTATGGAGGGGACGGTTTTTACACACCGCGTGACTGGAGTAAAGGGCAGGACATGAGAGGGAACTTACATGATCAACAGGAAAGGAGCCCTTTCAATTACGGTGAAGACAACCAGTCAGGATATGACGAGAGTGCAAGAAGGAACCTGTTTAGTAGAAAGGGGCCTGACAGAGATAGGGAAAGATCTGTAGGCCGGATAACATCAGTTAGTGAGGTGGAGGGACCAAAAGCCCCACCAACGATACCAAAAAGGGCAAGTTCTAAGGTGAGTCAATTAAGTACATTTTTTCACCCAGGGGGAGCTCCCGCCCAAAGGTACCCTCCTCAGAGACCAATTATCAAGCCAGGTACCGATTATGCAGCCTCAAATAGTCTCACCTGTTCCCCGCCTCAGACAGCCGACGCCACTTCAGTCACCTATACAACAGATGGGACCATCGAGCACATCGTTTTCTCCCCCATTCAGGGCTCAAGGTCCTGTAAATCAGATCAGACAACCATCGTTTCCAGAACAAAAAGACATACCTCAGCAGTTTAACAATCAAGTGAACTGCCAACCTCCACAAGGCCAATTCCAACAGCAATACGTGCCATATGTGCAACCTAGCTATAACAACAGGCAGCAGGTATTTGTCCCGCAACCACAAACTAACTATCAGTCGCCTCATGTGCAATATCAACAACCCCAACCAGTGCCTGAGAACAAGCCAGACCAAATTATGTTGCTTCTGGGGAAAATGCAGGAAATGCAGATGGATGCACTCAGGTTCATGGCGGATAAACTTCAGCCGATTAAGCAAGAGCCCACAGTGCAACAAAAGGGCTTCCAAGATGGATACACACCTGAGTCAATAATGAAACGATTTCTAAAAGCACCTGAACAATTTGACGAACCGACGGTGCTGAGGTCTGCTAAGTATTTTTTGGACGAGTATGAGGAGTACGCCTGCAGGAGCAAATTACCAGAGGACATGTGGGTCATAGGCTTGAAACCTTATGTGAAAGGCTCAGCTTTGAGTTTTTACGGGAGGTTTACAAAGGAGAATGGCACAGATGCTTTGTTCTCCTCACTGAGGCGTGAATTTTTGGCGAAGTTCTCGAACATTTCTTTGGACGAGCCCGATGAGGGACTACCCTTTCCAAGAGCAAAAGGGAAGTGCTAGCGCAGAAGAATTCTGCAAGAAGATGGGTGACCTGCCACAGAGATCCTCACTGTCTGAGAGGGATCAGGCTAATGTGCTGATGGGGAAACTAGATGAGGATCTGAGATTATGCGTGGCTGCTGAAAGGCCATCAACTGTGGCAGCAGTAACCAACACTGCAGTTAAATATGAGGCCGTGCTAAAGATCCAGCAAAAGAAAGAGAAAGCAGAAGAACCCGCCAAAACAGGCGAAGTCTCTTTCATAGGCGACAATAGATCGCGCAAGGACCAGTTTTTCAACGGTAATGGCCAGGGAAGAGGTAGGCAACAAAATGGCCAAGGCTTCAGACCAAACAACAGGAGCCAAAGCCAAAGGAGAAACAGTGGTGGACCAAACAATGGATACCAATACAATAATCAACCAGGGACCCAACAGCCATGGGGAGGAAATAATGGGTTCCAGTACAGTAACCAAAATGGGAACCAACAGCCCTGGCCGGGAAATAGTGGATACCAATATGGTAACCAGCCAGGAAACCAAACTAACTGGGGAGGAAACAATGGAGCGAATGGCTACAATAACGCCAATCAGAATGGACATTACAACAACGAACAGAGAGTTTGGTCGCCCTGGAGAGGAAATGGTGGTAATTTTAATAACAACGGTTTTGGTAGCAGTGGTGGTAATTACGGCAACCAATACCAGAACCAACCGAGAAACAACTCCCCCTGGAGAGGAAACAACAGTGGTAATGGGGGGAATAACACCAACAATCAGGGCTACCAACAAGGAAACAATGGACCTGGTGGTAATGGTAGATACAGAAGAAACAGTGTAAATGAGGTTTCTATCTCCCAAGTAACAGATAATGGAGAGCCACAGGATTGTGACTTCATTGACTTCTCCAATATCTCAAAAAACTGTGTAGATGGTCAGGAAGTGTTCCTGACCGAGCCCGACCTAACTAAACAGGACCAGGCCAGCTGCTAGGCGTGAGTAATCATAGTCCTTATACACCTCCAGATAAGACCAAATTGAAATACACCATGCTAGAACTAAGGTCCATGTGTAGAAAGAAGGGTCGAATATTCAATGCTGTCAAACTAAGAAATGGTCAGACAGACATTAGAATTGGTAAATACATCGTTCCAGACCTTATAGACACCGGGGCGAGCGTAACATGTGTAGGCACTGAATTTGGTAAAGCCATTCAGAGGGATAATCCTAAAATTTTGGTTGGATCGACCTATGTAAAGCTTTATATGGCGAATGGAGACTACAGGATCTGTAGGAAGGTTTTGAGAGTAAATTTTAACATCAGTGGGGAGGAATATTCCGAATGGATCCATATTGTGCCAGGTTTAAAGAGGGCTATGATAATAGGAGTTGACTTTCTGGAGAAGTACAATGCCAATGTATATTTTGACAGGGCTAGGGCTAAGTTACATGTTATCAGGGCAGATAGGAAGATGATTCTTTCCCCTAACGCAGAAAATGTGTTTTCTATTAAGATAGCGGGAGCGAAAAACATCATTGGTAAGTCAGGTTTGATTGAGAATTTGAGGAGAAAAAGGTTTGTTCCTTTCCTCGCTAAACGATGCCTAGTCAGGCCCAATGCAGAGGGTCTGTTCCCTATGATTATAGCGAACACCAGCGATAAACGTTATGTAGTTGCAAAGGGAGATATCTTGGGCCTTTTTGTGGTGCGCAGTGATAGTGAATTTGTTGATCTAAGCGATTCAGGTAGTGAGAACCAAACGAGCATGTTGCATGAGCTGAGCATGAGCACAGATAAAAGGGAAAATGAGTATTCACCACTGATGGCAGATAAGATAAAGACCATGGGCGAAGCTTTCAAGATATCAGATAAGCTTGACACTTTGCAAGAAAAACAGCTCCTGGACATTTTAAATAGGCATGACGATGCATTTAAAAAAGAGGGGGTTCCAATTGTCCATGCTGAAGGGTATGAGCACAGAATAGACCTAAAAGATGGCTATAGGCCAGTAAATCGCATGCCCTATAGAATGAACCCTGAAATGAACGCCGTCATGAAAAGAATTCTGGGTGAGCAGGTAAAAGCTGGTATAATTGAGAGAGCTAGTCACAAAGGTGAGTTCAGCAGCCCCTGTTTTTTTATTAAAAAGCCAGGGTCAAGGAAAGCGGGTAATGTATCACACAGATTGATTATTGACTATAGGGCAGTCAATGAGGAAATCCGCCCCCAAGCCATTCCTTTCCCCAGAGCGGATGATGTCATAGCTAGAGTGGGAGCAATGAAAGGGAAATATTATTCAAAGGTGGACTGCTATAACGGATTTTACCAATGCAAGATCTGAGATCAGGAAAGACATATCACAGCATTCTCTACCTGTAATGGCATTTACCAATATAGGTCTATGCCGATGGGCCTACAGACGTCACCTAAATCTTTTTGGAAAACATTCTGTCAAAGGTCCATAATGTCTGTTGTTACATTGATGATATCATTGTGGCATCAGACACGTGGGAGGAACACCTCTTGAGTACCCTTGAATCGGCGGGTATACGGTTAAAGAAGGAGAAATGTTACTTCGGTATGGAATCTGTGTCTTTCCTGGGTTTTGTGGTAAACAGGAGAGGACTGCAGCCTGAGGTATGCAAAGTGGACGCTATTAAAACATTCCCTAGGCCAAAGAGCGTCAAGGAGGTGAAAGGCTTCTGTGGTCTGGCTGGCTACTACCGATCGTTCATTAAAGATTTCAGCCAGATCATGATACCCCTGTACCGTAATACTGCTAATAAGAAGGATTTCCTGTGGACCGCAGAATGTGAGTAAAGCTTTCAGAAATCAATTTGTGTAGATGTCCTATTGCCCCACCCAGACTATGGGAAAGATTTTTACATAACTAGTGATGCTTCAAATGAACCGGTGGGCTGTTCAATAAATCAGCTCGATAACAATGGAATGTTGAGGCCTCTTGCTTTTGCAGGAAGGAGCCTAAACAAAGCTGAGAAAAATTACTCAGTCACAGACAAAGAGTTGGTGGGCGTTAAATACGCCCTGGAGCATTTCAGACATTATGTTATGGGAAGAAAGTTTTATGTGTACACCGACCATGCTGCGCTGCTGGCTATAAACAGCAAGAAAAACTTGACTGGTCGTATGGCTAGGTGGGTTGAATTCTTCAGCGGGTTTGATTTCCGGCTAATATTCCTGAAAGGGTCACTAAACATTGTAGCTGACATACACTCAAGAGGACGTATGGACAGCCAAGTGAAGGGAAGCCAAGGGGAGCCAAGGGGAAGGGGAAGCCAAGGGGAGCCAATTTCAGTCATCAGGAAAAATGTATCTTTCACAGATGTGCATGCTGTGAAATTCTTCTTACAAGAGGACAGAGTGCATGAGCACCCCCTAAGGATTTTCAAACCTCACTCGATATTAAAGAAAGTGGGCGGTGTACCAAAAGCCCCAGAGAATGCTATAAAGGGACATGCCATCGCCGAGCTACAGGCCATTATGGCGGTCGAGACACGTACCAGCACCCGGAGAGACACAGGGAGGTCAAAAGCAAATGCTCTGAAGGTAGCAAGAGAGCTCAGAGAAAAGAGGAAGAGGAAGTTGAGAACAGATAAGAGGAAGAGTGGGAGGCTGAGTGTGACCTTGTCGACCCCCTCCAAGACTCAGAAAAGGAGAGCAGTGGCCCACCGCCAGGCCTTACCTGCGGCCAGGCCACCCCAAGGTTATCAGGGGAAATTTTCTCTGATGTACTGACAGGGGAGGATCCTGTTTCCTTGGAGGATCTAAAAGGCATGCAGAATAATGACCCCTTCTGCGGGTCATTAATAAAATTCATCCAGGAAGGAACACTTCCTGGTGATAATTATGCTGCACGATGTATACTGCTGACCAAAGATCAGTTTTACATAAAAAATGACCTGTTGTGTCGAATTCCTGGGCGTGTCAGGTACAAGACCATCTTTCAAGTGTACCAAATTGTGGTCCCCGAATCTCTGGTGGGGAAATTCCTGAGGAAATTGCACTGTGGAGTGTTGGGCTCCCACATTGGCATAACAAAAATGCTGGGGGTAATATCAAGCAGATTTTATTGGCCAACAGTAGTATCGGATGTAGAAAAATTTGTTTCCATCTGCCATGAGTGCCTCGCTGCGAAGAAAATGAACAGAACTATTTGCATCCCAATGGTGATACGAGATAGGGCCCCATTTCCATTTGCATGCATAATGGTAGACTCAATAGGGAGGATATCAACCACCAAATCGGGCAATTCCTACATTCAGATGTGTGTTGACATGTGTACAAAGTTTGTCTTCGCTTGGGCAACCAAGTCCATAGATGCTGCCGCTTTAAATAATCTTCAGGAGGAATTGTTTCAGCTAGCCAATGATACTTACCATGAGTGGCTGGAATTTAGGTCTTCAAGTTTTAAGAGTAAAGTAAGACAAACAAGGGCAGCAGTAAAAACAAGGGCAGCAGTTCCTGCAGTGGGCGAGATTTTGAGAGATCTATTCGGAACTGCCACTGAGTCAGAGATAAAAGACTTTTCGACAGACGTGAAAATTATGATGGAAGGGGTTGGAACGCTGGAGGCGGCTCAGAAAGCAAGAGACAGAGTCATTATAGGATTGGCTAAGAACAGTCATATCATGTTCCAGTTTTCAGAGTCTCATGTGGACGAAGTGGAGGCCCTATTGGCAAACTTGAGTACAACCATAGACAGGGTCTCAAATGTGTCTAGGTGGGACGCCTCTTCCTTAAAAACTTATATTACAGACGGCCTAAAGAAAGTGGCTTTCCTGGAATCAGTAACATTGGATGTCATAGCCCAATCGGAGTACGTAAGGGCCACTAGGGTTATTGTGGAGGCTTTCCACATGCTGGTGAATGGCAGGCTGAGTGAGAAACTGGTGTCAGACAGGGATCTCACGAGGGCACAGAATGACCTGGAGGCGTTAATGTCATCTAACAGCCCCGGACGGACTCTTGTGAGGCCCCTGGATAGACGGGGATCCATTGTGGACATTATTGGAGATAAGGAACATGTCCTTGTCACCCTGGGCGCTATATTTGCTGTTTAAGACTTTATTTATGAGCTTTACAAACCCATGAACTTTCTGATCCCCATACATTCCCACACTCACAATTCCTCAGGTTTCAGGACGCTGGTGTGAGGTATTTTGGGGTAAACAGGAGGAGAGAATATTATTTGGAACTACAATCACACGCCCTAAACTCTTGTGTAATGGAAGGAAGGTCAATGTACTGTACGGAAGTATTCCTTCAGAGATCTTTTACATGTGTATCTTGTTATCTCGCCTTATATTTAAACAAGGTCAGTGTGGCCATGAGGAAATGTGTCTATCATACGTTTTTGGAGTCACCACTACCGACCGCACATGTGTCTATTGGCGATAGGAAGCATTTACTGATTAACGCAGGTGACAGCGCCGGTTATACTTGTGAGGGTTCAGAAACCACAACGGTCAAAATCAATATTTTTTCCATTTTGGACCTGCCTTGCAGTTGTAATCTTAATTTGAGGGAATTTAGACTTAGGAATTCGAAATCTTACTGTTTGAAGTCAGACAAACTGACCATTGATATTAAAACAGGGTTTAACTTGCCTCTGGCCCTAGCCTTCGGTATGGATATGACTAATATTTCGGGTAGCAAAATTTTTGACGCCCCAGTTGAGATTAACATACCTTCCCCAGGCGACATTAGGAGGAAATTGGGCCACCTGTCTGGGGAACTGTTAAGAAAAGGGATTGATTTGCATGATTCAGTACAAACCTGCTGGAAAAGGAAGCAAAGGTAAGGACAATGTGGGAGCACCTGAGATCTGCCCTAAAATCCGTCCAGTCGCACCCCTCGCTGGGTATCCATAGCCTGCATCTACCTGGTTTGTAAAATACATAGGGTGGGGACTGTGCTTCCATTTTTTGGTAGGGACGATGCTGCTCCAACGCTGAACATCTCGCTGTTAGCAGGACAAAATATAAAGTTTGGCGATTATAAAGTGGTCACCGCTAGTGTTATACTGCAAATCCATGAGGACCCCGTGTATGGGTATCTGGCCCCTATCTGTTTACTAGTTGCAATTGCATTTGTTTTGAGAAAGATTTTCTCAAATAGATCAACAATTTATAGAATACTCTGTTGTAGGCCCCAAGTCTTTGACTCCGCCCCGGAGCTGCTGCTCCACTTACAGAGCGGCACCGACTTGTTTGAGTTCCACCTGACGAGGTGTTTATTCGAATACAACTCCATGCAAAGGGCTACTAGCCCTAAATTATTGCATGCAGAGGTTACTAAAAATTTCGGCTGTTTCAATGGGGGTCTGATTCTGAATTGGGGGGACAACTTACTGGTGCCAGCCCAGGGGAAGTTGTTTAAAGTCACCCTGCCTACCATAATAGAAGTTCCTTGTACCGTGTTTAGACGTTTAAATTATGCCATGAGTAATGAAGATAAAATTTAGATCGTAGTGTGGAAACCAGTTCTTGGCAAGCCGGTTCAGCTGACCCTAAGAAATAAACAGATCAAAACAAAGGTAAGGTCAGGAGGGAATGCACAGCCCGCTGCCAAACCTGATGCAAAATCTAGTGAGGGAGTAGGTAGAAGCATTTTGTTCGGCAATATTGATATGATTAATGATGATGGTGCTCAGCCAGCCATTGCTCCCGATGTAAGAGACAGTGGGGTAGTAGGTAGGAGCGTTTTGTTTGGCGACATTGATATGATTGAGGATAATGATGCTCAGCCCGCCACTGCTCCCGATGCAAGAAACAGTGGGGGAGTGGGTAAAAGTGTACTGTTTAGTGACATTTCATAGAGAGTAATGCCGATCCTGCTACTAACCATGCAAGAACTGGTGAGAGAGTGTGCACAAGTGTCCTGTTTGGCAGCGTTAACGAGGGTTTCTTAAGAGACAACACTTTCATCTAGGGATGGAGGTCTCAGCGATTAAGCCCTATGTTGGCCGGTATCTGAACTCAGCGGGGAACCCCAATAGCATGTGGTGTATGTTCGTGTCAGTGTGGTGTGTGGTCTGGAATGTGGACTATGATTGCTTGCGGCCTCTGGGTCGTTTGTCTTGTGGCTTGTTAGACCTACTGGAATGCGGTCAATAGGCTGAGCGTGTCATGTTTCTGTGTTGTTGTTTTGTTTTCAGCAGACGAGGGAGAGAAGGGAGTGAGAACGAATGTTAACCTTCGTCCTATTTTTCAGTGTTAGCAGTTTGACTATTGTATCTCTTCTTAATTATACACTTAGGTAGATTGAGAGTTTGACTATTGTATCTCTTCTTAATTATACACTTAGGTAGATTTAGAGTTGACTATTGTATCTCTTCTTGATTATACACTTAGATAGATCGAGAATTTAATTGTTGTACCTCTTATTATTTACATTTAAGGTAGAATGGAAATTATCTTTTATGAAACTGATTTTTGACTGATTTTTGTCTAACTGTTTTTGGCATTTTTAGCCTATGCTATCCGAGACAATCGAGCTGTAGCCATTCATCCTGCTATCTCCGCGCGGACGCAGGCGGGGAGTCTATACCCGACGGGCAAATGAGCGCGATTCTGTGCGATTTTTAATGCGCAATCATCTCGCCAGAGTTCTGTGATGAGCGTGGACGCTTTTCACGCAATAATTATTGCGCAATGATTGCGAGATGGTCACGCTAAGGGTATAACGCAATAGTATTGCAAACATTAGCAAATCTTATGGCATTTTGAGCGTGATATTTATATACTACCGATTCCTTAGATTAATAGCATCTAAAATAAAGGAGACACTTCATAACAGTTTTAATTTTCCTGCCCTGACAACAGCAGTATATTTTATAGCAGTATATACACAGAAAGTATATACACAGAAAGGTTTGAAGGGTATCATTATTCCCTGTGTTGGCCCCTCTTCATATGCATCATTTTATTTTCATCAATTCTGCCATCTTTTTGGTGGGCCTGAAGCATAGCAGCCATCCATATGATGTGTTTCAGTTGTTTGGTTGCTCTGCCTCCCCCAAGCCACTAGGGGCAATCTATATATACAGTCATTAGGGTGCTTTGACCAAAGCATTTTTCAATATCAAACAGGTATATAACACACAAAAACTATAGAAGTATATCACTTATACCATTCCTATGTACATGATGTGGAATACCTATGGTGCTATAAATGCTACATAAGTGTGTTAACGTCACTTTTATTGTAAAAGAAATTGTAAATGCACCCCAGTTAGCCAGTTGCGCCACCTGGTGAAAACTGTACCATCACCTGGTGAGGACAAGTGGCATAATGGTAAGGGCTAAGGGTAATTTTCATCTAAAAATGAATTATTACTTAAAGGGAGGATATTGCCTCTAGATTATCGGCGCGAAATTGCGCTTATTAAGACGCTGTATGGTAAGAGAGAAGAGTACATAGATACATGAGAGGGTGAGGGATCTCGGTAGAGGTGGTGTCTTACTCAAAACCTTTATTCCCAAATCCAAGGGAATGAGGAGGAGCGCGTTTTATAGGGGAATAACCCTTTGGAATGATCTTCCTGATATAATGTGTAGATGTGGTGATCCTATCTATAGGCTTTAGTAAGAAACTGAAGGACCATTACTGGCTAAAACTAACCGAACTGGTTGATATCTAGCTACCACGGTGGAAGTGGTTCTTAATTGACCCTTCCTCATAATGCAAAGCCCTCATAAGGGCTAGGCGATTATGTGTGCAAACAGCATTGAATTTGGAATTGTAGCCTATTTGCAAGTTTTGGAATGACTGTATAATGAAACGGTTAAGTGAGCTATGCTAGTTGATACTTAAAGTTGATAGTTCGATTGATATGATGATGACTAATATGATTATATAAGGGCTGTGATAAATTTGATTTTTTGAAGAATTTGTTTAACATAAGAAAGTATAAAGAGAAAGGTTAATGTTGACTTGTAATACAGTGAGTTACTATAGTAATTAGGCATCGCAAGTAAACATCCACGAGGAGGACAGGCACTTTTTTTTTTTTTTTTTTTAATTTGTTGTAACTGTTCGGCCAGATTGATAATAAAAAACATGCGCAAACTTTATATCTACAGAAAGCTGAGGAAATAAGGAATTTAACCATATGCATCATTGTGGTCTCACTATAGTAGCAGGCGTGCGTTAGCGTCGCGCGTAATTGTTACGCATATTTAGTCATGAAATAATAAATAATTTTTAAGCAATTATAAAAGCGTGAATTAAATCCGTGGGAGAAGTTGAGAAGTAATAATGATTTAGCTAATATGGAGGTACCATTACATCGTTTAGTTGTGTGTAGGGGTTTCTATGACTCAGTGTCAGAGACTGAGGTATGAGTGTCAGAGAATCGAGTGTCAGATGTGTAACAGTAAGTGTGAATGCTAGGTGAGTAAGCAGTGCCAGGTATTGTGTCCTGTTGTGGCTGCATTATAATGAGTATTCAGACGCAATTTTGAATGCGCATTATATGCGCGATTGAGATCACACCCATATTATTGAAAACAGGTATTTGTAGATGAAATTGATTGAGTAACACATGTTTAATACAAACATAAGTGAATATGAATGAGAACTTGATCCAACACAAGTGTGAGGCAACCAACAACATAGGAGGAAATAAACGCAATGGATTTCACATAATGGTTGCTAATGGCATGTCCATTTCACTGTGATTCATAGCCATAAGTATCACACTTCACTAATTTGCAGTCAATCACAAAATGATTGCAGTGCTATCACACTCATTTGCACTCAGTGCCCGTCAGGTAGCTATGTTAAGGCATGTGTTTGGGGCTATTCCCAGGGTTATCCTCAGAAAAGTTTACTCAGTTATAAAACCAGGTTTATCTAGTTAAAAGACGAAATTTGTTGTGTAAAGTTTGTCTACCGACTGTATTGCTGTTATTCCACAAGTTATTTACTCCAGACAATCTCTAAGCCTGTTTTGATTAAGCCTTAACGAGGCTGGTCAGAAACCATCATGAGGTTAACCAGGTTAAACGTCTCCCATTTCGACGGTTTCGCTTTTCCCTCTGCCCCTCCTAGAGCAGAGAGAGCGACTGTTGGCGGCAGTCCCCCAGTCAACTGGACTGCCCTAATTATCATCATACTGATTGTTCTGATATGTGTTCCAAAACTTGTAAGGTGTCTATTGTATGTGAAAAGGATTTTGAGCCGCTGTTGTTGCTGCTATTGCTGCGACCAGGACAGCAGTGGTTCCAATAGGGTGAGCCTCGAAATTCAAGAAGATGGTTATTGTGTCAAGGTCTTCTTATTCCCCACGATTTTTGGTAAACACACCTTTGCCTCCGACTCAGGGGTATCAGACTGGGTGGATGTAGGTTGTGGAATCCTCATGTGGTTCTACGCTGGACTGGGGCTCTCAAGATAGAGCACCAGGGGGCGGAAGTGGAGCTTCCTCACTTATAACCAAGGAGCCTCTAGGTTCCTATCTCTTGCGTTTATAAAAACCTCTTGTACTAGTCTAGAGCGATGTTTCTCTACCATGCTTGTTTTCCCCTATGTTACTCATTGTTTACATGTGAAGGTTTTATTCTTGGCCTACATGCGCTCCAAGGGAAGTTCCCCCTAGTGAGGGAGCGATGTTATAGTGTTGGGTTCTCGTGTGAACTTGACCCTTGGGGGCGCATGTTGGCACCCGCCTATGAGCAAGCAGCACGTGAGCTGCTCGCGCCGCCCCATGTGAGGCCACTGGATATGTGCTATGTGAGAGTTAATAAAGAGTCAGTCTACTAGAAGTATTGAGTCGTGCTTGTTGTCTTTGGATTACCGTCACTCAGAAGTTTAGACTCCCGAGCTCCTATAGCTCTTAACTCCTTAAGAGAACACTAACTTATAACATATATGTGTTTTATGATTTTTCTAAAAATTGAATGGCAGCCATTTTTGTTTTTGATTTTTGACAAGGAAGGAGTCAGATTTCAGCCAACAGTCAGTTTCTTGTTCAGCACACCCAAATTAGCAAAGGAAAGTTTACCTTTGTACCCAAAAATGCCCCTAGGATTGAGAATTTATTGTCTGTTGTCCAGTCTAGCTATGGCCTCCTTTAAAATGGCTAAGATAGTTAAAGCCATAACGCTTCACTTGTCAATGATAAAATGAATACAGATCTAATTAGCTTCATACAGAACATTAGTTAATTACTTAACTAGTTTTATTATATGCTCATGCTAGGCCTATATGACGGGTGCTATAAGTGGGGTGCTATAAAAATATTCATATAGGACGCGTCCTATAAAAATGAAGTTGTCAGCGTGGCTCTCTGTGTTTCTTTAAACAATTTTCAATGATATCTGATGACATATGGTCAAATTCTTTGCACATATAATAAATATAGAATGGAACTCGCTGGCAATAATTGAAAATTTATTGGATGAGATTCGTCCACATAGTTTTCGATTATTGCGGGTCGTCCCATTCTCTCTATATATTATGTTAATGTACTATTGTCTAACCATTGGATTCAGTGTTTGACTTTGGTCTCCTTTCATTTAATTGTCGGTCTCATGTTTATTCTTGAGATGAAGGACTTCCTCAAGAAGTAAACCAGGAGAACTATGAAGAAGCTCTTGGAGAAGAAGTCAAAGTCCCCCGTATGAGGATAGTACTGTTAGGGCGATCTGGTGCGGGTAAAACCTCTATTGTGGGGTCTCTGAAGGGGGAAGTGTTTACAGATGAACATGACAGCACAGTTATGGCAGAGATAGACGTTCTGACTGCACATATTAATGAGGCAGGCGAATGGACATTTATTAAATGTAAGATTTCAACGAAAGATTTGTATGTATATCAAAGCTCTAATGAGTGCATTTAAAGGCATTATTAATTGTGAATAATTCTGAAATTGTAGTAAATGACCACATATACGATTTTATGTGATTCTTTCTGCTATAATCATATTTTCCCTTCCTGTATGTTACCTTTTATGTGTTTACCAAAGAAGAGAAGCTCACTAAAATTGTTTATATAGTATGAGTATTAAGATCGTACACAATACAACAAAAGAAACATTGAACTTTAAAGAAAAGAAAAGAAAAGAAAACCTATGATCCATTTTCCATTATTTTATTAGAATGTACTGTACATAAAATGAGAAATAAAGCTATTACATACATACATACATACATTCATACATACATACATACATACATACATACATACATACATAGTGGTCCTGGTGGTTCAACTTGGGATTGTGACCTGCTGAAGTTGTGCTTGCCGCGATAGCTCAGTGGTAGAGCATCGGAGCATCAATCCGAAGGTCCGGGGTTCGGTTCCCTGTCAAGGCGATGGCATTTTTCAGCAGGTTCACTACACATACATACAAAGAGTGATGTGAACATGTCAGAACCTGTGAACCTGTATAGAAAGCGCATTAACCAATGCTATTGGACCACTCTGGTTGCGCTCTACCTTCCCTTGTTATGTGCTCTGGGAAATAAAAGGAGTGGACCATTAGCGATCCAGTGGAATCGCAGCTTAACCTGAATATCATTTTTTGAACAACTCTATTTTGCTTCATAGGGCATTCGGTGCTACAATACATTATTAGCTGATCATAAAATGTAACATTGTTCATTATTAAGATAATGCGGAACGAGATGAGGAGGAAGCAGCAATTGCGGCAGCTATGAACGAGAGGGACAATACAGGCTCCACCAGTAAGTGTACACGCAGGCGCTCAGACTGATGTCCAATATATATTATTAAAATAGTAGATTTATATACTAAAACAATAGACTTGTATACTAAAACTAATAGAATATTGTTATAACTCAATGACTTGATGTCCTCTTCAGAACAGAGAATAACATAGAACAAAGATCTATCTTATCATTAATCTATCTAATATTCTCAACATATGTTATGTACGTGTAAAATATTAAAGTGATCTGAATAAATGAAATAATTTCAACTGACATTTTTTTGGAAGCGCCCATATAATATGCTACATGCACATGGTACTTATGATTTTTAAATTAGAGGCCATTATGTTAACATGTCTCTGCTGCACAGGTCAAGGGACACATGACGAGGTGCAGATATCTACAGGGTCAAAAGTTCAAGCTGGTACAAAAGAGCCAGAGGCGCCAGACAAGAACAAATTTAAGAGGATCCGAGATCACATAATAAAGACAAAAGATAAGCCAAAGTACACGTCAATAGTGCATGTTTGGGACTTCGCGGGCCAAGTAAGCCAAAGTTAAACTGAATGTCATAGCTTTAGATCAAGCAATGGTTGATTGAAAAGAATATTTTCACGATCTCTATAACTTCATAGATATATTATGATGTATCTAAGTTGATAGATAAATATCATAATACACTGATGTAGATTAAAATATTTATGTGAAAAGCTTCTGAATACCCCTGAATTTGGAATCAATAGTAATATCAATAAAGAAGTCGTTCCACGGACAGAACATTATCAAAGTAATGCAGTATAATATATATATATATATATGAATTATATCATATAAATAATAAATAAAGTATTTTTGAGTCATACTTTTGAATGATTCGTTTTTTAGCTGTTACATTAGCGTTATGGCCTAATTCGTTTTAGGTGGATTTAGGTTATATGCCAGTGAACCATGTAGGGAGGACCTCTTCACCACGCTCCACCTACAGAACCAGCACAACAAAAAGTTGAATTTGCCCTGAATGGGCAGGTGGAGTAAAAAACATTCCCTTCTTGTTTGGCCCTCGAGGCAGCTGTGGCATGAAGGAAAATAATGCTTTAATAGCAATATTGATTGTAATATTACATAACAATTACATCTCTCAAACATTTACATATATATTACAGGGTGGTACACATTGTTATGAGGGGTTAAACTGGGTTCTGACAGCGTTTTGGTATATATTCTGGTATGCTTCTGTTGTGCCCATCTACACTTTTCCATATACTCAAGTTTCTAATTTGTTTAATTTAATTGTCAAAATTACGATCGCAATTTTCAAATTTTGGGAAAATTTCTACCAAGACATAAAATGTATCTTGCTGCTTTATCATTCATCTCATAAGCATTCATGTCATTGTAATAATGGCTGAAAAACTATAATGTCTATAATGGCTGACGTCCCTGGGCTAACAGTACAGGGACAGTGCCACTTATTATCACCCAGCAGTTGAAAATGATGTATTCAGTTGCTGAGATGGTATAAGAATGGAACCCGTTTTAGCGAGGCCAATTTGATTTGAAATTTATGTATAAACTATTAATAGCAGTACTTAAAATATTGAAGTTATAATTCGAGTAAATTGAAAAATTTAAACATAGACAAGAATAAAACAGTAAACAATATTATTTGGGAAAGTTTGAGAACGTTGACCATGTATAGAAACTTCAAATGAAGTCCAAAAATGAGGCAAAATGTCATACCTTCTCTGCCATTGAGGATCTGCACATGTCTGTTTGGTGTCTAATCCTGAGATTAATGACTAACGTTGAGGGGCTGCTGGTGCACTGTTTGGTGTATAATCCTGAGGTTAATGACTGACATTGAGGGGCTGCTGGTGCATAATCCTGAGGTTGCAAATCTTGTTCAAAAACTTTCTTAGGAATAATCTTTTTTTGGTGTTTAGTCCCAAGGTGAAGCCGATTTGATTATAGCTCCAAGAGTTTCAGTGATTAACATTTAATTCTCTTTTATTAGAGCACCTACTATGACGTGCATCAACTCTTCCTAACGGAGAACACCATGTACATTCTCGTCACAGATTTGTCCCGAAGTCTTACAGATAAAGTCAAGCAAGAAAAAGGTAGGTTACTGAAGAAAGGAAATGAATACATTGCAATCGTATCAAGTGATAGCGTAGTTTGTACACAATAATGTAAACAACTTAGGTGTGAACTTCTATTTAGATGGAATAATTCTGTTTACTAAAGACTGTTTCATCTACTTTGATGATGCGCAACTACTTGTCATAATTAACAATGCATTGTCAATTCTCATCGCACATTCGTTCTTTAATCTAACAGATAAAGTACAGCCCAAACATGAAGCAGAAAACCCAGGTAGCCCAGGAATTTGCCTTGAAACAGAAGAAGGTAGGTCTTTGGGGACAGGAGAGAATGGTGATCAATACATTAAAAATGTTGCAAACACTTTGCAATCGTCCTAGGGGTTGTATCAATCTCGCGTAATCATACTTGGTATTCCAGTCTTGTTCCCACACAATGTTTAAACAATTTAGTAAATTGGGGACTCCTATATAGAGCGAATAATTTTGTTTGCTAAATTATTTCATCGTATATCAGTTTAATCACTTGCCCCTGGGGAAAAGGTATAGGAATATATATGTAGTGGATTAAGAGGTTCGATGTAAGTCTAGTCCGACTTGTTGTTGTTTTAGTGATTATATAATTGGGTTGGCCTTCTGTTGACAGCGCTCTGTAATTTTCTTATTACCGTTCTATACCGGATACATCTGATGATAGATCCAAGCCTTGCAAACTTGGAAGGGCAGACAAGGGTGCAATGATAGTGGGAAATTAGATAGGTCCCGTGAAGAATGCTATGCTTGCAGACAGGAAGGGCATTACATTGCCAAATGTCCCAAGAAAACAATGTAGGGAGATTCCAGACTGAAGGCGATTACTGATGGGAAAACCTCCTGGTCGGGAAACTCCAACCAGACCACATAGAGTGCGAAATGCGATCCAGGGAATCTTTGGTGCTTCACAGTATACAGTTTGTGTGGTATTTGTACAATACGTGGAAGATGGGAGTGAGGCTCTGATGCCCGTGTGTAGGGAAGACAATAGAGTAATACTTGATAGCTGCCCGTTACTGAAAACGAATACTAGTTGGTTGACTGATGAGATTACTCATCCAGGTATCAGCGATGATCCAGTGGATAGTTCTGCTATAAATAGTGATCCTGATGTGCTATGGGATCGTGCAGAATGCCGAGCTGTTGTCAGTCAAGTTGTGGAGGATGGTCCCAATGACCTGGCTGTTGTTCAGCAGGTTTCCGGTGATGAGAACAATGAAGATCTATGATGTGTGCATTGCAAAGAGATGGTACACAATAGTATCTGTGAACGGAGATGTCTGTGAATTTCTGGTTCTGTCCAGTCTAGTGTACATTAGATTAGATTAGAAAATTGTTTATTCGCCACTGAGTTATACAGGTACAGAAACAAAGTGTGACAAAAAGGTCGACTAGCTTATGGAATGAAAAATCCCATGTTTTCCCGCTGTTACCTTTTTGGGGAGGAAAAAATAAGAAGACTAATAGAGAACTACACATGAGTTTAAATACAGGGTATTGGCAAGATATAAAGTATGAATACATAATATATAACTAAGTTCATTACAGTTACAGTTCATATCAGATCGGTTGGGCATTACATATATATAGGTTTTTTGGGTACAGAAAGGTACCTAAAGCTTCAAGATGATAATTAATACATCATTGGGACATCCATTTGGTTAACAGGTAAACAGGTAAACAGGTGTATACATCATTGCAGTTTTGCGATGAAATTCATGTCGCGAGCTCTGGGTTTTTCTCTATTTTTAAAATATCGTTGGTCTATATTTCATGATTATTCCGGTATAAATTTTCGATTTGTTTTCTGAAATCTTTTTGTGTTTCTAGGGCCTGGTTTTTGGTAGATAGTGAATTCCAGGCCACTTTTGCCTTATAGGAGAAACTGTTCCTGTATAGTGAGGAATTTGGAGTTGGGAGTTTTAGTTTTTTTCTTCTTGGTGAATGACTTCTGGTTGGGAGTTTTCGTTGATCTAAATTTGAGTCTATTTGGGCAAGGTGATGTGCACTTTCAAGGATATGAATTTCACGCCTGACATGGTTTGGTAATATATTCAGTTCAGATAGTTTATCGTCAACATTTGTTCTCCTATTTAGGTTAAATACAGTTCGTATTGCTGAGTTTAGTAGTGACTTCAGCCTTTGTAGTAGGTACTGGTTAGTGGAGGAGTAGTATATATCTCCATAATCTATGTTTGGTATTATTAACATTTTCACTATATCTGTTTTTACCCTTTTTGTTAGCATGTATCTGGCATTTGCCAACAACTTCACTTTCCATTTCACCTTCTCAATTGTCTTATTTACATGAGGTTTGAAGGTTAATTTTTGGTCAATGACCAGACCTAAATATTTATATTCTTCGGTCTTAGCTAAAGTTTCGCTACCAAGGGTGAGGGGGTGATCGTTCATAAGGCAGTTTTGTTTTTTATTGTTGAAAGTGATGTACTGAGTCTTTGGTACATTCATCGATATCTTGTTGGTTTTGCACCAGGTGTCTATCATATTTAGGTCCTTTTGAATTTTTGTAAATATTTTTCCTTCGTTTTCGTCACTACAGAGGAGAACCGTATCATCGGCGTAGTGCTGAATGATAGAATTTTGAACTACTCGATTGAGATCATTAATGTATATTGAAAACAGGATTGGCCCCAGGATAGTTCCCTGAGGCACACCAAAAGAGATCACTCCCTGCTTGGATAGTAAACCATTAACTTTTACATACTGGTTTCTGTTTGATAGATAGTTTCTAAACCATTTTTTTTCATTTTTTCGTACTCCTAAATTTTCTAGTTTCTCTAATAGTTTAGCATGGTGCACCGTATCGAAGGCTTTTTTAAAGTCTAAAAATACAGCTGTGGTTGGTCTTTCTTCATTAATATTGTTGTATATAATTTCCATAAGATCGATGTGGGCTTTAGCTACAGAGTGGCCCTTTCTGAATCCATATTGTTTTGAGTAATACAGGTTATTTTCTTCTAGGTGTGCTGTTAGTTGATTTTGTACTACTTTTTCAAGTATTTTTGCGGGCATACTTATTCCCGAGATGGGCCTGTAGTTGTTTGTTGAATTTTTAGGTCCATTCTTATGGAGGGGGGTTACTATAGCTTTTTTGAAAGAGTCTGGTATTTTCGAGGTTTCTAGAGAAAGGTTTATGATGTGGCAGAGCTGGTTGATTAACACTCTGAGACATCCTTTCAGTATGTTACCTGGAATATAGTCTATGCCAGAATTTTTGTGGGGATCAATTTTTGAGATGACTTTTCTAATATCTTCAGGGGAAACAGGTTTGAAACTGAAATCTTTATTACAGTGTTGAAATCCTTTTTCTTCCTGAATTTCCTCCATTTCTTTTTGTGCACCTGTCGATGGGTCAGGAATTATTTTCGCTAGTGAGGGTCCTACACTGAGGAAGAAATCATTAAATACATCTGGTGTATTTTCTGAGTCAATATTTTCACCATCTGTATTTTTTATATGAATGGTATGTGCTATCTTTAATTTTTCTGGACTTATTACTGTCCTTATGGATTTCCATAGTGCCCTAGGGTTGTTCTTATTTAGGTTGAGTTCTTGTTTCAGAAGTCTTCCTTTCATTTTTTTACACATTGAGGTTACTCTGTTTCTGAGCTGTTTTGCTTCTGCGAGCAATTCTTTGTTATTGGTACTTTTTGCTTTTTTAAATTTCTTATCTCTTTCGTTCATAAGTGATGTGAGTTCAGGAGTTATCCATCCTGGCTTTTTTCTCACTCGGTGGAAGTTTTGGACTGGGCACATTTTGTTTAAGAAATGTGTAATTTTCTCTAACATAATGTCCCAGCAAATGCTTGGGTCGTTATTGTTGTAGAGGTCATTCCAGTCTTGATTTATCAGAATTTCGTGTAATATTTTCTGGTCTAGATATCGGGTGTTTCTTGCTCTAAAAGTGTCAATGTTGTATCTATTTCTTTGTTTTTTGAGGGTGATAAAGGTTGGATAGTGATCCGACGAATTATTCTCTATAATTCCTGATGATTGGACTATTCTTGAATTTGTATATATATGGTCAAGTAATGTTTTAGAGGATAGCGTTGTTCTAGTTGGGGCTTTTATGTATTGAGTTAAATTATACTTGTCAAATATTGAGTGTAGCTCATGGGCCTTGCTTACTGAAGAGGTGGTGTCCAATAAGTCAATGTTGAAATCCCCTACTACTATAATGTCACCTCTTCCATTTAATTTTGAGAGTAACGCATCCATTTGTTTCAGAGCTGAATTTATTTGGCTAGTAGGGGGTCTATAGAATTGGACTATGGTATACGACTTTGTGTTTTCTTTTTGCATCACGATTATTTGTGCCTCTAAATCATTATTCATTATATTGAGGTGGGCGTGAGTATCAGAATCAGTTTCATGATCCTTGTGCACATATATACCCAGCCCCCCTCCTCTTTTCTTACCTTTTCTATCTTGTCTCACTAGTTCGTAACCGTCTATATGGTACATGTTTGAATGACATTTGTTGTTGAGCCACGTTTCGCTTAGGCATATGGCATTCAGTCTATAATTAGAAGCATGGATACATTGTTGTAAATTATAAAAATTTTTAGGGAGACTTCTGATATTCCAATTTATGATTGAGAAACCCTTTGTATTTGCTAACATGGTAAAGGAGTTCAATTCTTTAGACAGCATAGTATTAGTTTCAATGTTAGAGAGGTTTTGGCGGTAACAGACAGCTTCTTGTGTATAGAATTCATGTTCATGTTCAGTGATAATTACACGCTGGATACAGCGCGTACATGTGTACGATTGAAAAAGTTCATGGTGATGCTATATGATCGATAAATTGCATGCGCAGTATGGTATATGACATATGTTCCTAGTATTCCACTATTAAAGTACATGTATAGGGTAATAGACTAGAATAATAATGTTTTCAGCTGGGCATGCTTGCATACAGGGCTAATGGTGGCAATACCTTGTTTACATTTTCAGTGTGTTATTTACAACAACTCTCGCACCGAATTTGGTGACTTAGTACTAATTACTGTGATAGTATGTTTTTTGTTAGGTAGATTCTTTAAATAGATGGACAGTATTATTCACATTTCAATATTGTTTAGAGGAGGAATGTGTTTCCATAGTCCTTGTTTAGCGCCCGTGCCTGTATCGCTTGTCTGTCCGAAACACATGTGTGTGGGCGATGATAAGGCATTCAGCGCTCAGTCCTTAATTACGTTCTTAATTACGGGTTTTGGATTTAAGAAATTAGGATACAATAGTTCTTATCTGTCTCATGGTCTGTATTTGGAGGTGAGGTGAGTCTTTATTTGTGAGATCATCTCACCCTGGACGTTCTTGCCGGGGAAGTGTTTCGAAGATATGCGATGTTGTTCACTGAGGTCGGGGAATCGGATGCCGGCTCCCCACTTCCTGTTCGTGGTTACCTCGAAGAAATATTCTGCTGGTTCGTCCATGAGTTTTGTGGATAGTTCTTTGTTTTGTTCAAACTTCTTCAGAATTAGTTCATATAATAAATCCTCTTCATAATATAGGAAATCTTCGTCGGGCGTGATTTCTCTGGCTAGGAGTTTTGCTCCATACGCGGAGGTTGCCTCTCTCATTCTGTAGGCCACTCCGGGCCTTCCCGCGCTGCTTGCCTTTAAACTCTGATAGGCATGTTCTACTGATTTATAAGTTGTGCCGTTGTGATCTAGGGGGGCTTTGAAAAAATTGGACATGTAGCTGTGCTCACCGTAATAACCGGTAGCTTTGCCTTCGTCAATATCTATTTTTGAGGCATAATCTGGGGTACAACCGTCAGGGAGATGGTATAAGTCCGCCGACCCATATGAGTTATCGTCCATGATTAGATGGTTATAGCACATAGTGGCTTTCAAGCCCTTCCTCTTGAGTAGTGCTAGGCAATTTAGCATGACAGTTTTTTCATGAGGAAAAATTTGTAGGCTCGTTGCGTTAATCCTGATGTCTTGGTACATTACATTGTTGTTGTTTATGACTTGTAAGTTTTCTGCTAGAATTTTCCTTGTGTCCTGGTTTTTGAACTTTACGAGAGTGGGTCTTACTTTATTCCCTGTTTTTTGACCTATTCTATAGGCTTCTTCAATGTCATCATCATCAAGTTCAGCTTGAACGATTCTAATCATTGTTGTGATTTCTGTTTTTAATTGTTCATTATCTGTCTCTGGTAAATTCTCCAGTAATACAATTTTATTATTGTATTCTCTCTTCTTTTTCTCTTTCTTTCCCTGGTCGAATTTATTTGGTCTCATATTTTTTACATGAGGATTCCAGTTTGTAGGGTACTGTTCTCTCTGATGGTATCCCCCTGTCTGGCTCCTGTCTGGCTTTGGCCATTCACTAACTACATTTAGTTGCAGGCTGTCCAGTTTTGCTTGCATTTCGCTTTGTTTTTGGTGTAAGGACTCCATGGAGGCAGCTGCTGTTTTTTGTTTGCCCTCGATGTTGTCCCTAGTTTCTTTCAGGAAATTGTCAATGTTCTTATCGATCTCTGGTTGCAAGGCTTTTAGAAATTTATCCTGTTCTACGTCTAGGTTTGTTATTCTGTCTGCTAGTGTTCGTATTTCTGAGCTGACCTGTGTTTTATGAGAATTTATTTCTGACCTTATGTTGTTATTTTCAGTCATGATGTCGCTCAGCTTGGTATCCACTGTGGCAGTGTGGGTTTTGACCTCGTCAGATACTTCTTTAATTAGAGCATTCTGTTGTTTAAACTGTTCCTGAATGATGCTAATTAGATGGCCTTCTTGGTATTGACCCATGTTTACTTGGTTATATGGTGTTAGAGACATAATATTTGCAACAGGCATTTGTTGGTGGTATGAGTGTTGATAACTTTGCACTGGGAAATGGCTCATCATTTGTTGCATTTGATTCGGGTGCACTTGTTGCATTTGATTTGGGTGCACTGGTGGGGCCATTGGATAGTTACATGGCTCCATACTTTTGTTTTTAACTGTATTTACCTCTGCGAGATGACACTGTGGTGAGCTTGTGCTTAAATGAGGTGAGACCCCATTACCTACATCGAAGCTGGGTGGAGTTGCATCGGCGATCGGTGATGCTAGTAGTGTATTGACGGCAGGTGTTGGTGTGTGGCCGGGGATGGGACTGGAGTTCCTATAGTCCATGGGCTCTCTTCGTGAGAAGCTCTAATTATTCCGTGTTTGAGTTGTTTTAATGGCTTAGGAGCTGTAGTTGTAATAATTGGGTTTATTTCAGTCTCTGTAATCCCTTTTCCACGTCCTGTTAATTGTTTATTGTCTTGTTTTTGCTCGCACGTTTTCCTGAGCGATAAACTAGGTTAATCCCGAGATTAGCCTCGCCGGAAGTAGCTCCTTGGCGGCGTGGTCTCCAGATTTGAATCGTCAGTTTTGTTCTTTCCAATCCTGGGCGATTTTAGTATTAATACGGCCCTATGTTATTTCCTGGTGATTCCATGTACCTTCATGGAAATGTATACCAACTATTTTGCTTGTTAATCTTGTTTGGTCCTTGTTTTTAAGCTGTTGTTACCGCCGTGCGGGATTACGTTACCTCTCCATCTATTATAATCCATGGCAGGTGGTTCTCAGATAGCTGTTCAGGGATGTGCCTTGATTCCTGTGACGTTAGGGAAACGTAATATGATTACAGGTCTGGTAGTACCGGGCCTTGCCGGCCCCGGGTCCTTGTGCTGGATTTTGCCTTGGTGCACTCATGTATTGTATACTTTTCAGGGAAGCTTGCGTTGAGCAATGGCACTGATGCTGTAAAAATGCACCATTCTATGTTCTCAGGCCTGTGTCTTTTAGGACTAGAATACTCTGAGACCATACTAGCCCTTTCCCTTCTCTTTTGAGAACAACTTAATCATTAGTTACCTGGTGGTTGTTTGCTAAATGAGGATACTCCCATGCTGATTCTTACCAAGCCATTGAATTGTTTGTCCAGAACGGCTTTCAAATGAATAGGGATGCCTATGCCTCACCAATGATGGAACAAGAACTCAGCAAGTGTGCTATTGCCTGTTTTCAACAGCACTTTCCTAGCAACTTTGTCCTGTGTAAATTTGTTGGACCGAATTTCTTTCATGTACTTTACCAGGTCCCAGTTGCCATTTTTCACCTAATCTTTTAGCTTCTCTTGGACATATGACATAGTGTGAGATATCAATGGCAATTTGCCCAGAGTTTCAGTGTTCTATGTATAAAATGATGAAGTCAGAGAAGTCGGATGATAGTAGTCTTCGGCCAGGCAGCAAGGTGTCTAAAGCATACCATGGCTTTGGCTTGGCCTTTATTTATAGTCAAACATGTTAACCAATTCATCAGTAACAATGGGTCATAGCAATGCTTTCCCTGGCGTGTACCCTCATGATTGGCTGAGAGGGATCCCTCTATCCCATGAACTTGACCTCCCAGCTCTCTCCCATGCCAAGGCCATGCATTGTTCACATGATAGTTGGTCCCCTTGCTCTCAACCCCCCCTCCCCTCCCATTATCCTTGACCCAAGCATGAAGCGTCCCCTCCCTCCCCCAGTCCCTTCCCCCCACCCACTAATGAGTTAGCACAGGGAACACTAGGTAATTCTATTTCTGGTTGCTAGACAATCAAGCATGTATACACACAACAACAGGTGTCCAGCATTACCTCCCTCCCCCCTCTCCACCCAGGTCATGCGTGGCGGCCAAGGCCCAGGCAGAGGGGAGGGGGGGAGAGGGAGGGGGCAGGGACGGCCATTTAGCTGGTAAAACTAACCCAAAAGAATTCCAATTCTTTACATTCGTCCATATTTTTTCTTTTGATTGAAATATATAAATTTTCAAACAAAACCCTACAAATTATTAGTTGACTGACCGACCCTGCCAACCAAAAATAAGAAATAGTAAAATTATTACATAAGGTTACACAATTACAGAAATCAACGGTAAGAGGTAGCCTATCAAACAAAAAGGCTCTGTGGACCAACTGGCCTGGAGAACTATAAAAATGGCTCAATTCAAAAGAATGTTCATTAACGTGAGTCCATTATTCGGCTACTAAAAAGTCTTTTAGTAAAGCAAGTTGAAAAAAGTCCTTGTGTGGAGGTGTGCCTCTGAACACCCGTTGAATGTCTTAACCTCTCGCAGGAAATTTAATACACAAAGGTCCTTTTGTACGGTCGTCACCGTTTCCTCCTCTGTCTGCCCGGTCAGCCGAGGCCCCCACTGGACCTCGTCGCTGACCGACAAGACACCTGTCTCGCCCCGTTTTCCTAGGTGTTGGAGCAAGCACAGGTTGGTAGTCAACACTACCGTATTTCCATAATAATGTGAACAATAACAGACCACAAGTCGACATTTCTGCATTGTTTCACCACCTCCTTCCTGTATGGACAATACTTCGGTCAAAGCAGCAGTTGAGAGTAGACAAGAAGCACTGGTCCTGTGGTGCTTTTTGCAGGCCTCTCTATCTCAAACTAACTGTTTGATAAAACAACGCCTCATAAAGAGAGTTGGATAAGATAACCATTGGGCTGGATCCTTGTCCACGGATTCCACCATTGTCTCCAAAACGGGAAATGGATTTTACCCAAGGTATGGATATTTGTTTGTTCATACACATACATCTCTTCTCGCACCCGAGGAGATTACAGAACAAATACTTACAAAACAATATCTAAAAGTGTATAGGAAAAATACAACATACGAGTTTATAAAGTGATTGCGTCAACATAGTGAAACCAATAAATCTTAAAACTTATGACGTCATCCTGGTCAGTCTGGATCTGGCAGTGCAATGGAGTGAGGAAAGGGGGTGGCAGGGGACGGGAATTCAAGAGAGCGGGGAGTGGCCACTCCGACACTCTCTCTTTCCCAAGATTGGAGGGGTGGGTTTTCGGGGGCAGAGTGGGGGGGGGTCTCCAAGGGAGAGATCTTTCCTTTTATAGGCCTTTAAACAATACTGACAAGGGTAGCTAATCCCCAGATAAAGTCTTTAGGCCTTGGAATAAACGAAATAACTGCAGGGAAAATTTTACCATAAGTTAAGTTAAACCGTCAGGGGCATAACCTCAGGGGTGGGGATGGTTATATGGGACTTATGGCCTGGTATGCTTCTCGCACGCCAATCCTTTCAGACCAGGGGACAACTGCCTTCTATTATTATTCTAGCAGATTTTAAAATAAAGGCATACATAAGGACAAACGTCCATGCGGTTCCCATCATATAAAGTCTCGTTTTGATCTTATAGTAAATGTAAAATACTCTCTCTAAGTTACTGAACTAACAGGGGACCACCTCTAACTGCCAAGGGCACTTACTACAGATACTGTGAGTGTTAACCCTCTTCCCTGGCTCGTCTTTAAGAGAACATATACAATAATAAGAAAGTCATAAAATCCTAATACACCCAACATCGTTCATTTCAAAATTAAAAATACACCAATGAACAGGGAGTTGGCTTCTTCCCTTGTTGGCAAGTTCATGGTGATGAATGGAAGCCGTTCCGATTGAAGATAGGTTTCCCTCTGTGTCCTATGTGTTTGTGCCCATTGCTACCTCGTCCAGGCCCATGCTGGAGAGTACCTTGTCAATGGGTAGAATAGTCAGGCTTCCAACCGTCCTTTGGCTGTAAGGGAGTTAGGGGGACCAGATGGCGGTTGTATCCCTCTCGAGTTGTGTGGGATCCCACAGCCGCCCTAACTGCACGTTTACCTGGTTTCGCTGCAACAGATGGTGCAGCAGCAGATGGGATGAGCTGCAACTGATCGTCTAGCAGCAGATGTGGAAGCAGCTAGCAAGAGCAGCAACTAGAGCGGTACCTGGGCTTGCAGTAGCAGATGTCACAGCAGATGTCACAGCAGATGTCAGCAGTGACCGGTCGTCCAGCTGCAGAGGTCACCACAGATGGCATGAGTAGCAACCAGAGTGGTAACTGGGGTTGTAGTAGCAGATGTCACAGCAGATGTTGCAGCAGATGTTGCAGCAACTGGCAAGAGTACCAACCACAGTGGCAACTGGTGTTGTAATACAGATGGGCACCAGCCACACAGCAGATGGAATAACATGCCCCTCTGCTCCAGCTGTGGAAGAATTACATGCACACACAATCCATCTGCTTTGCAGGACAAAAATAGAATAGGGGTTGTCCATTATATATAGAGTTACAGTGTAAGGGGAGTGGGAGTGCTATTAGGACGGGGAAATGGCTTGTAGAACTAGGTATCAGATTACCCAACTTACCCACTAGTAGAATACAAATTGATACTGGGGAAAATAAGTGTAGGATAATCCCTGATTTAGCCAGGCTCCTCGGGCCTTCCCTCCATCTGTCTATGCCCATCCCACCCACCCACACCACACCCTCCCCTCCTAGGATAACTAATACTCAGGTTTGAAAAAGAACAGAAAAATAAGTAAACCAACAGATGTTAATGGTTGAAAATGTTACATAAAGACGCATCCCACAATCTTGACCTTTTTCCCCAGACCAGATCCCAGATCTGAAGTTAATTTACTGAGGCCAATAATATATTGATGCTGGCTCGGGTGGGAATGTGTTCGTATACAGTCATATAGTCGTGTTCCAAAAGTATAAAACTAGCGTTCCAATCAAAACTATATGACCCCGTTGCATCATCCCCATCCCACCATTTTGCAGGTCAATTCATTGGAGGTACTGAAAGTGGTGGTCAGTAACTATTTTCCATTACTGCCAGAATACAAATTAATCAAGATCCCTCCCAACACTAGAAGCAATTCCCAGGTAATTTACCAAAAATATACCCCTGCAATCAACTAAACCCATTCCACAGTAGAGGCTGTGCCTCCCACAAAACCAATAAAGAAAAAAAAGAATAGGGGTTGTTTATCATAGTCATATAGTCGTGTTCCATAAGTATAAAACTAGCGTTCCAATCAAAACTATATGACCCCGTTGCATCATCTCCCAACACAAGAAGCAAATCCCAGGTAATTTACCAAAAATATACCCCTTCAATTAATTAAAGCCATTCCACCGTAGACAAAGAATAGGGGTTGTTTATCATAGGGTTATAGGGTAAGGGGAATGGGAGTGCCCGGAAGATGGGGAAATGCCTTGCAGCACTAGGTATCAGATCTCCTAACTTACCCACTAGTAGAATACCAATCAATACCGGGGAAAATAAGTGTAGGATAATGCCCAAGTTAGCTAGGCTCTTGTGGCCTCCCCTCCATCAATCCATGCCTATCCCAACCCCTCACAACATACCCTCCCCTCCCAGGATAATACTCCAGTTTGAAAAATAAGCAACCAACAGTAGAGTCTGTGCTTCCCACCAAAACCAATAAAAACCCATTCTGCCATTCTACTAAAACTTGCAGAATTTCAAGCACTAACCCTTCTCTTAAAATCCGTCCAAATATAAAGTGTTTACTATTAAAACGGAGCTTAGCTCATGGCGAGGCGAACTATGTATGTTTGTATAGCGTTAACCATAAGAGCGGCATCGACGACGGCGCGTGATCGCCACAATCATAACCACATGCACAAACGCAAAAATATTGCTTCCCACTAGATTGCTCATATCTCCCTTAAAAACTATCCGATCCGAATATAAAAAATATCCCACAACTCCCTAGACTGTCAGGAAGACAGCCCCGCTTTTAGATTTAGAATCAGATTGTTAGTTCTCCCGTAATGAATTATTTTCGTCGGCCGCATCCAGTTGGCCGACTCGATTTAAATCACCCGACTTTGTGCCCCACATTACAAACCAACCCAACCTCCCCCAAGTAACTGGAGATATTCCTCCCTCCAGGTATATTAGGAGGAATACCCAGATCCGCATTAATCAGTGGGGGTTTGAGGGAAGGAAAATGGGAACATTAGGGTGATAAGCAGATGAAAAGTATGTACAAACAACCTCCCACCTACCTTAGCATTAGGGCAGCTCCAAGTCCAGCTGAAGTTAGCCCCATCCTTCTCTTGCTATTCTTCAACCTAAATGATCTAGGTTTTAGCTATAGCATTTCTGTGCCTGCCTAGGCTATCTCTGACTTCTAAAGTTGAGGAATTGCTAGTTAGCAAATTCGTTCCTTCAGTGGTCAGCCAGTGTGAGATATCAATGGCAATTTGCCCAGAGATTCAGTGTTCTATGTATAAAATGATGAAGTCAGAGAAGTCGGATGATAGTAGTCTTCGGCCAGGCAGCAAGGTGTCTAAAGCATACCATGGCTTTGGCTTGGCCTTTATTTATAGTCAAACATGTTAACCAATTCATCAGTAACAATGGGTCATAGCAATGCTTTCCCTGGCGTGTACCCTCATGATTGGCTGAGAGGGATCCCTCTATCCCATGAACTTGACCTCCCAGCTCTCTCCCATGCCAAGGCCATGCATTGTTCACATGATAGTTGGTCCCCTTGCTCTCAACCCCCCCTCCCCTCCCATTATCCTTGACCCAAGCATGAAGCGTCCCCTCCCTCCCCCAGTCCCTTCCCCCCACCCACTAATGAGTTAGCACAGGGAACACTAGGTAATTCTATTTCTGGTTGCTAGACAATCAAGCATGTATACACACAACAACAGGTGTCAAGCATTACCTCCCTCCCCCCTCTCCACCCAGGTCATGCGTGGCGGCCAAGGCCCAGGCAGAGGGGAGGGGGGGGGAGAGGGAGGGGGCAGGGACGGCCATTTAGCTGGTAAAACTAACCCAAAAGAATTCCAATTCTTTACAATAGGTCAAAGCTTTGCCAAATACAGCTTTTTGAGTGCATTGGGCTCTAGTGTGTTGATAGTCCTGCTCGGCCGAGAAGAACGATGTCCCACTGTACCTGAACAGCGACCTACTAAAATTGGAAAGAGGGGAACGCTCCCCTTTGTATCCAATAGCCCCTGATATTTCTTTAGTTTTGAACTGCTGGATTTGTTGGCCTTTCGGTAGAGCAAGTGCATGATATATACACTGTATACCTATCTGTCACACTGATCTACCTCACTTCGTACTTGTCCTTACTATAGTTTGTCCCAAAAGTAGTTGACACGTAATTCCTTTGTCCTTTAAGGGGAGGGAAAAGTGGGATTTTTTTTATCTGAAGCATGTGTCAACTACTTTTCGGACAGACTATAAACAAACAGACTATAAAAAAACAGTTTATAGTCTATAATTTTATAGACTATTAACAAACAGTTTATAATCCAGTGAACGTGGGGTTCACTGAAATATGAACTGTCTGCCCTTAATATATATTCCTTGTGTATCTCCTGTCTGGATTATGGAAGACCAACCACTGGAAAACCTTCCCCTAGGGGAAAGGGTATTGCGTTTAGAGGACCATTGGAAAGAATTCAAGAACATTAAAAACCCAGGTCGATAACGTTAAGGCCAATAGGGTAAGACTTAACCAGAAAGTCAAGCAGTTAGAGTTGGAAAAATCAGGCGGTTTCAACTCACCTAGAGAATTACTGTTCACTAACATTATAGTGACTGGGTTGCCAGAAACGCCAGATGAAAATAACCGTGGCCAAAATACTTGGGCAAAGGTAGCAGACCTCTGTCTGAAACTCAACTTAACATTCAAGGCTTAAGACCTTGAGTATGCCGCAAGGATTGGAATTCGTAACAATATGAAGGATTTCCATTGTAACATAATTGTTAAGTTCAAAGATAAGGGGATGAGGTTTATCATCTTTCAAAACAAAGCGCGGCTGCGACATCTAGGTGGATATGAACACTGCTACTTTAATCCAGACCTCCCTGAGAAACTGGCATGTAACTATTCAGATATTAAAATGCCAGAAAGAAAAACCCAAATCTAATTATTAAAAGTGTTTGTATTACATTTGGGCTACAGAAATATGTTATCTAGTGTCCTTGGTCATGACTGCTATTATACAACTTGAATGGGGACTCTCAGCCGGCAGTACGGCCGTTTGACCCTAGGGCGGCGCTGGGGGTAACCGGGTCCCAGGAACCAACATCCGGGTACCAATACCGCATGATTTAAGCATAGGGAACGCATGTAAATAGCAGTGTTCCTCAGTGTTTTACATCATTATAGCCTCTATTCTATCCCCCTCTCTCTGCGGGAAATTGAGGGAGAAAAAGAGAGGCGGTGGGAAGAGAGAGAGAAAAGATAGGGAAGATGTTTCCCCACCCACAGATTACTCCTCTATGAAATCCTCAACAGATAAAAGTTTCTGGGAAAAGAATTTTCAAGCATTATCCCATAAATAATTAAGTCACGTCAATCGATGAATAGAATATTAATTATACATCATATTGTAAAATAGAGAACTATACCTTCCAATATTATAGAACGAGACAAAGGCCAAACATTTAAAGAAACTAACAAAATGCAAAACTTTCTAGGTTATTTTCATTTGTTGTCTAGCATCATTTTTTACCCGCATTTGATAAAACCTGGAATGGAGTAGGGCCAATTAAAACTCAAAATATGCTAAGGCCTAAGGAGTATAGCATCAAATATTTACAGTAGGACTATACATGTATACTATACGTTCATATAAAAAAACCTTTAGTACCTTGCAATGTTCCCGAAATTTTTTTTTGTGACGCCGGCCAATGTGGCAGACATGGACAAGCCCCACGCTGGCCATTTGTCTGGCCATATTTATATATCTTTACCCTTTACTGTCCCAGGTAGTAAGTAAGGCAGGGCTCGGAAAAAAACCTACCAAGTGGCAGCCAAGATTTACTTGCCCAACATCATCCACTTGCTCAAACTAATTTTCATTATTATAAAAGAAGTTACACTGATCTGTATGTATCTTGTTTCATTGTAAGTAGACATCACAACAGGGGTTTGAAATCGGCGCCGTAGAGATTTTCACTTGCCCAATAGGGCAACTAACATTAAATTTTACTTGCCCAGAGACATTTTTTACTTGCCCCGGGCATATAAAAGTAGGTTTTTTCGAGCCCTGGAAGGGCTAGGATGGGCTAGGACTCCCACCTTAATTGGGCCCTATATGGAAATTAACGTCATATCTGCAATATATAAAATATGCAGCTTAAAAAAATAAGAAGAATGATATCACGCCAAGTACTTATTGGATGTAGTGTTTACCATCATTGAAATCGGATGTATCTCATCTTTTGAAATATATTCTTCACCAGCATTTATGCATAGGCAATTAGAATATCAATCCTTTTAACATCAAATCAAATATGACATTGGAGGTGACGTCGACGTCGACCAAAGTGGCCGACGTGAAAGTAGCAGACGTCGGCCATTGAAATTTTCGGGACGTCTTTTCGAGAACACTGCCTTGTGAACCACTTACACACTGTAGAATGCATGGTTGTATTCCTTATTGGGTTAGGCCCTACCCCTCACAGACCCATGTATGAAACAATATGGAATTGGAATATCTTGAGTGAGGATTCATCATTTCTTTCACTGGACTTTACTCAAGCATACAAGTAATTGCCGTGATATTTGTGAAAGGACTGATGCATGAAAATGCATTAAACTGTACCCACGCACCCCTGGAGGACCGCCTTCTGGGACCCAGTTTTGGCGCCGCCCAGTGGGAAAAAGTGGCAGCGGCGGCCATGTTCTGAGAGTCCCCATTGTATTTGTTGCTACTTTGAGGAGGACATTTCTGCGATTTTCTCCCCTTTTTTCAGTAATAGTATAATGATTCACTAATTATTTATTGTATTAAGTATATTTGTATCCCAATGTGTTCCGCATGCCTCATAACATTAAGAAAGTGTATTTAAACTTTAATGCAAGTTTATTTAAACCCAAGTAATGGTATTTCAAAGGTTAACTGGCGGCTATTTTGTTTTTTGTGATTTTGGGCATGTTCCCCCACCTAGATTTTTTAAACTTTTAGTATGTTGATAAGTGGCACTAATGCCACCCAAAACCGTTGAAAAAACCTTCGTTGTAATTTGTCCTGGGTTAAACCATATTTCCACTGGACTATAAGGCAACCCTGTGCCGGTATCACAGTCCTTATAAATTATTAGTTATTAGTTTAGTAATAAATTAACTCACCGAAGTATTGAAAGATTAGAATTTCCTGTTGGTATTAGGACATATATATCGTATCTGCCAATCCCATGGCATATGCATGAGGAAGATGAGATGAAATGGATGAATAATATGAGAGTAAAGCCAGTAATGTTTCCAGTGGCCAGTGAAGTACATGTCTTCATGCCATGACACTAACACAGAGTTTAGCATAGATGGTATACATGTTCTGTTCCTGTTCATATTGAGTCACTGAAACATTCTCTTAGATTAAACATAACAGTTAAATCCTTTACTATTCTTAGATTTCATAAAGTACTTCCTAAGTACTATACTACTGAGGACGTCTGATAAGACCAGTGACAACAGTGCTTCTACTGACAAGACCAGTGATCAGCGATCACTTCCCTGTGTCCTAATCGTAGGAACCAAGGCGGACAAAGTAGTAGGCGAAGCAGAGGTAGGAGAAAGATATATGGCATATTTTACATTAATTCGCACAGGCATCAAATCTTGGTATGGACTATATATACAGGTTAACTAACGAGTTGGTTGAAGGAGCGTGAATATAGGACGAGTTGCATAGCGACTGAAACCAACGAGGTAAGCCGCGAATACAGATGCATGCTTTGAGATTCATTCACAATTTCAGGTTCTATGATTAATCATGGGTGCTTATATGCCTGAAATCATGCCTTAAGTCGTGACAATTTGGAGACAAATGTGAAATCGTGGGTAAAAAGTGAATTTGTGGGTCGTGAAATTGTGGGTCGGTTGGCCGTCATGATTTGATCTGCGATTCTGAAATAGTTTAAAGAAACGACCTCTCCCTTTTCAATTTCTCCCATCCTCTCCCTCTGCTTCTTGCATTCTCTCCCTCTCCCCCCTTTCTTCTCCCGCATCGTCCCCCTCCCCCTCTTCTCTCTATTCTCTTCTCCCTCTCTATATATGATTTCTCCCCCCTCTCCCTCTGCTACTTCACTCTCCCTCTACCCCTGTGATCTCTCTCCCGCTCATTGGATTGGTTTGGAAAATTGTTTATTCATCATAAGGATACAAAAATGAAGAAGTTAAGAAAATATTAGATAACACAGAATAACACAGAATTTATTAAAATACATGTCAATTCTGGTTCAAACTAGTTGGTAGGTGAGTGAGTGAGTGAGTGAGATTGGTTTCTTTACGCCCTTATCAACACATTTAAGATGGTTATATCAAGGGCGGGAGAGCTGGGAGGGAGGCAGTTTATGATTATACCCAGGAAATAGCGATAGAGAAGAAGGGAAAGCTAGACAGGGAAAAGAGACAGAAAGGCACTTTATGGTCTTACCCAGGACAATAGTTGATAGGTACAGTAAAGCACCTTTTTAAGTAAGGTTTGATTAGCCTTGAAGACTAAAAACTCAGTTTATATAATCCCAGTTTATACACTTTGAAAACTATAATGTTTGAGTTCATTTTCAGAGTTTAGGAATTGAGAATCTTTTAATACAGTGAATATTTATATATATATGAAGCAAACTGTGCTTTCAGCTAAGAGGAAAGAGGAAATTCATGTCCCCGATCGCTTTATTAGATTAATTGAATACAGTCTAATTTCTCTATATGGTTCTATAAGTCTTTAGTTTTCTTATTGTTTTCAATATGAATTTTCAAATTGTTTCCTAAAAACTTTGTGATTCTAGGCCCTGGTTTTCAGTGGACTATAAATTCCAGGCCACTTTCGCCTTGTAAGAGAAAGTATTTCGGAATAAAGATGATTTTGGAATTGGAATCTTTAATTGTCTCGTTCCCAGCGAATCGCTTGTGGTTGGAAGTTTCCTTTGATCTAAATTTGAGAATTTTTTACCCGGGCAGGCATACCATAACTCGATCCATTTACTGTGGACAGTCATGTATAAGCTTACTACTACGACTGCATCAAATGGTACCTAAGGTATAGACATTTCATATGTCAAAGACTACTTCACACCTGAAGAAGGGCATCTATAGCCCAAAAGATTGTGTAAAGGTCCGATTCCACTGGTTCGCTTATATATGTGCTCATGGCTCGCTCTTGCTGCGCTTGTTTATAGGGCACTAGTAATTCGATCTTCATCTGCTAATAATTTTAGCACAATACAAGCGCTGGCCGATTCTACTGGTTCGCTTGTTTCCTTATGAAATCAATGGCAAATCTCTTGGTCCGCTCTTACTGCGCTCTTGGACCGCTACTAAAACAGGCATAAAAAGCGCCATGTAGTTGCGCTCATATCAAACACAACAAATATGAGCGCAACGTCCAAAAGAAGCGCCAACATCAGTTTTTAAGAGCGTATAGAAAGCACAGTAACCGATTCTATTGGACCGCTCTGACTGCGCTCTATCTGTGCTTGTTTGGCGCTCATGGAAATAAAAAGAGCGGGCTATGAGCGCACCAAATGAGCGAGCCAGTGGAAGGCTGCGATTCCACTGGCTCGCTCTTTTGGGCCGCTCTTCATACGCTCTTTTATTTTCTGAGAGCGCCTAACAAGCAAAGTCTGAGCGAAGCCAGAGCGGTGCAATACAACGCAATGCTCTTTCTACCTGTTAAACGAGCGGACCAAGAGCGCAGTGAGAGCCCACAAAGTGATTTACCATTGATTTCATAAGGAAAGAAGCAGAACAGTAGAATCGGTCTGCGCTTGTCTTGCGCTAAAAATAAAAGCGGACCTAGAGCGATTGACAAGCGCACTATAAACAAGCGCAGCAAGAGCGAGCCATGAGCACAGATACAAGCGAGCCAGTGGGATCCCACCTTAATAAATAAAATCAGAATCAACAACTTTTAATGAGATCCACATTGATTCATCATTTCCAACGCGGCCCTAATCGATATACAGCGATACTCTCCCCTTCTACTAAATTTGAGTTCATTTGGGCTAAATGATGCGCACTTTGTAGGATATGAATTTCTCTTCTAACAATGTTTGGTAAGATGTTCAGTTTTGACAGTTTTTCATCAACATGTGTTCTTTTATTTAGATTAAACACAGTTCGAACAGCTGAATTTAGATGTGGCTTTAATCGTTGTAATAAGTACTGGTTAGTGTAGGAGTAAAATATCTTCATAATCTATATTTGGTATAATAAGCGTTTTCACTATATCTGTTTTTACTTTCTTTGTTAGCATATATCTAGCATTCGCTAGTAATTTCACCTCCCCCTGTCTCACGCTCTCCCCTCTCCCTCCTCTACCTCTCCTCTTCTCTTTCATCCCTGCCCCTCTTTCTGCCATTCCTCCTCCCCCGCCCCCCTCCCTCCCAAAACTGTTATTAAGGATTTAGCAGCACAAATTGATGCGCCATGGACTTTTATAGGGCAAGAGTGTGAACAAACCTTGAGTGATGTGTTTACAAATCCAGATGAAATTGTAAAAATTGCACAAGATATCAATGTCAACAAGGGTAGCAATATTCCATTCATGAAGTCGTTTGTTTTCAAAGATGTATTCAAAGCGATACCCTCTGTCTTGAGTCACATATTTAACCTCATACTTGCTTCAAATATGATTCCAAATTCCTGGAAAAAAGGATGTGTCACCCCGCTGTTCAAAGGTGGAGAAGCCTCAGTAATTTCTAACTATAGGCCTATAACCCAGCTTCCTATTCAGTCGAAGTTATTAGAAAAGGTTATTCACAGTAGACTACTAGATTTCTTTGAAAATCACAATGTCCTTTCCGATAAACAAAATGGTTACAGAAAATCAAGATCAACTGTGGACACGATCTCTGACTTCACAGACGACATACTAAAAGACAGGAACAATGGTAGTACCTCTTTCGCTGTATTTTTTGACCTAAAAAAGGCATTTGATACGGTGAACCACAATGTACTTTTAGCCAAATTAGACAAATATGGTATTAAGGGCAACTTGCTTGCCTTATTGCGTAACTACCTCACAGGGAGAGCACAAACAACAGTTTGCAATGATACTGAATCTTTGAGTGCTAGTGTAAATTATGGAGTTCCCCAGGGATCTATCCTGGGGCCCCTGCTTTTTGTTTGTTTGTTTGTTTCTTTATTGACAGCATTTCATTACTTTACAAATGATCATTCTCAGCATGTCTAAAATATTACAGAAAATTTAGTGGAATACATTCAATATGATTATTAATTAATTTTAGACTAAATACAACATTTTAACATTTAAGTATATTGATCATAGCATTTTCTTATCTACGTAAATGATGTAGAACATTGTCTCGTTCATAGCAGAGTAAAGCTTTTTGCAGATGACACTGTCATATACTGTAGCCATAATAACACTGACACCCTGAATGTACTACTGCAAGAAGATACTAACAATTTTTTTCGTTGGTGTGAGTCTAATAAATTGACATTGAATGTGAGCAAAACTAAGACAATGCACCTCAGAGGTGTTCGAAGCAGAGTAAATCATGTTAAACCGAATATTATCATTAGTGGTACTCAGCTTGATTGTGTAGAATCTTACAAATACTTGGGCATTACATTAGACGCCAATCTGAAATATGATATGCAAGTGCGATCTACCCATAAAAATGTGAGTCATAAAATGTACCTCCTCAAGAGAATTTCTAAACTGGTGCCAGCACAGGTTCTTCTAAGAATTTACAAGGTATTTATACTCCCATTGTTAGATTACGGTGACGTTATCTACAGCGGATGTGCAGCAAGGCACATTGATAAACTGCAAATTTTACAAAACAAGTGCCTAAAAGTTGCACTCAAACTCCCAAAGTTAACAAATACACCACTTATTCACAGAATAGCCAGTGTACCAAAGTTAGTGGACAGAAGGAGGGCTCATATCCTAAACCTTGCCTTTAAACGAAGCAAAAAACCAGCCTTTGTTGACCAATATGTAAGACAGACCAGACAGTGGCAGGCACCAGTGCTGTTCTCAAATAGGCCAAACATTGTGTCTTATGACCAAAGTGTCCAAAGAAAAACTGCGTTACTATGGAACAATCTCGATGTTGACACAAGAAACATAAATGATTATAAGGTTTTCACAGCCTTAACCAAGGCTGAATGTATGTTACCTATATTCTCTTAAAACTGTAAATATCCTCCTATCTCTCACCCCTCATCCTATCATCGTAGTTCTCTCCTAGTTCCTTCTCTTAACTAGTCTCTTTCTATTTGTGTTGTTACATGCATAAACAAGTCAGTTTATCGAACCAAAAGGTAATAGCCACTCAACCAGATTTAACTGTTCAAATGGTTAAAACTGAGGCTCATTTCCTACCAATTATACACATGTCACTGTACTCTGCAAGAATAGATTGTATATCGTCATATTATTTTGTGTATCGATTAATAAACGTTTCTAATAAAAAAAAAAAATAAAAAAAAAGGATGATCGCTGGTATTTCTCAATTGCCAAAAACGGGGATTGACCATACTCATATTTATTATATTTTGGATAATTATTTTGGATGTTCAGTGGTTATAAAAAGACACTTTTTAAGATTGAACTGATTAGTATTTTGTTTTTTCTTGTTTGTTATTGTTTTACGACATTGTAACCTAGCTTGCCACTTTGTTTATATTAGATTCAAACCTATTCTAGCGGAGCGTTTTCATCAAAAACGGGCATTATTTCTAAAGAAAAAATGTTTAGATATTGGGTATAGACTTCTGACCTAAAGAGGCAAAAGTATAATAGAAAATGCTAAGCTGACATATCAGTTTTGAATGATAATGCCTGCCTATCAATCCAGGTGGACGTGATCTATCAGTCACTCTCACCTGCTGCACCGTCAAGTTCAGGGCCTCCAGCTCCTAAAGTAATCCCGAAACCACTAATTTTCTTGTTATTTTCAGAAAAATATATCCCTTAAACTATGATACTAAAAAATACTAAAAAAATACTAAAAAAATACTAAAAAATAAGTTGAAATAAATAAATAAAACTGAAATAACAAAACATCTAGTCTGGAAACCTTTGAAAATATATTTGAAATCAGCATGATTTGGAGTACAAAGTGTGAAAGAATCAGGCTTATACTTTTAATTTGGGAAATACCCTCGATCATCCTTAACCAAATAGTTTCCAAGAACATGTTAGACAAAGAAAGCCCTTTTTCCATAATATATATTATACGGCAACAGGCTTTCAATCATGAAAATCTTGAAAAAAAATGGAGTCATTATTTTGAATTTTACTGGTAATCTTAGTAAAAAACACAGTGGTTGCCATGACAACCCAACATAAATCGCTAGTGAAATATGCACTATGCGTAAATCCCTCTAGTTATGTTGTTTTCAGAGCAATGTGTGTATACTAAATACAGGTTAAAATAACAGGTTGCTTGAAGGACTTAATATTCAATACTATGCTATAGCAGCAAAGGGCATCTCTACTAAAGCCGGACTTAAGGCCTAATGCTAGCCATATCCAGGAAGGGGAGACGCTAAACAAACACTCAAACACAAATGAAGATGGTAGGCGGAGTATACCATACTCCACAAAGTAATCTGGCCTTCGCTTGGTTTTGTTCCGCCCGAGGCCTGAAATATATCTGTTGTTCAAATCAACCTATTACTATATTGCTTCGACCTGGTGTTTAAGTAAAAGCCTCATTTTGGGAGGAAACTGCTATGTTGTGCACACTGCAAATGGTGGTGTGAAGTGGAGCGGCAACTTGATAAAGTCGGTCATGGAACTTTCGGCGATGGGCCCCTTCGCACTACAACAGGCTTAGAGATGGCTCCTGAGTATAGGAGAATGAAAGGGGTAGGTAAAGACTTGCTGTCAATCAATAAGAGAAAAGGTTGTGCCCGGTCAAGAGCTCACCAAGATCGTAAAGCACATGCTTCTCCAGAAAGTGAAATTTGTGAATCAGATTGGCAGTCCACAGAAGCAAGAGCATGCTGCTGGACCTACCCATATCAGTCAACTGGTCAATATACTGTGGAATACCAAGAGCAAATCCCTATAAATGTCATGCAAACTTTGCCAATAAATTCCTAAAACATTTCGTTCAAGGCCTGTTGAAAGACAGCAGGTGCATTGGTGAAACCCAAATGCATTCTTTGGAAATGAAATAAGCCCGTGTAATAGTCAATACTTTGTGGGGCCATTTCTAACTGCCTGTAGCTGCATTTAAGTCAATGGTGGAAAAGACAGTTGATCCTGCCAAGCTATCAAATATATCTTGAATATTTGGGAGTGGATGAGCATCCTTTTTGGTAACAGAGTTGAGTCTTCCAAAATCTACACAAGGCCTATTACTCCCGTCTTTCTTTGGTACCACACCGGTGCTTCCCCATGCTGAACTGCTGGGTTCTATTAATCCAAGCTCCAACATTTCATTTAATTCCTTATCAACTAGTTTTATCTTGACCAGGGGAAAGTGATATGGGCGTTGATTAATTGGGTGTGCAAATCCAGTGTCTAGTTGCATTGGCACATCTTTGAATTTCCCTAGAATATTTTGCTTCCCTTTTTCAAAAACAGCCAGTTATTTTACTTCCCAGGCTTCTGCTTCAGTGTGGATAGAGGCAAATTCTAGATCATAGTTCCCTACTACCCGACTTTTATAACTTTTACCCTCTAGAATCACCCTTCTCCTTTTGAATATAATGTTAGCATCTAGAATGTCTAGCAAGTCATCCCCTAGAAGCATTTCAATGTACAGTCTTTAACATTCTAAACTGAAAATGACCTACCTCGCAAATTAATGATTGCCCGTCCTCTGTTTTGAGTTCATGACCAGAGAGTGATTTTAGGGGTTCTCCCTTTGTTTGTATGAGAGGTCTGTGAGAGGTCTGGCTTCACAAAAAGCCTTCCACATATCCTCCCGCATCAAACTCCTAGACGTGGCGGTATCAATGAGAGCTCACATCTCTACCCCCGCCACTGGGACAGAAACACAGAATTTCCTATCCAGCCTACCTATTCCCCCTGGTTTCCTGAGTGGCACCCTCCACCTATCCAGTGCTCTGCACACAAAGGTGAGGGATTTCGCTGCTCAGGAACACTGGGTGTCTGAGTACCTGCTGGAGGCATACCTGAAGCGAAAGAAGACCAAGAGGCCTTCTGCTTCTGAGGGATCAGACACAAAATGAGTGTGCCGCGTTTCAACCAGTCCTGGCACCACTGCCTACGGTCAACATTTGGGAATACAAACTCACCTGAGGCATCGACTAAGGGTGGCATGACTTCCTTGGGAAGTTTGTCACAAAGACTGGTGTCACAGTCTTCGACTGGAACAGCAAAGGGTCCACTGGTTTGGGCTCCTCCACCCACTTCAAGCATCACAGCTTGCAAATGACTCAGGGAAGGCCCGAAGGCCAATGTGCATTGGCACCATCCCATGAACACAAAACATGACTCCTACCATGGAATTCACCCACACAGAGGCGACCAAAGTGTTAATGTTTTCTCTGGATTTAATGTTTTTTTATTCTGTTTCAACAAACAGGTTATGATCTTCTCAAAAGAGGTCTTCCCGATCATGCCTTTTGTATTATCTCTTTCCTTGGTTACAGTTCTACATAGCTATGTTTGCATGAAACATTAACCAGTAACCAGATCGGAAATAAGCTGAATTATAATCCGGATCTCATCTCCTCAAACTACATTATTATAAATCATTGTTTTTGTTAACATGTTTAATAAAGGCTAACATGTCTTCAAGTTTGTGTGCCTCAGTCTTGAGATTGGTTCATCCAAATTGACACTTGTATATAACAGATGATGATCTCCTGTACACTGAAGACATTGTAAAATCCTAGCCTTGACTTTAGTAAAGTTAAAGGATTTATTCTTATGGGTCTCGTTCAGACATACATCTGGCACACACCCCTACCGACTCAGAGGCCCTAGGAGATACCGGCAGAACAGCTGATCCAAATGATGACACCCTCGATGACACCCATGGTCCATTAGTACATATCAGAAAGTCATCGCCGACCAGTCCAGTTCAAATGATGGTTAATTCCTCTCCTCATCCTTCACCCAAAGAGGAAAATGATACTAAGGAGGTCTCTGATATTATAACGGGTGAAATAGCTGATAAACTATGTGATGTATCCATGATTTATGAAGTTCACAAATATACGAACCTACTCGAAGCACTGAGTTTGAGGTTGACGCTATTGATTAAGTCGGCTGTCAAAGGTAGCATTGCTGATTCTAATCGACACATTAAATCCTCATTTGCTGAGATGAACTCTAATCTCCAAAGTATCAAAACAAGGTCTTGTCAGTGGGAAGGGACTTCGAGGAACAATGGCCTGCTGCGGGTACCCAGGCAAGGTCCTCCAACACAGCCCCAGTTTTGTTGGCCCAGTCTCCCGTCCTCCAAGCTTTGTGAACTGCTCGTCCTTGATGATATATCAGAGCTGGAGGATGATTGCATAGTTCAAACCATCCATTCTATGTGTGTACAGCTAGATTCTAGCTTTGATGTCAAGGACTTGACCGAAATCTATAGGATAGGGCTGCTTACTAATTTTACCAAGAGGCCAGTGCTAATTACATCGATGTCAGAAGGAATTCTCATCAAAATAGCTGATAACGTATCTGAGGTCACTCTGACACCCGATTTGCTAACATTGAAGTCAACAAAAATGGCCTAGTTATTTCATCCCATGAATACAACTTGCTTAGAGACTACTATGCTCCAGGAATGTTTGATCTGTGCATCATGGCAGCCACTTAGTTATCTTTGCTGAGAGGAAACATGTTCCTTTGCGTATAAAGATCTTTCTAAACTTCCAGAAGGGTACAGGCCTGAAAATGCTTGAACAGTCGAGGTGGATGGAGGGAAGGGAATAGGTTTCAGGAGTGAGTATTCCTTCCTGTCGAACTTCTTCCCTGTCCCAATTCGACATGATGACTATGTTCACAGACCATGTGAGCACGCTTTCCAAACCTACAAGGCAAAGAAACTGGGTCAACAGGAGGTCGCCAAGGCCATATAGAATTTACTGAATCCGTACGATGTGAAAAGCAAGGCCAAAAAAGATCTAAAACCAATGCCGGAATGGCTGAAAATGGAAGAAACTGTACTAGAAGAAAAAATAAGGCAAACATTTATGCAGAATGAAACAATCCAGAAAAAGCTCCCAGCACTCCCATCAGAAAACATGTATGAAATGACAGCCAACCGAAAGTGGGCCACGAGTGTCAACCTACCAAGGTTCCAGGAAGCATGCAGACCTAGGAGTTCTGCATTTGTGTATTATAGAAATCGATTGCAGTTGCAAGATATATTTGTATGATTAATATGAATCATTAAATTGCCTACAGCGAACACAGGGGCCTTCAAAATTTATTTCCCCATTCTCCATGAGGAGAAGTAAACCTAAAATGTGATGGATCAATGTAAGTGTTTATATGCATGTACCATATAGCCTAGTGTGATTGTGATTATGTGTGCTGTTGTTGATATTGAGGGTATTAATGAAGTTTTATCTTTGAATGCTATGTCATTATCTACAGAGTTGAAAGGCTGCCGGCTGATGCTTGTGTTATGTGACATCGAGTTGTGGCCATGGGTGGCAGTCATAAGCTTGTGTTTATTTTCGGCAAAAATGGTTTCCGCACGGGCCACGATACGTCAAGAACATCCAAGGGCTGAGGTTGACATTGAAATCGAGAGACCTTACCAGTAGGAATATATGAGGTAAAATCCTGGCAAAAATCAAATCTGAACTGGCTTATAGGTCTAGCCTCTCGCTACCCTTTATACAGGTGACATTCCTTATTCAACCTTGAAACATCTCTAGTAACATCCATATATTATCGCCCTCTCGTCAGGGACACAATCCTAATCATTGATGATTCGAAGGCAGGGTCTCTTGGTCCCTCTTTATGGAAGAAGAATGGGTCCTAAGGTACAGGTTCTGATTTCCTCAAAACCCAGGGCATCTGTATTACAATCAGTTAAATTTGCTACTAGTAAAATGCGCCGTTATTCCCCGACCCACATATTTGCAACCTGACTTCCAAAAGCCTATCAACAGGCAAGGTATCCATTCACAGCAGCCCTGACCACAGAACTCGGGTAATCATATGATCATATCCGAACCCACTCCCCAAGACACAGGAATATTATGTTCTCACCAGTTACTGGGATGAGTATCAGAAGATTTATCTATAGATGAGAGCTGCAACGAGGAATCATGGCCTCAGAAATTACTGTTATACCTCAACTGACTCGAGACAAGTCAAGTTGAGTCATCCTTTACCATCATCAAAAACTTCAATAAATCAAATAACAAACTTATGCCTTGGACGCAGAGACAGATTCACCGTTTCCACCCCAACAACAGCACACATATCCACAACTACGCCAAAATGAGATCGATATTATGGACGAGAGGGACAGATTATTTAAACTAGCCAAGAAAAACCATGATCCAGACTTATTAAAACAGGCGAAAGTTTTGAAAAACCAGTAAATTGGCAAAGGTGGGTTCCCTATAACCGACTCTGGCGCTATACTATAATCAGTGATGAAGATAACAGTGCATATAAATGATTTCCTTAAATGTGCTAGTTTAAGAGGAAACTAGAAAGAAAATCGAAATATCTCCTATCTGAGATGTTTTGGGGGAAGTAATACGACTCAGTAGTAAGATTGTGATACCAACGCGTACATGCAATACCCACATGTTATGCCAATGGGACCTCCATAATTAATTAAAAACAATGCAGTGTTTGTATAGCTTAATTAATTGATCATACTTGTTACAATTAGTCAGAATGTTTACAATTGTTCCTAATATTGTACCTTAATTAACGCAGGTTTAAATTAATTAAGGAACGATCCGATAATTCAATGAATCATGAAAATGACAGTACCTCCTTCCCCTTCTCCTCCCTCCCGCTTCCTTCCTCTCCTCATTCCTCTTGCTGTCTCGAATCCTCCTCCTCTTCCTCCCCCTCCTCTGTACAGACTGAGTGAGAAGTGGTTATAAGTGTAGTATGCATTATGTATACTATATACAATAGTTCTCAGTTGTTGCTCCTCTTCCTGCAAAAAATTCTTCCCTCACCTCTTCTGCCTGCGGCCCTGTTGTTATTTCTTCTTGTTGTCCTTTCTTCCCCCACTTATTCCCACATTCTCATATTAGGCTCCTTTCCTCTTAGACAAACTATACATTTTGAAATGTCTTTTAAAATTATTTGCAGGAAGTCCAGAAACGAATCAAGAAAATTGAAGCTCTTTCCCGGAGTTTTCTGAGGGACAATCGTGGCGTTAAAGATATTGGCGCAGAATGTATTCCGTACTCAAGTAAGGGTGTGAGCGGTATTGATTATCTTGGGGAATTGAAAGGAAAGTTTTCTGAGAATCTATACGGGTTTGAGGAGCGTGTCCGAGTTCGATGGCTGACGATTCGAAACAGAATCTGTGAAATGAATGGGCTCATACATTATGATAAAGCTTTGGAAGATGCAATAAAGGAACTAAAAGATGAAAGAGAATTCACAGAGGCTCTCCAATATTTCCACAACCGCAGGGAACTGGTCTCCTTTAAGTATTCCAAAGGCCATGGCATCTGTCAACCCATGTGGCTGATAGATAGAATGAGAAAAGTCATTGATCCCACAGAGAACAAAGATGTGAAGAAACTTACTGATTCAGATTTATTAGAGAAAGGACGCCTCTCAGCTAAGCTGGCAAAGGCCATTTGGCCCAAAGAAGATGATTTCATGCTGGAAATCATGCTGGATTATTGCCTGTTGGTAAAAGATCCAAACAACGAGGGAGATTATTTGATTCCCTCACGGCTTCCCGAACAAAAACAGATGGATGCTACACAGCCTACAGCGGAGAATCAAACGCTCTACATAATACCACACAAGACACAGGAGAAAGTGTCAATACAAGAAACAATGCAGTGCTTTATTCCCTATGGTCTGATAACTATGCTCATATGTCACCTGAGCAACCTTGCAAAATTTCCCTGGAATTTTCACTCAGACAAATCAATAAGCTGTGATGGGGCAACATTTTCAAAAGACACTTTACTTGTGACCGTAAGACAGAAAGTTCGGCGTGAGGAAAGTAAGAAAGTTTTACAAGTTATTTCCATAAATGTATCTCCTCTGCCAGTTGAGGGACAAAGATCAGGAGGAAGATCAATCGTAGATGTCATCAAAGAAGCGATTACAAAACTCATCGAGAGGATTGGTATCACCCAGAGGTATGAGGCGTTCCTCGAATGCACCTGCACTAATAGGCACACCTGGCTGGTACGGGTTGATAAAAACGATGAAAATGAGAGGACATGTGCAACGTGTTGTATGAAAGGTAAATGTGAGGGCGATGACTTCTGGAAGAAACCTGAGGTTTGTACATAATCCCTGATTTCTTTTATGAACTGGTTATTTTTTAAGAATAGAATAGTTCTTCTATCACATAAATATGTATTCCCCTCGACAACATTTGTAATTAATATACAATTCAGACCCCAATGTCTAGGCATGCGCATTGTATGCCTAAAGTTGGCTGTTACATACCTACGTATCACCGTGATACAATATTCAAATATAACCTCTAAAAGTTATATTGATATAGTAACAATATACAGGGAAGGAAAAGTCATGAGTGTCGCCAGCAAAGTTAACATGTTAAGTGGATGGCATTAATAATCCTGTGAGCAGGGATGGCTAGGTTCCCCTAGACGGTCGGCACCCTCCGCTTCTTCCTTGGAAGAAGTCAGAATGACTCTTATTTACAATTTTGTACGGTGCACAGACTTCTAGGGTCCAACGAATTTCCTCTTACTCCACGTGGTTACTTCTCTGCCTGCATTCAATAATTTCCCCGCTGAGAATGTCTATTGACGCATGGAATACTTAGTTTAGGTCTTTGCCTACAGCCTAGCGTACTTAGATTGTAGATTCAGGTACTCACGCTTCCACAATCAGTTTTCGTTTCAACCTCCACACTGAACCAACACAGCTACATCCACGCCATCATTATCGGCAATATCGCGTTGACCATTCCGATCCCTTGTTCCGTTCCGTACGAGCCGGAAGTCACGTTCACGCTAATCAACGTAACCGGCAAATGGGATTCGAAATGGATAGTGCTGTTTACTGAGTAAACAGCGCCGAGGCCCGAGTGGGATGTGGGGTGGAGAACGCAACGGGTGGGTGGAGGGTAGTTCGTCGGAAATTTAAATATAAAAGCGTTCAGATCTGGTGAAATATAACCCATTTACTTCCTACAAATAAATACCTTGTGCGGATACTTTCTGGACAGGTAGTATAACATAATACATAAACAGATGAGAGGCCTGTGAGCCAGTGGTTGCATTTGCCTAACATTGACCATGGGGAACAATGTACTGTGAAACTATATTGAATTTTCAGGTGGACAACCAGCCCCAACCTATGGCAACTGGTGGTGCTAGTCGGGTCAGGACGGATGAACAAGGTGAGCATGTATTTGTAAACTTGTGAGTGCCTCATAACTTGGCTTGTGCTGGGAACATAACATCTGTAATGCATTTATTTCTAAATATTTCATTGACCAAATTTCACATCCATAGGCCCTCTTCATAACATTATCATTGCAGGAGGCAGGATAATTGTGAGTGATCAGAGTGTCTTATAAGAAGCACATCCAAAGATTCTGTATTTCAACCCTATGAAAACCATATATAAGAAGTTTTATATCTTGCACTTTATATCTTGTATATTCAAGTACATGCTCCTGTATGATGTGCTTTGTATAATAATGTTAAAATTGTTAAAGTGGCACTTGCCGATCGCAAATTTCATTTATGAGAGTTTGGTCAAATATATATTAATTGATTACAATAGAACCCCCTTTACCCATGACTTACTGGATTTGATCATATAAATCTATATTAGTGAGGTATTTTCCGAATCTTCCTGTTTAAAATTATATTGGTCTGCCAGACCAAAATAACCCCCGTACAGCGCGGCCGTTACGCAAGTACAAATGACGCATACGCATTCCGTGACGGCCGTCAGTGACGCATTGTCAGAGGGAACGTCATGATGTAAATAAAGCCGTAACTATACTCTCTCACTGAATGTGCATAATGTGTATTTGATCTGCCAAAGCCTGTGGGATGCATACCTTATCGAAAATAGGCTCATTGAAAGTCTTCTATTCATGATTATAAGTTAAAACAAATACAACAAACAGATAGCTACAGATAGAAGCAAGGTTGCTGCTGCGGAGGGTTGCATCAATTTCTATGACGTCGTCTTATGTCCGTGCGTCATTCTGACCCAGTTACAGCAGTTTCAAATTGAAACTATGTCAGGCCTTTGCCGTGGTCATCACGCATGGACTAATAGTAATTAAAAGCAATCCAGGAAAGAAAGCAAGATTTAGAACTAAGTTTGAGAACACCTGACATAGCTTGAATCAAATTCTTGTTATATTATACATAAACCCCGATCTTCATTCTCAGCGATCTTAGCCACTTTAAGATTTACTATGTATTATATATTATACATATGATTGTAATAGTAGTGGAAATTCACATCTAAAGAAACCTCCAATCATAGGCCACAACAAATATTAGCGCAACGTCAAAAAGAAGCGCAAATAGCGGTATTAAGATCGTATAGAAAGCGCAATAACCGATTCTATTAGACGGCTCTGGTTTCGCTCTGTCTTCGCTTATTATGTGCTTGGGGAAATAAAAAAGAGCAGGCCATGAGCGAGCCAAAAGAGCGAGCCAGTGGAAAGCAGCCTTAAGGCTGGCGCACACATGGCCGATTTGGCTCCCTATAGCCCCACGATTTGGGTCTCCTCATGAGTCCTAAGATCTCATTTCAAACCATGGTTTATGTTATTTAAAAAACATGAACCAGGATTTGAAATATTCCTTTTCCTAAATATATTACTGCACAGCAAAAAGTTTATGCATGCTAATATTTCGCGTAAGGCATTTCAAAAGTTTTCCCCAAGACAAACATTCACGGTTGAGTGCATCTATGCCATAGAACTAATAAATAAAACCCCTGTTTTGGTGACTTTCGCGAAGAAAAGCTTTCGTGATGCCAGAAATTATTTTGCAGAATATGCAGTATTTTAGCACCCAAAACTTTTTAGCTGTATGGTTGGTACATACGCATTCCATCCTAGAAGGCAGAGAAGTTGAGCACATACTTGACTCCAACTAAGTGCTACCCAAATCTCTAACAAACCCTCTTGGGGCAAGCAAGAGCTTCTCTTTATGTCATTGGTATTTTTGGAAACTAGCATGAAAACCGTTCCTTACTAGAAAAAACTGGCATCTAAAATATTTACTTCTCTACCTACACAGATATTAAGGAAATAGCAGAACAGATTCACTCGTTTTTCACGGACAACGTTTCCAAACTGAAAAGCGTCAGAGGCCTTGGTAAGTTATGTTTCATTTCCTATCAATAAAATCAAGATCAAATCTCTCACTTTGCTAAATTTAGCAAACAGCCTCATCCGAGAAAACAACTCTTATGGCACCATTTCAGCTGATGTTTTATGTACATTTGTTTAATGTTACAATATTTTCATTAAAGGTTATGACAAGCATGTCATTTGTAATATGTAAAACATATCTAATTAAATAATTGATTTAATGTTGCATAATGATAATTTTATAATTACAGGTATCAGTAATCGCGTGTTGGATTTTTTTGAGGAATATGGTGTCTTTACCGAAGAGGATATATCTGAATTGAGGGTAAATTATGAGATATATCTATTATCTGTTATAGTATGCATCCTATGTGTGTATGAGATCTATGGAAATATATGTAAGTATTTTTATTCCAGTAAAAGATACAGGAAATGGTCAAAAGCTTCTGCAGTGCAGTTCTTCCCATTAGATCTTCAACAAGAATTGAAAGAATAACTACAATCAGTTACAGATCTTTTACGTATTATACATGAATCTAAAAGCTTTTGATAAAAACCCTGATACAACAGTTACAGGAATACAGGAAAATACTATTGAGCCATGCAACGTTGACTTTTAGAAAGGATTATAGGTTTCATCTGATATTTACAGCAGATAAAATTGGTGATAAAACGTTAAGCCATCTGCAGGTATAGGGTCTATTTCTGGAGTGCACTTCTACGATAGCCCTATACATGTTGATTACAGCAGGGGAGGTAACTGAGAACCACACTCCCTCCCTCCTTTAGTGGGCGTCTTATATAGTTGATCTTGGTGCAGAAAAATGATGTGTGTCAGATTTGTACATGCTTTTCTGAGATCTCTAGATTTAGATTTAGAAACATTTATTATCGATTTCTCTCTCGCTGAAAGAGGACGGTTCTCCAACTAAGGGAGGTCTCCATGTTCTCTGGTAGGTTTACATTATTCATGCACAGTGAATAATTTCCCAGTCATCATTGACGAAAGGGGTACACTGCTATATTTAAATTAAACTTCAACATACATTGGGAATAAAATTCATAAGCACTATAATTAGTATCATATTAAGTATTCTCAGATCAATCTTCGATTCTTTTTATCTTATAATTCTCAGTTGAAACTCAGATCTTAAATAATATTCAGGTGTTTTTTTACCTATATATACCCAGTCAAAATACATGAATTAATCAATAAAGTTTTGATCTTGCCAAATTAGATCATTCTTTGCTAATATCTTAAAAACTTTTTTATTTCCTATCCCATGTGGGCCATTGTCTGTAGAGAATCCCACGCAAAAGGTATTCTATATAGGATGGATTTTTCTTATTTGTTCATTTTTTGGTACTATTTATTTCAGTGGTTTTCTCCCTTTTGCAAAATTTCTTGTATCTAAATTTCGTACATCTGTAGTGAACCGCCGGATATCTCGATTACCAATCCGGGGCTGTAGGCTCTCCTACAGGTAGCTTATCAGTAAATGGTGACACTAGTTATCCAGCCCGCGATAACCTTCGTGCTATTACTTAGACAACCCAGGTTCGATTCTCCTCTCGACTAAGGGAAAGTAAAACATGGACAACGATCTCTGTTTCCGTAGCTTTATTTCCCCCACAGTGCAATCACAAGGTACATGGTCAGCCGGGCTAACCAAGACATCTGACGGAAAGGATTTCCGGAATAGTCACAAATACAATCCGTACAATAACAAGGTGTGTACAAGTAAATGGCAAGATGTTCTTCGTACAGGAATAAGTGATACAGGAGATACACAATACATCACAGTTATGCAATACAGTACGTATTCTGGTCAATGCAGAAAGATGAAAGGTAATCTGTAACTAGGGTAAAGCTTACATTTCATTCAAGGTAAAAACGGAACAGATCCGAAAGGCTTGAAAGGCTGAGCGAGCGGAGCTCCAACCTTGACCTTGAAGGCCGACCCGGTTATATAAGAGTTAAAACAACAGCAAGCTATACTAGACTTGCGCTGATCCTCATATCCACTACAATACCCCCTCCATAATTTATAGATTTTTAACCCAACGGAGTAACACAATCTACAATATGTAAATTATTATAAGGCAATGTGGATATAAAATAAGTAAGAAGTAAAGCACCAATAGAGAATTAACAATGCGAATTCAAAAGTACAGGCAGGAGCAATATAGTGACCCGCGCACGTTATACAATAATCGCTACATCTCTAATTACAGTATGAGAATCATTCGGATTCAACATACTCAAACAGCCTTTGACAAGAAGGAGCTTTAGTAGACCTGCTACAGCTATATGTACAATATGTCAAGATAAAGTAATAACCTTTAGGCTGGAAAAAACTTCTCACTTTCCGCACGGAAAAAAAAATATTCTTTCCGGGGGGTCCGGGGTCGGTAAGCAGTTAGCATCAGAGCATCCGTGACAAGTCCGGCATCCGTATTCATCAAGAGTCGGTTACATCAGTGACATCAGGGGTCCCCATTTCCGTTCGTCAAGGAATCAAGTCATCATCAAGTCCGTCCGGCCATTCGTCGTCATCAAAATCTCAGTCCGTAAGTCACATCCGTGGGCATTTCGTCCCGGTTTGCACGCCCAGCACACAGTAGCTGGACCTACTTCTCCTTCTGCTCAGTGTCCTCCATTCCGTGCTCCGGAATATCGGCAGGATCAATCACTGCAGGAGTTGTAGGCCTGTCTCTTCCAGGGGTCACTGGCATTGGTGGCATCATCTGGAATGACACGGGCATGGCGGGGTTTGGCACCAAACCACCGCTCACGGGTTGGGCACCCATGAACTCGTTCATGAGGCGACCAAACATGAAAAACCGCTGCATGCTATGTTGGTCCATTAGCATAGGAGCAGGGGTTGCGGGGAACGGAGAAGGCATAGGCACTTCTTCCGTCGCTAGGTCAGGTCGCTGACTCTGAGTGGCACTAGTCACAGTACTACTCGGGACACTTCGGGGCACTTGGGACTGAGGCTGGAGACGGGGTTCTCTCCCGGCGTCTTCCAATTCTGCCCGGAGATTTCCAATAATCTCCTCTTGGACGCGGATCTTGTCGTCTCTCTCTTTTAGTCCACGTCGCTGGTCTCGGATCAGACGAGCGTTGCAACGGTTCTCCTCTCTGAGTGTTGCAAGCTCCTGCACTTGGTCACGGACCGTTTGCAGCTGACGCAGGGGCTCCGCTAGCGTATGGAGCACCTCATTGACTCTGGTCTCAACGGTCAGGACTGCTTCAGAGGCTTGCTCTAAAACTTCCCTCACCGCGGTCTCTCCGGTTGCCAACAGCTCAGCAGTCGGGACAGGAGGGGGTAGTTGCGCTACCAACCCTTCAGCTGCTTGCTGAGCACACGTCGCTATCCTCTTAGGGGTAGGCGGAATTCCATAGCTACTGCTTCTGGAATTAGATCGGGATCGATCTCTCTTCTTGCCTTTCTTGCCGGACTGAGCTTTAGAAGAGCTCGGAGCTCTGGCAGCGGCACTGGCAGCTGGCCTTGCAAATCCAGTGTCCTTGGAAGCAGCTTTCGTTGCCTTCCGCCGGACTAGATGCAAATCAGCATTCGTAAGATACGTTGTCCGCATGAACAGCGTATTCACCTCCCTGGTCGGCGTGACGGTTTGGGCTTTCTCCACGGCTTTGTCACGGCTAGACTTGTGAGCCACCTTCTCACCGTACTGAAGGTGTCGTACCAGCTCGATACGTCTGTCTAGTCTTTGCAAACAGGAGGAGGACGGGCAAGTCCACACCTCTCTCCGGGTACCATGTTCCTCACAGAAGTGGCGGAACAGGCGCTCTCTAGTGGCGTAGGTCTTGACGCCAGAAGTGTTCATTCGTGGACACCTACACACCGCGAAGGGGCAACGGAAACCGGGTTTCCACAGTTCCGCAGCATAAGCCACCTTCTGGTACGTGCCTGCGTCCGTTTGCTCTTTACGGAACAGGCTTGGCCACAGCCGAGTCTCATACCTCTCCATGAGGTTGTCCGTAAACTCGGCAGACTCATCCTCACTCTCATCATCGATCGGGACAAACTTCCCGGGGACGTCTGTGGAGGGATCAATAGGGTACAACTCCGTGCCTTCCTCATACAGGGTACGGAGGTCTGCTACCTTCTCCACATCACGGAACCGAGCGCTTCTCACACTCAGTCTCTCTCGGTGAACTTTCATCACTCTCTTCTTGGGGGTTTTGGCCACGGGTTTGCCTTCCGCGCCCTTAGGCTTAGTCACTGCGGAGGCTCCGGCCACACCAGGCGAATCGATGTCCATTCGCTCTACGTTCACGGACAAGGGGCGCAGCCCATGCTTCTTGTCCGCACTCCGCCCTCGCTCTCTGCCAACCCGGCCTCTGCCGGGGGACCTGGACTGACCACGTCCAGCAGTCCTCTCGGTGGCATTACTGCAGGCCTCTGCGCGGAGATTTGCGGGGGGAAGTTCTCTTCTCCGTGGGCTCAATCTTCACGGAGTCCGGGTCTTCCTGAGCGGCGTCTGACAAGGCCTGAGCGAACTCTGCCTCACTCAAAGCCTGGAAGGGGGCGACCTCATCTTCACCCTCCTGCTCTAGGAGTTTCGCCTCCACGTCCACCGGAATCTCTTCCTCGGTGGTCTCTCCGCTCAGACTCTCATCGTCTTCGTGTCGGCTCTCGGTCCGGCTCATCTTGGGTCATACGGAAATCTCACGGAAATCACACGGAAATCACACGGGATTCTCTCAGGCACTCTCAGGGGTTAAGTTGGCAGCTTTTTAGTTCTCCGATCCTATAACATAAACATTAAAGTTCTAGTCACGGGAGCGGATGCAGCCGGAACATCTATTTACACATAACTTAGGTAAAAAGTTGCCCAAAAAGACAACGGATACAACTAGTATGATCTCTCCGAGTATTCTAGTTATAAAATACACAAGCCTGAGAACATAGAATGTACCAAACAAGCTAGATAATCGAAAAATCATCGTAGCGTGGCCCGATTCATGTCCACATCCAAGATGGCGGTTGGGTCGTAGCTTCGGTGCTCTATCTCCCCACACTAGAAACACCGAAACTTACGTCTTATACTAGACGCACACCTCTGTGACAACCATCGGTATCATGTTAAAATACCTCTCTTCCTTCCTAGCAATCATACAGAATCAATTCATACAAGTTTCATGCGACAAATCAACTCATAGAACGATCACAGTAGAAAGCGTACTTACAGGTCAGAGTCCAGGAGCAAAGTGAGCCACGAGGCGGAGCGAACTGGTGAACCCGGATGCAGCCACCTCTAGCGGCACCCTGATGCAACGCTAGTTCACTTAACCGCCACGCTACTACAGCGCCATGCTCCCGCCACTGCCTGACGGATAACGTTACCCGGTTTTGCATGCTTAGATCAGTTACGCTCCCCGTGACTGAGGTTTTTGACTGTACGTAAACTGACTACTTCTCCACTGAGACAGGGTGGAGGGGAATTCCAGTGAATTCACCCAACAATGACACTGTTACTAGCAGCAATTTCAAGGTATCCAAACCAAGATTCAGAGCCAGTACACTACGGAGTGGGACCATTCCCTCAACATAGGTCTAACTGCAAGCCACTCACAGCTCTCATCTATATTTCTGGGTTACTCATCTCCGAAATTGATGTTGTTGGTTCTTTCCCGGCTACATGAGACGAGGTAGCCTCATGCACCGAATGGGACTTAGGTGCATTTCTCCGTCTTGCAACCTTAGTCGACTTCTCGTTGTGTTTTTAGGGTGGAGGGATCAGATCAAAATCCCCCCGGTTTGCACACAACAAGGCTAGGATCCCGGTTGTAACCGATCTGGAGGACGACGCACTCGTGTCCTTGTTACAACTTCCGCCGGGGACTCATCGCGTCTCTTTCTCAACCCTCTTCCGACTTTAGCGGCAGCCTCAGCCTTCTTCGGCCTCCCTCTACGTTTGACAGTAGAGTAGACGGCAGGTGGCGTCCGAGGAGCTTTAGCTTTCGCTGCAGTTTTCGGAGGTCTCCCTCTCTTTCGAGTCGGAGGACACGGAACTGGTACGACTGGGGCCTCCGCCACAGCTTTCCGGGGTCTACCGACTTTCCGTGGCGCAGCTACAGGTTGGGGCGAATCCGGGGGATCCGGAGCTACCGAAAGGACCATTCCCTTGGTTGCCGTAGCATTGCACTCCTTATTCCGTTCCTTCCTCGGCCTTCCCCGTGGCTTAACGCCTATGGAAACTTTTTCTTTCTCTCTCCGCGTCGGACACTCCGTCCCGGGCAAGACTTTGCCTCTCTCCAGCCTCAAGATATCGCGACCAGCTTCCTGCAATGCACGGAACTCTGGTGCCCTATCCAAGTTCACCACCTGGATGGGTCCGTTCTCATCGAAAGCTCGCTTAAGGTAGTCGACGTGACACCTCACAATACCTTGTGCTGTTTCTAGTTCATAGGTTGTGCCACCTATGAATCTCTTCACTTTGAAGGGCCCATCCCACTTGGGACCGATCTTCTTACTGGCCTGCGGATGGTTGTAGCGATATACAACAGCACCCACTTCAAAGCGCTTTGGGTTGGACTTTCGATCGTAGTCTCTCTTCTGGTGTATAGCCGATACGCCCAGATTCTCACGAACGAACTGATGGCCCAACCTCAACCAATGCTTCAGGTTCTCTACGAACGCTACTCTGCACGGAAAGTCTAGGCCTCCTGGTTCCACTCCATAGATCAGATCCATTGGGGTCACCAGCTCAGCGCCAAAGACCACGGCGTTAGGTGTACATAAAGTACTCGCGTGGACACTTCCACGGTATGCATGGGCAACACATGGGGCAAGCATATCCCAATCCGTGGCACTGTAGTCCGTTAGACAGGATAGCTGCTCGACTAATACTCGATTAAAGCGTTCCGCTTGTCCGTTAGACTGGGGTCTATACGGAAGGGTCAACAGCTTCTCGATGCCCAGCATTTCAAACATGCTTCTCAACAAGGCAGATCTGAATTCCGGCGCTCCGTCCGTTTGTAACGACACGGGACAACCAAAACGCAGGATCCACTCACGGAACAGCACTTCCGCACACCTCTCGGCCGTGTGGTCTGGCATAGGGTAGGCCTCCGCCCACTTTGAAAAGTGATCCGTCACCACCATCACGTAGTTATTGCCACGCGGGGATGGACGGAATGGTCCTATGATGTCCAAACACACTCGGCTCCACCGTTCTCCGTGTAATTCCTTTTTAAAGGGGGTGATTCCGCCACCACCTCTCGTCTTCCGCATACTGCATTCCGGGCAGGCTCTCAGCCAGCGCTTCAGGTCTCCCCTCATACCTGGCCAGAAGTATTTCATCTTCGCGGCCCAGCTCGTTTTGAGGAACCCAAAGTGCCCTGCAGTCTTAGGTCCATGCATAGCATGAAACACTTCTGAGCGGAGCGCAGTAGGAATTATCTTCCGCAAGTACGTTCTTCCAGTGCTTGGCCGAACCCATTCATAGCACAAGACACCGTTTCTCATCTCCAAACTCCCCCTGTTATGGATGTAGGTACAATATTCATCGGACTCCGCGGACAGGGACTGCTTGTCCGGGACCGGTTTAGTACCTTCCAATACATCGATAACTCTCCGGATCGTGGGGTCGCTCTGCTGGGCTTTCTGGATCACATCTTCCTGCGGCGCTAGACTGACTGTTGCCGTTGCGACAACTGCATCATGCGCTCCGCAGTCTGCACAGTCAACGCGGACACACTTCCGAGTCGGAACTCTAGAAAGGGCGTCAGCATTCACATGTTTCTTTCCGGCTCGATGGAGAATCATGCTCTGATCCAGACCGAACTCCTGCATCTGAGTCAACCAGCGTGCAAGCATGTCCGTCGGATCTTTAAAGTTCAATAGCCAACGCAGGGAGGCGTGGTCAGTTCGCACAATGAAGTTTCGGTTTCCTAACAAGTAATGCCGGAACTTCTTCAGGTAGGTTAGTACTGCTAAGAGCTCTCTCTTCGTGGCGCAGTAATTCCGTTGGGCTTTATCCAAGCTGTTGCTGGCATACCCAAGGACTACCTCCTTCTCATCTTGTATCTGCGAAAGCACACCCGCCATGCCGAACCCGCTAGCATCCGTGTCTAGGATGAATTTCCCTTCCTTTTGGGGATATCCTAGCACCGGAGCAGAGGTTAGCAACTCTTTTATGCCCTGGAAGGCCACATCACATTCCGGAGACCATTCTATGGGCTTAGAATATCTCTTCTCCCTCCCGGCGGAGTTCACAACTTCTTGCAAAGGAGCGGCAACTATCGAAAAGTTCGGCTGGAACTCACGGTAGTAGGATGCGAATCCCAAAAACTGCCGAATCTCCTTAGCATTTTTCGGAATTGGCCACTCGCGGACTTTCTGTACTTTCTTTGGGTCTGCACAGATGCCTTTGTGTGACACAATCCGACCCAAGTATTCCACTTCTCTGCGGAATAGTTCGCATTTCTTGGGTTTCAATTTCAATCCGAACTCCCGGATCTTCTCGAGCACTTGGCGTAGATTTAGGAGGCACTCCGCAAAGGCTTCCCCAAATACTACTACATCGTCCAGATATACCAGACACGCTTTCCAACGGAGATCGCCTAGCATACGATCCATCATACGTTGAAAAGTGGCAGGGGCGTTGCACAATCCAAAGCTCATTACTTTGAACTGGAACAGCCCTGCGCTAGACAGGAAAGCAGTTTTCTGCTTGCTCTCTTCGTCCATCGCGATCTGCCAATACCCACACTCCAGGTCGAGGGTGCAGAACCACTGGTTTCCGCCTAACGCCTCGACGCATTCGTCAATACGAGGGAGTGGGAAGCTATCCTTCACAGTCACGGAATTTAACTGGCGGTAATCGACACAGAAACGCTGTGAGCCATCCTTTTTACCAACCATCACGATGGGTGCTCCCCACGGACTGTTAGAATGCTCTATGCGTCCCTGCTCGTACATCCGCCAGATCTCAGCCTCCGCTAGGTCACGCTTGGCCACTGGAATCCGCCTATAGCAGAGTTTTATAGGTCTGGAATTACCAGTGTCAATCACATGTCTGACAACGTGAGTGTGGCCCGGCTCATCGCCAGGTAACGCGAAACACTCACGGAACTCAGTCAGGAGCTCCGCAACTTGCAACTTTTCACTCTGATCAGTCAAGTGCGTCTCTCTCACTAGTTTCGCTAGCGGGCATTCCGTACTCGGTGGCACCGGAATGTCAGGGGCAATCAGGTCATCATAGGTGTATCGACGGCAACTCCACCATCTGTATCGAGTTAATGATAGCTCTTCTAATCCCCGGATCTACCCCCTCCGGACAAGTGGCAGGGGACGATTGCAGCGTCACCTCACTCACTTTTCCGACCACCACATCAGTCTCTAGACGTAGGGACTCTCCGGACGGATTACTGAAGGCTATCACTGCTTTTTCATCCGCCGTCACATAAGTGTTAAGGCATCCCAGTGAATATTCCTTCAGCAGTCTCTGATCGGGCTCGAACATCAAACCTGTTGATGTGTCAGAGCACCTGCGAACGTCAATCTTAGCAAGTGTGACTGATCGAGGAAGGATAACCACCGCTTCCCGGAGTGTTACTTCATACCCATCCTCAGTCTCCTTAGCTTCAATCGTTTTCACAGAGGGACTCATCCGCAACGGTCGAGATCCGCGCCAATGGTGCATTTTCACAGCATCAGCGCCATTGCTCAACGCAAGCTTCCCTGAACAGTATATATTACATGAGTGCAACAAAGCAAAATCCTGAGCTAGGATCCCGGATTCGGGGCCGGCAAGACCCGTTACTACCAGACACGTAATCATATACGTCCGTTTCCCTAACGTCACGGGAATCAAGGCACATCCGTGAACAGTTATCTGCGAACCACCTCCCATCATGCACGCCAGCCGGGACGGAGCCATCGGCGGCTGTTGATGCAGGGAATCGTAGAATCTCTTTGTCACAAGGCTAGTCGTCGCACCTTGGTCCCACAGAAATTCACCGATATCTCCGTTCACAGATACAGTCGCGTACCATCTCTCCGCAATGCATGCATCACGGATCTTCAGCGTTCTCTGCTCATCACCGGAAACCTGCTGAACGACGGCAAGGTTGTCGGGACCTTCCTCCACGACTAACACTTGACCGACAACAGCTCGGAGTTCTGCACGACCCCATAGCACGTCAGGATCGCTATCTGCAAAACTATCCACTGGATCAACTCCGATCCCTGGATGAGTAGTCTCATCAGACGACCAACTAGTATCCGTTTTCGGTAACGGGCAGCTATCTTGTATTACTCTACCCGCTTCCCTACACACGGGCGTCAGAGCCTCACTCCCATCTTCCGCGTGTTGTGCAGATACCACACGAATTGTAGTACTGCGGGGCGCCATCGACTCCCCGGATCGCACTTCGCGCTCTATGCGGTCCGGTTGGAGTTTTCCGACTCAGAGGTTTTCCCGTCGGTAATCGCCTTGAGTTCGGAATCTCCCTTCTTCGCTTTCTTGGGACAGTTGGCGATGTAATGCCCTTCCTGTCCGCAAGCATAGCACCTTCCGCGGGGCCTCTCCGATTTCCCTCTCCACTGAGAAGTACTACCGGAAGTCCTTCCGCTCCCGTTGCGTCCCTGTCCGCCCTTCCAAGTTTGCAAGACCTGGATCACAGCGGCTTGCAGACCATCTTCTGACGAATCTGAAGCACTCGCTGCGCTTGTGGCCTGGACAATCGCTCTCCGCGATGCTCTTCGCGAAGGTCTGCTATTGGGTGCAGGGATCTCCGGAACAACCAGGGCAGCCTCCGCTGCATTGATGGTCGTAACTGAGCGAGAATCCAATTGACAAGATTCCCATACCTCCGCCCAATCTACAGCGCTTTGCAAGTCCCGTGGCTGCTTTAGACGCACCCACGCGGACATCTCAGCGTTTGTGACCCCTTGCAAAAAAATGCGCAGGGACACAGCTCTCAATGTGTTGTCCATGCGACCAAACGACTTTCGGCCCTTCCGTGCCACCTCATTGGCGAACAAGCGAACGGCTTGTCCTGGGGTCTGTCTACAGTTGTAGAACTCAGCCTGCAACCGGAACTTGGACCTTTCTCCGTAGTTCGCATCCATGTGCTCAACGAACTGCCGGAGATTGACGTCCACTGGCAGGTCACCCATTTCTGCCAGCTGTTTGCGTGTGCCGCACCTCAATTGTCGAAGCAACTGAGCAGATGTCCAATTGTGCGACTCTGCGATCACCTTTACCTCCATGAGGTAGGTCCGCCACGCGGTTTTGCCATCCCACATCTTCACCGGCGGGACCTTCGGCGGGTGATTCTCAACTTCCTCACGGTGAACAAACGTGAACTCCTCATCAGATTCCTCTGGTCCGTCATACTCAAGACCAGGGACCAGGGACCGGTTGGTTCTACGGGATCTATGGGAAGGCGACCTCTGTCGTCGATCCTCGTCAGAACTATCCGAGTCCCCCTGAGAACGCCTCTGCGGAAACAACGGGGATGCGGTAACATACGCCGAACGCGCATGCCCTCCGGCAGGACTTATATGACGAGAAGGACTATTCCCTCGGCCATGCTCTCTGCCATGATTTCCCTGTCGTTTGCGATCAGGTTCTCTCCACTGAGAGTCATCATGTCTTTTACGTGTTCGCCTCGGAGATGATGTCATCATCGTATGCCGAGAGAACGTCACACCGCGGTGATCTCGGTCTCTTCCGCCCTGATCGGACACAATCGACGGATCATTTGTAGTAGGCTCACTAGCCGGTTTTTGGTCCATAAACGTGGATGTCACAGGACCTCTGGTAGGATTCTGCTTCCCAATCCCCTGGATCATCTCAAGCAACTCCGACTCCAGAGCTGTCATCTCACGTCTCTGCGGGGTCCCCGTCTCTAGGGAGGGCTTTACATGATCTTCAAGTAAACGCCCGTCCGGACCATTGTCCACGGATTCCGTATTTATTCTCCTACGGAGCTCAAAATTCTCATCCATCAGCTCGCGGACTTGGGTTTGGAGCTCTTCCGCGATCGACTGCCGGAATTTCTCACGAAGGTCAGAAACTTCCGTGTAGTTCGGCGGGTCTCTCCACTGCGCGAAATTCCCTCCGGAATATTTTGGTCTCGCTCCGCCTCTGGCACCACGGTCAGAGGAAGGTGACTCGAAATCCGCGGGGAGACTTCTCGGGGTTGCCGACCCCGGGTCTCTACCCACGAAATCTTGTCTCCTCGATTTCGTTCCATAACGACCTCCTTCCGTCTGCACCGCAGAATCAGAATACGACATCTTTCGTAGACGTCACGGACTGCCACCGCAGTCTCAATTTCTTCCGGGAAGAAATTTGGGACAACCAACGGACTGAAAGCACTGAGGTCGAGAACTGGCACGGCACCAATTGTAGTGAACCGCCGGATATCTCGATTACCAATCCGGGGCTGTAGGCTCTCCTACAGGTAGCTTATCAGTAAATGGTGACACTAGTTATCCAGCCCGCGATAACCTTCGTGCTATTACTTAGACAACCCAGGTTCGATTCTCCTCTCGACTAAGGGAAAGTAAAACATGGACAACGATCTCTGTTTCCGTAGCTTTATTTCCCCCACAGTGCAATCACAAGGTACATGGTCAGCCGGGCTAACCAAGACATCTGACGGAAAGGATTTCCGGAATAGTCACAAATACAATCCGTACAATAACAAGGTGTGTACAAGTAAATGGCAAGATGTTCTTCGTACAGGAATAAGTGATACAGGAGATACACAATACATCACAGTTATGCAATACAGTACGTATTCTGGTCAATGCAGAAAGATGAAAGGTAATCTGTAACTAGGGTAAAGCTTACATTTCATTCAAGGTAAAAACGGAACAGATCCGAAAGGCTTGAAAGGCTGAGCGAGCGGAGCTCCAACCTTGACCTTGAAGGCCGACCCGGTTATATAAGAGTTAAAACAACAGCAAGCTATACTAGACTTGCGCTGATCCTCATATCCACTACACATCTATATATCTTGGATCTCTTGCCAGACCATGGCCCACCTTCAATATGTGAAGTCTTCTCCTATGCTTTAAAGTCAGTATATTCTTCTGTATATGGATGTTTTCGATGTTTGCCATATATTCTCCTTAAAATGTTATTTTGTATGATTTTGAGTCTTTCTGTGCTATTTACTGCATGAGAGTTATGAAGGAAATCTGCTTGATCTATTAGGCGTGAGACCATTACCTTGGAATGGAATGACAGGCTTAGTTGTTGGTTCAATCTATAACCTTTGCCTCCCATTGGATTTAATGGGGTTTGATCCTTTTAGTGTTTCTTTCTACTGTATATCATTTTAATTAACTTGCAATCTACACTGTCTACAGTCCTGCATAATGCAGAGTCCCACTGAAATATCATTGCATCCCATATTTGTTGTCTTAATGATTTTATGAATTTCAGAAACACAAAGCTAGTGTAAGAGGAACTGAGGTGATGGAAAGCTCAAAGAAGCTGTCAGATCCAAATCTAATCCTACTGTGCCACGCCCTCCTTGTTACAAACCAAGGACATCAACTGGGAAGCCTAGTGCCTAGCATCAAACGGTTTGATGTGGCCACATTGAAAGCCAAGTCAAAAAGCCTTAATTAGTAAGTCAAGGTGAGATTGTATTGGACATTGATGTCTATTTCTACTATACCTGCATCAAAGAAGTTGAGGCATAAATTATATCTGTAACATTGTGGTTAGGATATCTTCATAACAATTATTAGAAGGGTTTGTTTTGTCCCCAAAATGTCAGGATAAAAATGTGTCATAGTAAATATCCAACATATCCAACACTTTTCTTTTTCAGAGACTGTCACATATCATTTTCCTTTTCTAAGAAATTCCAACACATAATCAACATCACCTATGGATATCTTAATATCCGAAGAGATACTTCTCTCACAGGGACACAGAGTTCTCAGTCTCTTCCAATTGCTACATTACTTTACTATAATCCTAATCCTGTTAATATAGGAGTAACTATTGAGTTGTATCTATACACGCGAAAGACTAGATGATACTAGCTTACCCCGTTTAATCCTGTACTGGATTGTCACGTTAGACACATTGTTATATGTCATAGATCTGTATTACTTAACCTCACTATATACCATTATACATATTAGCCTATTCATAGATATAAAGGGAACGGCCGGAAGAACTAGGTATAAATCCTAAAAGGTACCTAGAGGCCTGTCGACCTGTTCGTCAACATAACTGTAAAACCTTGATGAATAAAAGATTTTTCTATTCTTTTCTATTCTATTCTATTATGCGCATTCATATATTGAAAGCGGTCACATTTTGTTATATAACTGTGAGGAATTGTGAACCATTTAGGAGGAGGTCCAATACCCTCACAGTTCAGTATTCATATTCCCATTCTAGATTATGAAGTTTCATGAATGTGTATATTGCAGGCCCTGAGATGTCTATCCAGGAAGAAAGGATGCGAACGCTGTGTAGAGAGATTGCAGGAGACATACCACACCTGGATGCAGTATAGAAGACAGCAGAGTGGACAGTATTATCACGAACATGCTCTCTGTATGACACCAATATTATGGAAAAGTGCCAAAGGAAAAGGAAAAAGGGGCAGTAACCAAACAGTTACCCCATGTGCTTTTGGCAATAGCATCGTATTTTGTATTAAATGTGAGCGCCCTCCCTTGATTGGATTTTTTTAAATGTTTTTGTGAAGAAGGTTATAGAATATTCTCTTGCTTTATTGCATTGCAATGTTTCATTCTTAAAATGCTGATGTGTGTGTGTTTTTTTAATTTTGATAGTGTGTGTTATTACCATGCAAATCGGTTGAAATGTTTTGCCACCTTGCTGTTGTTGTTAAAGAGCTTATTGACTGAAGATTTTAATCTTAACATTGAAATGCATATTAATTACCAAAATGCATTTCCAGAATTCAAATGACATCCTGATAATACATGATGGAAAAAAGAAAAGATTAATCTGAAGATCTAACTTTAAAAATGTTCATGTAGGTGATATAGTGTGGCACAACTAATCTTTGACCAACAGTAGATACAAAATAACATTGTATTGGTAGTTCATACAATAATGATTGTATAATCAGGAGAGGCTTTATTAGTGTAGTTAAGTGTGGTTTTAGGTGATTTGATGTTCAAGGACATCCAGTTAGTAGGAGGAAATACTTTATAAATTCATGTCCCATGCAAATCAGGAGAGGTCCATGGGAGTGGACTAAATGTATTTGAGCAAACATTAATCATCTATGTGTCAACCAGTTTAAGTGCTTTTTTCCTGTATGCTGATATTTGTGTTTTTTATGTTGATAGTCTGTGTGATTACAATACATGATGGGAAGAAGAGATCAATTAAAAGCTATAAATAAATCCTACAATTGATTAAGTACCCTATTATAACAAATTACCTGATATCATCACTCTGCCTGTTAATAGGATAATTAAAATACATATATGGGTCAGATTTTCAGAAAATGTACAATTCACCTTCACCAATCTTCTCAAATAACCCATATTTCAGACAATAATAAAGTTCAAAATACAGTTCAACCTAACCAAACAGATTGCTAGAATCAATGCAATACCAAATATTTTTTAATTTACCTTGTATTTTTCAAATTGGAGCCTAATTTAGCAGAATTTAGTAAATGTGTACAGCTGCCAAATGTGCATTTTCTGAAAATCTGACCCATATTACAGTTGGGTCGACGCCGTGATCTTTGATAATTATTAGCCATTAATAATCATATAAATTTCATATAATTGTACATTTCTTCAAAGCAGTGTTCAGGTATATCATTACTCAACCTATACAAAAAATAGCCTAGCAGTCCAACATTAACCATTTATATAGTTTTCTCATCCATTTTTTTTTTTTTGAGTTTCCTTAATACAGTCAACTAGATATAGATTTTTTAATCTGGTCTTGAGTCGTTAAGGGTCATTTTCAGTACCAATATTTTCAGGCAGGGCATTCCATAAACCTGTGCCTCTAGCCAATGTGCATCTACTCAGTCCTGCTTTTTCCACCTGTATATGTGATGTGTTTCAGGAAAATGAGTCATAAGTCGCAAAATTGATATTTTTCAAAGTGTTATTTTCACAAGATCTCATTATTGGAATGTTCTGATTTTTGGTGGGTTGATCACTTATAGCTATATCAATTGATGTATGAACTTTAAGAACAATCTATGTAATATATCCTTTCGTTTTAAAGGTCCTCATATGGACAACATTTAGTTACTTTACTGTTTAGTGACCCCTAGAAATATAGGAAACTTTTTTTTTTCAAAAACGAAAATATCAAACTTAAAATCTAGAAATACTTATTATTTTATCAGAGTGTTTACTATCATTGGAATCGGCTTGATCTCATCTTTTCAAATATAATAGTATCTCAAAATCTATTTTTTGCGACTTATGACTCATTTTCCTGAAACACATCACATATGGTTGCCTATAAGAGACTTATAGGCTTATAGCGCGGGCAGACGCCACGCCCCCTTTTCCACGTGACATCTACGTACGATGTACAACTATCACATGACTATTACCCGCGGGAATTATGAACACTTTCTTCTCCGGCTTCAAACCACTCGGTGGCCGAGAATTTTTTTTTCTTCTTTACCTGTTGTTTAATAAAGGGAGACATAGTCTTCGTTGAATGCCCTTCCGCCTTGACTATTATTATTTGACTATTTACTTGATGATCGAACTATATATACTAAATGTATTGAAAATTCTTAGAGAAATAGGTAATAGTTTACTCAAAACATGTATATTGAAGACACCTCTACGTTTATACAACAGTTGCTTTGTTGATTAAAAAACCTAGTGGCAGGTCATTGATTTAGATACTAAACAGGATCGAGCCTTGAGGTTTTCCTTGGGGAAATATAATTTTCAGGGAGATGCTGTTTTATTAAGAATTTGTCTCACTCATAAGCCTTGGCTACAGGAGCTATCATTTACACCCCCTACTGGAATACACACCTACAAATATGTGATGTGTTCAAAGAAAATGAGTCATAAGTCGCTAAATTGATATTTCTCAAAGTTTTTTTTTATCTCAAGATCACTTTATTAAAATGTTCTGATTTTTAGTGGGTGTAGCACTGATAGTCATATAAATCCATGTAACAAATTTTGGGACATGGTATGAAATATATTTATGCATTTTGAAGGCATTCGTATGGAGTATATTTAGTTTAATACCTTACTGGTAATTACCCATCCAGAAACATTGCAACCTTCTTTTTTTTTTTAAATAAAAATATCAAAAATATAGAAATACGTATTAGGTGTCCTAGTGTTTACTGTCATAGGAATCACCTTGATCTCCTCTTTTCAAATATGGTGATATCTCCAAATCCCTATTTTGCGATTTATGCCCAGGCTGCAGATTAACACACACCACAATTCGCAAACTCCCACCCACCCAACACCTGTACAAACACACCCTTCAAACATATACACCCTGTCACATTTATTAAAATTAATCTCATTCACAATTACCATATACTCATTATTTAATCAAACCTTTAATTAGTTATACACTTATGATTAATCATATAATTATAATTAACCGTTATATAATCACTCTTTTAATATTTGATAAATTGATAAAATTCTTAGTCATCTCCAGCCGGCATCTCACTTATTAAATTGTGGTGTTCGTCAATGATTGGTATCTATCTTCCCATCTGTTCACTTGTATTTGCCTTATGTAAACTCTGTGGTACCCATTTCCAGATATTGTATTGACTATATTGATGTAACTGTAATTGAACTCGAAATAAACAATATACATACATACATACTTTTCTACTACCAGGTGGCGACTGGGAGACCTGGATGTTATCCAGTAGTCGAGTTCACCCATTTGTCTATTCTCCTTATGTATACTTATGTAAAGCCCTAGACAAATAAAGTATTTTTCAATTCAATTCAATCTATTGAATATGAGAAAAAGCTGCACAACATAATTTGATGAACCATGACTTTATTCATTGAACCTAATACATAACGTATTTCAATTGTTTAAATTGAAATGGAAATTTGTCTCGACCAAAATGGAAAGTCCAACATCCAATACATTCTCTATCTTCTATGTGAAACATAATTTGACAAAATGTTATTTGTGACAATATTTCAAGTCTGACCATTTACATGTGTGTATTACTCCACGTTGATGTATGTACCACATGCTATTTGAATGGGCGGGAGTAGTGTGGTAATTTGTACCAGTTCCACGCGTGTGGTATGACTTCCGGTCCCCAGTAAACAAAGCCATATAAGGAAAATATAGCAACGTGGGAGTAAATATTGTACCTAAATTCGAATGTGGTACTCGGGACACTTTTGCACTGGCCTTGATGTTTGTTTTTTTTCGTAACCCACTGGCCTATCGGCTCGTGGGCCACGAAAAAACAAACATCTCGGCCAGTGCAAAAGTGTCCCTCGTACCACATTCTCATTAGGTACTATCTATTTATATCTATACCCAGGGGATTTGCATGTCTCACTGTGCATGTCTTTCATGGATGGTTGACCATGGGGAGGCTCTAGCACACAGAACCACAGGTTTGTGATCCACACTTCCAGAAAGCACTTCTGAATCGCATCTTTGAAATCACATTAATTTAGTTTTAAGTGGGAAATATTAATTAGCTCACAATGTCGTTTACATGGGTGTGTTTCTTGTGCCAATCATATCCTAATGCAAAATCACATTCATGGATTGGTTAAATTAGTTACATTTTAGTATAAAATGTGAAGTATTCTAAAAACACCTGTAGGCTGTCATTGGGACTGACATTTTCTAACAATCAACATGAGACCTCAATAATAGAATGTATTTGACAATTATGCAGAATATAATAATTTTAATATACATAGTAAACATTTGTGAAAACCTTCGGCTCTTGTATTCCTACAATTATAATTTGTTATGAGAATGACTTGACAGTGTGGCCGCAACTGAACTGCACGCAGAGGGTAGTCTGATGTGGTTTAGGCTTACATTTACCTGATTCTGACAGCACAAGAAGTTCCTCAGGTGGTTTTCTGAAAGGAGAAGTATTACATAGGTGTAGTCCACATTTGGGACGATTTAGGATGAAATTGCCTGCTGAAGTGCGAGCTATAATATTGTAAAGTGATTAGATAAGTGATTACTACAGAAATTATTTGAAGTACATACTGTAAATGTATTAATGTTCGCGCAGTATTTATTTTCACTATTTTCGCGCACCCACCTTTGTGCGCGAAAATAAATCCTGCGCAAAAGGTATAATTATTGCATAAACAATGTTTGATACTTCCTTGCTGCACGAATTTAAATCCCCGCGAAAAGGTGTCAAAGTACTTAGTGCGTGAAAATAAAAACGTTTACAGTAATCATTATTTACCCCCAAATCAAGATTATTATAATCATTAATGAATCGAAATTGGATAATATATAAAAGGGACTAAATGATTTGCGCTTCAATGGTAGAATACTGGTCTGCCATTGAAGCTTAAAAAAATGGTGCTCTCTCTAGTAGTTGGTGAACAAGGTCGTACAATCTCTAACTCCAATGAAACTGCCCCCCTCCCCCGCCCCCTTCCCGGTGGTAATAGTTATAACTGATACTGGGCTGGTGTGGTGGACGGAACCCACTGAAGGATGGAGTGGGTTCAGTGGGGTGAAATCTCTCCCCTTTATCCCAACAAACAAACAATCAATAGCAATAATAAAAGAAAACAAATATACTCTATATATTCTATATTCTAGGTACACTTCCTGAAATAATCAAAAGCACCCAGGGTGATATGGTAATTAGGAGGTGGTGGTGTAATATGAAAACAGACCCCTTCAGCCTCAGCTATAGTCTTGTCTGATGTATATGAGAGAAGTATAATTGTTAACCACTGTCCATAACACCATACTTATGTAGTAATGTAGATATTATCCATAGTTCAAAGCCACATAATATTGATTATCTAGTCCAAGGATTTTCATACTGGAGGACCTGTAATTTATTTGTAAACCATCCAGGTACAAATAATTAATATCTTCAATTTAATTCAATTCAAGGCATTACTTATTCATACCTAAGGGATATGTACAAATAGGAGCCATGCTTCAGAAAAAGACTTTTCTGATCTTCCAGTACGTTCAAGGATTAGATGAAAAAAAAGAAGAAAAGGTTAATAGAATTGTACTGCATAATGAACCCATTCCCACCTCATTGTTCTAGGGATTACTAGTTGCCTTGTAAACTCTCCTCACTAAACTGTTTGATGTGCTCCACATCGATGCCAATCTTTTTCAGGTGATGTCCCTGCTTTGTCTGAATGAGGGCGTGGCAGAATAACACCTTCTCTGCTGGTGATATTTGCTTGAATTTATCCAGCACCAGAGTCAGCCTCTTGTGAGTGTCTACAGTTTCCTGGAATTGGAAAATTGAAGAGCATGATACTGCACCTCAAAGGATTGAACTGAATTGAAATCTCACATATTTCTGTTCATGAGACTGCCCAGAAAGGTTACAACTTTCTCAAAAGGTTTCCCATGTCTTGCAACATGTACCAGTTTCTAACTAAGAGAATAGAATAGTCTAGATACATAAGGCACACTACATGTATAAAGCAGCATGGATAAGTTATGTAATCTGATTAGAATACTTGATATCACATTTGTGATAGAGTAATTAGCTGATTGGTTTATAATTACCCTCAGTTGACATATAAACTGCTCAGGGAAGACTTGTAAAGGCTCCAAGTGATCAATCATGTTGTCGTCTATCGCTGAAATGTAAATGAATACTACCAGTTAGTTGATCAAATATTATATTGCATTGATACAGGTAAACTAATCAGCTTGTTGAAGGAGCATGGATATTGCACATATAGGGCATTTCACAAATTGCTTGGGAAGAAGAGGGGAGGGAGAGGGGGGAATCGAAGATGGGGTTGGGAGAGAAAAACAGGTATGAAAGACAGAGAAGAGGGGGAGGGAAAAGAGGGAGAGGGGGAAGTGTGGGGAGAGAGTGGGAGCGTCTGGGGGACTGGTACTTTGCTAGTATTAAATATTGAGCTTGCAAACGTCCTGACTAGTAAATGTAAATGAATGAAACATGGCAGATTTATGGATTCTTATCCCATGATTAATTTCAGATATAATGTCACAACAAAATATAATTTGTACACTCCTTAGTAGCCATTTTAAAAATGGTTGCCACCAAATAAGTGAAATAGTTTACCTTACCCAGAAATAGAACTATTTTTGAGTAAGGAAACCGCCTGACCATCATCGTATAAGACAATATGAAGTGCATGTAGACTCACCCAGGCCACCTGTTCCCTTAAGGTAAACAAGGTTGTTCTTGATGGCAGCATCTATCTGCTCAGCCAGCTCCTCAAGTCCAACTTGTGCTGTTGAAGAAAGGAAACAATTTGCAGTTCATTTTGTGGCTACAAAGATTTTTGTTTTGCTTTGTCTGATCAAATTGTGCCCAAGTGTTGACAACTAGTTACTCTCGAGGGTATGCTCTTGACAATTATTCCGTCCAAGAGGACCCCATGTTCAGGCACAAAGATAGATACAGGCTCCATTATTGCTCTCAGGAAAAGTTCCTATGACCTACTACATTGGGGAACAGTACCTGTAGGTCTCTCTACTTGACAGTCACTTACCTGGCTGTTTACTGCCCTGTTGGATGTTAGCTGCAGCTGCACCACCTCCAGCTGTAGGGCCTGCTTGGAGTTTGCTATCGAGGAAGTTGACCACAGTTTGTTGGTTTGAGTCTGCCAGTGCTTGTACAAGGTAGTTGTACCTCTCTACATCTCCTTTCAACAGGTGGTCAATTAGAGCTTCAACCTGTTGAAACTTTGGTCCCGCATGTTGTATCAAGCATAATTATCTTGTGCATAATGTCTACCAGGGGCCTGCCCCAAATTATATATCAGACACATTTGTGCATGTTTGCATCTATATGAAAGTATACCATTTGAGACAGTGAAAGAAGTTTAATTTGAACTAGGTTAAACCAAAGTCAAGTCAAATAAAGTATGTAATCAAATAATTAATTGTCTCCATTATCTAGACTATACTTGAGCTATATGAGCTGCTACTAGATATAGGGATGTTTTTGGTACCAGTAGTACTTCTGTGACTTCACGTTCGTTCTCAGGTGTGTCCACAGTGACTACTGTTGCTAGAACAGATCAGGAATGGGATGACAAGGAAATGGCGGAGTTTCAAGCTTTTCGGGCTTGGCACAAAAAGCCAAGGCCGCAAATAGAGGCTTTACCACCACCGCCGCCTGAAGCGGGTGACAGAGGTAAGAGGGTTCCTTTTGAGAAGAAAAATAGGAGGACACCTGGTATGCCTCGCAAGTGCTATTATTGTCAGGAAGAAGGACACATGTGGGCAGATTGTGCAAAACAGAAGACACATGTTAAGTCTTTCGATGACTTTACAGCGCAAGCTGCGGCTATCAAAGAACAATTGGCTCTGCTGTTAAACAAGGTCGGATCTTCTTAAGCGCTGAGCAGGAGATCGTTACAAACAGCATACACACCGCATTATCAAAAAATCGGGTTAGTAAACCAGTTGGACCCGATGTTCTTGTGCCCCTTTATCAGCCGGGGGGCGCCCATGGAGAAGGTGATCTTGGAAATGGATTGCATGAGAGCAGCAGCGGAGGCGCAACTGGGCACGCCACATGCTCAGTTATGATGGTAAATGAAGGAGATCCTGAGTATGTATGTTCACCCGGCCAAATTCTCAAAGTAGCGTGGGGAGAAGATGCTAGGGTGGTGAGCAAGGTTATGGTGTGTGACTTGTGTGATTTTGAGATTTGTGTTTCAGACCGCAATCGCCCGCTTGTGGCTGAACACATGTATGCGGATGTGACTTTGGTGAATGTAACTGGTCAATTCCTGATTGACTGGGGAGCACACTGCACGCTAATAAAGAAGCGCGTGTATGATGAACTCTCAGTCAGGCCTTCTCTCATGCCATGTGGAGTAACATGCTATGCAGGAACTGGTCATAACCTAAGGACACATGGGTGTGTGCGTCTAGCGCTGGTGTTGGGAGGCGCGTGGTACGCTCTCAATTGCCTGGTAGTAAGTGGTTTGGTTGGTGTGGAGGCTGGGATCTTGGGGATGGATTTTATCTATCTCCATAAATGTAACTCTGATTGGTCTGGTTTATTCACCCTCGAGGCAGGTGAGCAGTCAATCATGTGTCGGGCATTGCAAAGTGGACCAATGATGCGGAGTAGCTGTGAGAGTGTTTTCATAGATGCTTTCTCTGCTATTTGCAGCGGCTTTGGTCCAATGTCCCCCAATGAAGACATGTTTATTGAACCGGATGAAGCAGAGTTGGGATGCTATGTTGCAGGGAGTTTATTGGTTGCTGGAGACCGATATAATTGCACACTGTCTGTATACAATCCTACCAGTTCTCCAGTACTGATTGAACTGCAGACTGCAAGAGGGGAAGATCTTATGAATGGTGACTCCCCTATTGTTGACGTGGAATTACTAGAGCCGGAGGTTCCAATGCCTCCATCTGTGGAATGTCCACTTGAAAAGTTGGTGAAAGGGTCTGATTTGTCAAAGGCGGAAGACATAGTTAGACTTAGACGCCTGTTGATGCAATATAAACATTGCTTCAGATTATGGGGAGAAACACTAGGACACACTAATAAAGTGCGCCATGTGATCGATACAGGAGATGCTGTGCCGATCAAGAGTGTGTATAGGCGCCTACCTCAAGCACATCGTGAAGCTGATGAGAAGCAAATTCAAGATATGCTTGATAAAGGCGTCATAGAACCTAGTAATAGCCCTTGGGGATCTGCGGTTGTGATTGTAAAGAAAAGGGACAGTACTGACAGGTTTTGTATCGACTATCGTCCGGTGAATGCGGTGACTAAGAAAGATTGTTTCTCGCTACCAAGAATAGATGAAAGTATTGAAGCATTGGGTGGTAACCTATGGTTTATAACTTTGGATCTGGAGAGCGGCTATTGGCAAATTGCCATGGATGAAGCAAGTAAAGAAAAAACTGCTTTTGTCTCGACTATGGGGCTGTTCCAATTCAGAGTGATGAGCTTTGGTCTATGCAATGCGCCTGCCACATTTGAATGTATGATGGAACAAATGTTGGCTGGTTTGAGATGGAAATGTTGTCTAGTATATTTGGATGATGTAATCATCTTTGGCTCCAGCTTTGATGAAGCATTATCTAATGCGGAAAAAGTCTTACAAAGGCTAGCTGATTATGGCCTGAAATTGAAACCTAAGAAGTGTGAATTCTTTAAACTTAATGTTAAGTATCTGGGAAGAATAGTCTCTCAGAGTGGAGTTCGCGCTGATCCGGGCAAGTTGGAGAAGGTTCATTCTTGGCCAGTACCGACTACAATCAAGCAAGTCCGACAATTTCTTGGTTTTGCCTCTTATTATAGAGAATTTATGCCTAACTTTGCTGAGGTTGCGGCTCCCATACAGGCATTGGTGGCCGGATCTGAGTTGAGGAATAATCGGCGGGTGACGTTCAATGAGAACTGTCATAGGGTTTTTTCAGACTTGAAAGATTTGTTAACATCTCCACCTGTGTTGGGCTATCCATAACCAACTGGAACTATTATTTTAGATACAGATGCAAGTGGGTTTGGAATGTCTGGCGTTCTTTCTCAGATACAAAACTCTAGAAAGGTAGTTTTGAGTTACACCAGCAATTCATTGTCCAAAGCACAGCAGAATTATTGTGCTACAAAAAGAGAATTGTTAGCTGTTTTAACTTACTTGTCTAAGTTTCAACACTATATTATTGGCCAGCATGATTTTATGCTCAGAACTGACCATGCTTCACTGCGGTGGTTGATGAATTTCCGTGACCCGTCAGGTATGAGGTTTGTTTTTTCTCTTTAGAAATATAGTATTTATAGTATTTTACACTGAATCATACACAAATAATCGTTTGTACTGTCCCCTTATAATATTGATTTGTTACTTTTGATAGATGCACAATATCATTATAGTTGAGGATCATTTACATTATAAGAATTCATGTCATTATGATCTACATTTATTCTGGATTATTTGCCATACTACTTGGGTGTTACCTTGAAGATAACCTTAACAATACAGTTAAGAATTAATAATTGGTTAATTCGGTTTAGTGATTTCGAGATGGTGCCATCAATACAATAGATATAAATAAGGTACATTATACAACACAGTAATAGAATATAGTAGATCCTAAATGATCCTATATGATTGTTACTCTCAACAGCTTATACTGTATGTAGTTAGTTGCCAATGTCATCTTATATAGCTCAAGTATAGTCTAGATAATGGAGACAATTAATTATTTGATTACATACTTTATTTGACTTGACTTTGGTTTAACCTAGTTCAAATTAAACTTCTTTCACTGTCTCAAATGGTATACTTTCATATAGATGCAAACATGCACAAATGTGTCTGATATATAATTTGGGGCAGGCCCCTGGTAGACATTATGCACAAGATAATTATGCTTGATACAAATTTCAAAAGTTTGTCGGCTCAACATCAGAACCCGAATTTTCGATCGGCCCTATATCAGTTCTGATATTGAGCCGATATCATACCAATACTATTTCTGATATCAGTTTCTGATATTGAGCCAATATCGTACCAATACTATTTCTGATATCAGTTCTGATATTGAGCCGATATCATACCGATACTATTTCTGATATCAGTTTCTGATATTGAGCCGATATCATACCGATACCATTTCTGATATCAGTTTCTGATATTGAGCCGATATCATACCAATACTATTTACGATAAATAAGTTTCATAGGAAAAAAAAAAATTTTTATTTTTTTTTTACAAAAACAAACGAAGCATTAATAATTTTTTTTTATTTTTTGAAAACAGACGGAAGCATTACTGTGTTTGATAAAGACATTAATGTTATTCATTAATCAAAGAGAGAAATTCACAACCAGGAATGTTACTACAAGTAAAGAATATTTTATTCAGGAAAACAAATTCATTTTACAGTTGGTAGGCAGATGTTGCCACATGAACATTCATTATTCAGGACCAACTGTCTCCCTTGATTGCGCGTTTGCGTCTCTTTATTATTTGGAGACACCTCCACACAATGCAAATGTTCTTCGCTTGACTCTGCAGTCAGCATGACCATCATTGCAGTAATCACAGTCTGTGTACCTTTCTCACATTTAACCTTTCTTTTTAAAATTGACTGGGAGAGTTCCTCCTCATCCTCATCCAACTCCAGGGGTGCGGAAACAGATGGGGAGCCCGAGCACCTTGGTTTCATGCCATGCAATTCCAGGGGGGAGGGAATGTACGGTATGCCCAAGCATCTTGGTTTCCGGCCACGCATCTAGGAAGAGTAAGAACAATATAGTATTTAATAGTATATATAGTATATAGTAAACATAAAGCGATATTTAAAAAAATACTGTCCCAAGCAGCAACAACTTTTTTATACTATTATACAAATACATCATCAGTCATACCATACAATACTGACGAAGATCAACGATCCGTCCCCCTGACGCACCAGCTGACGAATCAACTGATGCACCAACAGGCAAGACCATCGATGTTAAGCACCAAACCAAGATCCCATTTTGGCAAGAGAACGTGCAGTGGCTCAATAAAGCTATGAGATCGAGCAAATCGTTAACAAATGTAATATTCAAAAATATTTCAATTTCGTTTATGTATCTCCAATTTTCGTAATAAAACGGAATTTCGAAGCAAATTCCAAACTCAATTTCCAACAGACATGACATTAATTTCGCCATGAGACTTCATATCCAGATCGTCAGCCCCGTTTTACATCGTACCAACTAGATTTAAAACAATGAAATGCAATAATTAATCTGTAATAATTATTTTTCAACGATGTAAGAATTAAAAATCGTTTCAACATGGCAGCCTATATGGGCCTGACATTTTAGTCATAAAAACATCAAATTACTCTAAGAATATACCTCTTTCAGTAGAACCAAGGGTACAATACGACCAACTGGAACATCAGGGAACATTTGCTATTCATTTAAAAGCAAAAATCGTAAAATAATGTATTTCAACACATCCCAATGCTAACCCTATGGGCGCGATTAACATAGCGATATTTCCCTTAATACTAAGCCTAACATTACCAAAAACATTTAATATGATAGATTTCAACGTGTGGACAAATTATCCACCCTGAAACAAGCAAATTCTCTTTTATTTTTGACCTTTTTCGGTGGCCAAATTCGTTGGTTTCCTGAACTGACAGTGGTCGGCGATTTCCAAAATTGCGGACGATGTCACTCATACAACTCTATATTAAAACAAAATGGTGCAGAATTTAGCTAAAAATGACTATTTTGAAACGGTAGAAGCCTAAATTACCCATGTACCACAACCTAGAGCAACTTCACTACCTCCGAAAATGTTTATTTTAAGCGAAAAACAGAAGTTTCATCGAAGTAAGCCAGTGATTGAAGAAAGATTGAAGGAATCTTAATGAACTATCTCAATCCTTCTTGATTATGTTAATGTATCTTAATGGCAGGTCACGTGACCCTACTGCGTTTTAACTTTAAATTTCTAAAGGTTACAGCTGGGATATTTTCACCAACTTTCTCCAAGTTTCACTTAGGACTTCAGATCTATATCATGGACTTCAAAATTTTCAGTGGACATCACTCAAGATTGTTTTGGTCTTCAAAAATGGTTTTCATGGAGTCTTCACCTCATCTCACTGGAATTATTCAAGTTGTGCTTTACAGGATCATTCTCAAAGGAATTTACTCAGAGAATGGATCCTAATTTTGAGTTTTTGAAGGATTCTCAATTCTGTGTGTGTGCCAAATGGAATTCCATGTTAACCTGGAATCGACTTTTAGGAAAGCTCCATGTGAGCTACAAGGGAGCTAGGAATTTCAAACCTGGAATAATTTGGAAGCATAAGTTCTTAACGAAAAATGCTGGATCACCAAAATCGTAAGTTAACTCCAAAATTCGCACCTCTCACATATACATTGCACTCACCATGATCACAGCCTCAGCTGTTCATAGAAAATACAAAATATAGGATGTACTTTCCTTTTCAGCCAAAATCATACCAGCGGCATAGTTTAGATCCGTCGGATTTCCGGCTAAGGAGGAGTAGCAGGGAGGTGATGACAGATATATATATATATAATGCTTTTATTCAATATAATTCATACAGTTACAGAGATATGAAAATAATGAACGGGGTTTATGGTCCTCTGCCCCCTCGCAGGTCTTCCTCGACCGCCCAAACTAAATATAAAACAATCATTGATTTTGCGACATAATATTACGAGTTATTCGTTTATATAGTCATTTTGGCTCGTCGTTCAACTAATACATTCATTTTTGATATCATGAGAATATAACTTTCAATTTTTAACATCAATCCGATTACTTCGATAGGACGTAGTCCTTGTAGTCATTAGTTAAATCAGTGTATGTATTCAACTTCAAGGTTAACAATAAATCATTACATCGTTACATGTCATTTACAATTCAATTAATCACGTCATCATCCCTTTACCATCCCTCCATAATAATAATCAGCAGCACCCTTTCCCTAACCATAGTAAAATCATTTATCGTTATATCGACCTTCACTTTACTAAGGATTTACATTCCTGTTATTTTTTAGCATTCACCTTTCATACCTTTCTGCAAATTTTAGTTAACAGTGACTTTACTGTCCACTGCTTAGTCAAGGTTTTAACAATCTCGATTTGTAAGCGGTCAAAGGAGTTATATAATTTCTTGTCTATAACTTTCAAATCCCTACATGTGAACATAATACTCGATTGTTGTGCCATAACATTTTCCTCCTTAAGATTCAGAATACAACACAGTACACAATACAGTACAATACAGTACAATCAAGATCAGATCAATGGTTCCATATAGTTTCAGAATTACAACAATTGTTAGACTCGAGGGTATCGACCTCTTTCTTACTTAGTATTACTCTCATTAATTATTCCTTCTTCAGTCCTTAGATATTGGTCCGTATCCAAGACAAAGTCTTGGTTTAAAAACCGCCTGAACCCTTTTCTGTCTTTCGTTATCTGTCTCTCATCTGATAGTTGGTTCCATTGGGTTGGCATTGTATAGATATAAGATTTTCTGAATACTTCATTTCTAGGACGAGGAATTTTTAACTTTTTTCCTTCTTTTAGCCTTCTTAAATTGACATTTTTCAGATCTAAGTTTTCTTCTTTCCTAGCTCGCAGGAAGGCCAAAATATTCGCCAAAATATTCGCCAAATGTCCAACAAAACTGTCTGTTTTACCTAGATCCCCTAGCTTTTGTTCCCAGTAATTCCTACAAACCATACCACAGTTACATTGCACCATGTATTTGCTTCTTAAATTTCGACTCAATCTTCCTATTGGAATTTTGAAACTTTTTTTTATTAAAACGCATTTGTGATCCGTTTTAGGAAAATGAGTCATAAGTCGCAAAATATGGATTTTGAGAATCACCATATTTGAAAAGATGAGATCAAGCTGATTCCAATGAATGTAAACATTAAGGACATCTAATAAGTACTTTTATCATTTTAGTTAGATATTTCTATTTTCGAAAAAAATGTTTGCAATATTTTTTGGTGGATAATTACCAGAATGTGATGATCTGAGAAACGCACTGATATAATTAATAAACAATCATGAAATTTGGTAGATGTATTCATACAACCACAAGGACTTGACACTCCAAAAATGAAAATATTCCAACAAAGAGATCGTGTAAGTAAACAACTTTGAAAAACACCAATTTTGCGACTTGTGACTCATTTTCCTGAAACACTTCACATTTATCAGGAAAACACATGTACCAGAAAAACGCATTTATCAGAAAAACGCATCCATCAGAAAAACGCAACTCCTTCTGGGAAACCTTAATCAGCCTATAGGTTTTCATTTGGTCCTAATAGACTGTTTTAGCAACCCTACCTATCCCGCTGACGCTAATGGTAACCTAACCCTGCTCAAATTTGCTAACAGAACAGTTAAAAATGGCGCGGAAATTAGATTCTGAGATATCATCATATTTGAAAAGATGAAATCAAGTAGATTCCAATCAATAGTAAGGGAAGCGTCTATATTATATACTAGCCGCCAGGATGTTAATAGAGCATTGTTACCATTACGCACTGTTTTTTCATGTGTTCTGTGAAGTGGAATTGAGTACATGGATGGATATTGATGCTAACTATAACCCCTAAACCTAATGGTAAATGTGTGGTCCTAGGTCAGTATAGGCAGTAGTTATATCCCACTAGCATCCTGACGCCTAGTTTTTAGTTGATACCAATAGTAAGGGGCCTAGTCCGACTTGTTTCCACCAGGTGGCGTCATGTTGATTGCAATAGCTCTGGATTATGACACCCCACTATTGTTTATGTGAAAGTGTGAGGGGGCATGCAGGGTGGTAAACAGGAAAGGGGGAGTACTCAAATTTACGGTCCTGTATTCCAATAATGGGGGTTGGAAAATTAACATTATAGGTCGAAAGGCCTGAAATAACCTTACATGGCCTTGAATCCTGTTGGAATCTTTTAGGCCTTGAAATTGTTCAGGGATTCTCAGTTTCCTACAGAGGGAACATACTTGAATGCTCTTGAATGAATCCTTGAATAGCGAGTGGGTGTAACTAAAGCTGTATAAACTTATGAATTAACCTCACATGTACAATACTTAATATAATACTTAATATAAGACTATTCGTTTGGACACGCCCAAAAACCGTCCGAGTGCCAAAAATGTAAATGGCATTAATCACTTAATTTTGATCTAGAAATTCATATTAAAAAAGGCACTTTTCCAAGTGCATTTATGATCTCTTTCCCAATAAAGATAATTTCCTGGTCGCAAGCCACAATGCTGTCTGGGCCCGTTAAGCTGTGGGATTCCACCTGCGGCTGTTGCGACCGTTGGCTGAGACTCCCCTTGAGGACTGTTGCCTGGTTGCGACAGCAAGGTGGGGGGAACCCCCAGCGGCTAATTTTCAGCCATCAATATCGTTATTGGATGTTGTTGTAAGACTTCATTATTGGACGTTATTTATGACTTAGTGGGGGCTAGTCAGGGGGTGGAGAGCGGTGCACCCGTCCTGCACTTATAAATCCCAAATATCTTTCTATTCTGAAAAATTAGTTAAAAAAATAGTTTACCACATGCGGAGGTTTACCACATGGGGAGGGGGATATGGGGACAATAAATTGCTTGGCGAGGGAGAGAAAGGGGTTGGGGGTTTTCACTTAATATAAAAAAGAAGAAATTGATCTGGGTGGGGAGAAATGATAGGGGTTGGATCTGGGTGGGGGAAATGATGGGGGCGGGAGGAATGGGTTCATGTCTGAATGTCAGACCCGTCGCGCCGTCGCGCGACAATGGTATCAATTTCAAGTGAGTTGGTCACTTCAGTCTTTATACCTGATGCCAATTGTCGCACAGGTCTGGCTTTGAGGATGCGCTTGTATTGAATACAGGCTACCTTACTTAATTTCGACATTTATATCGGAATTTACTTTGAGAAATGATGCTCTACTATTCTTACTTTGAGAAATGAGGCTCTTCTTCTTTTCTGCGGTGTTGGTGGTATAATGTCGGCGTCAGGCATCATGTCGGCGTCAGGGTCACTGCTCTCTGAATCGGTGATGTCAAATAACTGTAATGAAATGTAATAAATCAGATGGTGTGTAATATTTATACTCGTATTTATACTTGTAGAACATATTTATACTCGTAGAACATGTTAAAGAAAATAAAAAGTTTGGCTCATGAAACGTCAACAGTTCTCATATATTGGCAGTTAACAGTCCCTCATATATTGACAGTTATCATGAACGAGGCAGTTATCATGAACAGTGGTATATTTATAAGGATGACAGCATATATAGGATGCTTTGACCAAACCCCTTAATATATTAATAGGTTCCAAATTATATCGGTTTCAACCAACATTATATCAGTTTCCAAATTTTATTATCAGTTTCAACCCAAATTTTATTATCAGTTTCAACCAACATTATATCAGTTTCCAAATAATTTTATGAAATTATCATTCAACCTTATAAAATTATCATTCAACCAACATTCAATCGACATTCAATTCTCAGAATACATGCACTTACCTTTATTGGCCATAGTCCAACCCCATACATCGCTTCCTGATTCTGGCAATGCTCCATGATTAATTTCGCAGTCCTGCACTCCTGAGACATTCTCCACTCCTCAGACATTCTTCTTACTCTCTATTCAGCACTGTCCAACAAGTGCACTGTCCAACAGTTTCGAAAAGAGTGGGGCTTGGGTGGATGTGAGAACAGAGGAGGAAACTTGGAGGAGAGGAGAGCCAGGAAGGAGGGGGTGGGTGGGTCGGGGGTTGTATGAGCTGTTGCTCCCAATTTCCAAAGACACAGGCAAAGTTGAGGATTGAGCTTTGAGGGTGCGAGGAGGGGAGAGGGACCAGAAAGTATCCGCACAAGGTATCCTAGGAAGTAAATGGGTTATATTTCGGAATGTTAGACTGTTTTTATATTTAAATTTCCGATGAACTACCCTCCACCCACCCGTCGCGTTGTCCACCCCACGTCCCACCCGGGCCTCGGCGCTGTTTATTCAGTAAATAAACAGCACTATCCATTTCGAATCCCATTTGCCGGTTACGTTGATTACGTTGATTACGTTGAAGTGACTTCCGGCTCGTACGGAATGGAACAAGGGATCGGAATGGTCAATGGCGTGGATGTAGCAGTGTGGGTTGAGTGTGGAGGTTGAAACGAAAATGGATTGTGGAAGTGTGAGTGCCTGAATCGACAATGTAAGTACGCTAGGTTGTAGGTATAGGCCTAAACTAAGTATTCCATGCATCAATAGACATTCTCAGCGGGGAAATTATTGAATGCAGGCAGAGAAGTAACCACATGGAATAAGAGTATATATCGTTGGACACTAGTAGTCTGTGCACCGTGCGAAATTGTAAATAGAGTCATTCTGACTTCTTCCAAGGAAGAAGCGGGGGTGCCGACCGTCAAGAGTAGCATGAGGTGGTGTGGGGCTTGGTGCATTGAGGATTGTCGCGTGTCTGAATGCAGGTAAATGTGTCAAAACTACATGGCTGGGGGGATGGGGGATGGGGCGTGGGGGTGGGGTGTTGGGCTGTGAGGAGCATAAAGTGTCACCTGATGAAGGCTGGGCTCGCACTAGGATTCTTTTCCCCTTAGCCACTGTGGCAAAATTCCAAATAAATATTATCGCCACACAGTGTGGCAAAATATAGTCCCCAAATAAAAATATGTCCCTAAATAAAAATATGTCCCTAAATAAAAATATGTCTCTAGGTGAGTTCAGAAGACTGGGGAGGGGTGACAGAGATATTTACTGGCACTATCACCATCATTGAAAAGATGGTACAACTTAGTACCAATTAGATATTAGAGATTTTCTAGAAAATCTATATACTCAGAGATTTTCTATATACTCAGCGTTTGAAATAACAGCTTGCCCGGGGGCCATTTGACAAGTAAAAATCGTTGCGGACAAGTTGCTTTGGCCATGAGCTTGCCCAGGCCTAACATTAAAGCAAGATTCAGGTGCATTTAATGACTAATTTACATGATTTTTCATGACTTCTTAGAGACGAAGTAAGGGGATATTACAATCGTTTTTAATGGGGATATTACAATCGTTTTTAATATGTTTTCTTCGGATCCACTTCCATCACTTCCATACGAACTTCCATACAAAGCTACCCATGATAATTCTGACAAATGGGAATTCGAGAAATACTCTTGGAACAAGTTGCCAAAGGAAGCCCACTGACAAATTTTTTAAACTTTGGCCAGATCTGTCTCCCCACCCCACACTTATGGAATGATGACTATTTTGTATTATTATTTTGGTCGAAATTCATGGATTCGTCGTATAGTCTACCTGCCCGATCCAAGTCCCAATAAATATGTGTGGGCAGGATCCAAGTCCCAATAAATATGTGTAAGTCAAGTGGCCATAATACAGTCATACATTCATAAACCGGGTTCCTTGGGTCAATAAAAAGTCTGGAAAAGTAATTATGATTTTGGGGTTTTAAGGACCTTAAAAGTATGATTTTGGGGTTTTAAGGACCTTAAAAGTCAGACATTTTCTATGTGCATCCCTCTAAAATCAGTAGAATTCACTAAAATAGCACACATAATAATACTAAAATATTTCCTAGGGGAGCATGCCCCTGAACACAATCAAATTTTGCTCTGTCAAATATTGCTTGCGAGAACCCTGATCAGAGGTCTATCATTTTAATTTCTTTGTAATCATGTAAATCCATGTAAAATAACTACTTTTGGGCTTGCTGTTGTGTATTTTAGAGATCTTTTTCGCCTGCTAACGACTTTCCTTTGTTAGTAAAAAGGCAAAGCTAACGACTTTACTTTGTTAGTAAAAAGGCAATATTTAGTAAAAAGGCAATATAAATTACTTTGTTAGTAAAAAGGCAATATAAATTGGGTAAAAGGCAATATAAATTGGGCTAATTAGTCAGTAATTTTGAAGACTATAGAGTTACGACTCTCTATACTTTATCCTTATTGACTCCTTATTGACTCTATACTGGATTTCTTGAGTCACATAGTAGCTATATGGGCAAAAACTCGTTGACATAAAATGGATGTTACGTCTGAAACTTAAGCTAAATGGATAAGCTAATAACATTTAAATCAAAAGAAATGAATGTCTCCAATGCCATATCCCCTAGTAAGGAGAGGCCACTAGGACATAACTCAGTATTATCTCCTATTTTGAAGACTGAACTGAGAAAATAACTTATTTGACTGAAATATGCAGGACAAATAGGCAAAACTTTGGTGTCCATCATAGAGCATCCATAAAAAACTAATTCATTTTGAAGTGGCAGGTGCTATTCTTATATAAAACAGCACGATTATAAAATATATAATGAAAATGGGCATTATCGAAAATAATTGGATGCTTTTATAAGATCAAATGCTTTGTTATCCCGTTTTTGGAGAAACACTGTATTCAAGTAAAGTTCAGAACCCAAACTCTAATGTTTAGTATAGGCCTATTCTGCACAGGGCGAAAGTTACTGCGGGTAAATTATGTAGATTATTTAGTACCATACTTACATTATGGCCGATAGGTTTGAACTATTATTTTAATTTGCTCTCAGCATTTTTTGGGTGGAGGGGAGAGTTTTACATTAAATTGTGTGGGCGGGTAAAGCTCTGTTGATGGTTTGAGAAAGTCAACGTGACACTGTGGTCTTAAAGCTAATTGGTAGGGTATCAAGGAATCAGTCCTGTACCCCTCTAGCAATAATTACGATGCGTCGGCGGCCGGTTGGCAGGGATACAAATTATTCATCTAAAACATTTTGGCCCTAAATTTCCCCATTATTCATCTGAAACATTTTGGCCCTAAATTCCCCCAGTCATTCAGATCGTAGTATCGTATTTTGAAGCTGAAGTCGTAGGTACTACGGCAAAATCGTAGAAGTTGTCACCTTTCGTAATGTATATAAATATTTGGTAATGTATATAAATATTTATTTATTCAAAGTTGGATGAAATGTAGCATTATCTGGCACATTGGTGTCCTTGATTCCCCTCCCCCCCTCCCCTCCCCCCCCCCCCCACCCCACCCACACATCGCTTAAGTCCCCTAGTCTGGGGCAGGGGCAGGGGGACGTATACTATGCCTATCAATGCTATTCCCATCCATGCCATGGACGCGTGTCAACTCTCAAGACTCACTGACAAGAACCCCCACCCAATAGGGGACACTACACCCTGACCCAACAAAGCCTCCCCTACTGGACTGGTCCGCCCGACTCACCCCTGCCCGTGCCCACGGACGTATAGCCTAGTCTAGTCACCTAGCCTAGCCTAGTCACCCCTGCTTGGGCTTGGCTTGCACCCACTGGCTGCTATATAATCACGCATTTTGTCCGAACTGAAATTAGACGAAATCCATTGCTGGATTGATCGGTGACTGTAGTTCTACTCTCTTTATTGACTGTACAACGGTACTTCTCCGCTATTCTCAGCTACTTCTCCGCTACAAGACAAGCAGGCCGTAACTCTGTGCTTGTGTTTACCTCTCGTCAAGTCTTGTGGCCTTGACATTGACTGCAGTTCCAAGTTCAGCCTGCCCATCATATCCAACCTAGACGAGTCATAATTGTAACGGTAAGTGTTTTTTCTTTGGTTATTTCCAGGAGGCACACATATTGTTTTTGTATATGAAAGGAGGGCATCCCATGCATAATCAATGCACTTTTGGCAACGCAAAAGGGAGGCAGTGTGCCACTACCTTATTTATTATATGACTGGCCATGACCCCAGTTTGACCTACATTATTTCAAACGTGTTACAGTTTGTAAACACAGTATTTTGTTCAGAGACCCATGAGGAGAATCGCATCCATTTCTCAGATAAGTACCTTTAACATCTCGATCTATGTTTACAGTGCATGGTCTCCGTATCATATACTTGTTATGCTATATGTGTGCCTCATGATATAGTTATTTAAGATTTATTAGGCCATTTTGTAGATCACGCCCCTTCGATTTGGTCTCAGCTGGCCTGGTAACGGTGTAAACATTTCTCCGGCTGTTTAGAGGGTTTTGAAATCAAACCCTAAAGCATTACTAATTTCAGGTTCATTTGGAGGGTTTTGAAATAAAACCCTAAAGCATTACTAATTTCAGGTTTATTCCGGCCGTAGCTTTACTAATTTTAGGTTTATTCTGGCCGTAGCTAACTTCAAACAAACGTGTCTTTCAATAGCCTACTAATCAGTCAAATGTGACTGATACTAGTGATAGGTTCGAAATGTTTTAGGTCAATGTTATAGGTAAATCCTAGGTTTGAAATATCTCTGAGAATGCCCTCTTATAGGTCAATTTTAGGTAAGTTCTAGGTCTGAAATATCTCTGCGTTGACTCACGTTTATAACAATTAGTTCGATCCCTGCCACACTGAGGAATAATTACGTATTATAGGCCTATATATAAATGCAGTAGGCCTACCGGTACCTCCATATTTCTTAGCTAGATTTGCTTAGAATAGAATCAGATCATATTTCCCAAACAAAGTTGGTGCTAGATTTGCTTAGATCATATTTCCCACACAAAGTTGGCCCAAACAAAGTTGGTTCTAGCTTAGCTATATTTCCCAAAGATAGTTGGAATTTATAAGATTGAAATTCGAGTACTGCCCCCCTTTACTCCCAGCGAGGCCTATCATTTCATAAGCAAATTTCCCAGGACTTTTTGCATCTGGAGGAAGATGGCCGTCTTTAATGAATACCAATAACCATGAAATGCACTTTATTATGTCCGTCCATGCCGTATACCTTTTAATTCACGTTCAGGAGAAGTCGGGGATGATTATTATTGTCAATGAGAGTCGAAATACCACCTGAAATCAGTACCTTTAAGGTCGCCTCCCGAACGCCCGAGACGTTGATTTTGGCGTCGGGCTGGTAGATTTTTAATCTACACGTCTTTCGGGCAGGTAAATTTTTGGACTAGCCTTTGACTTTGTGTACAGGTTCCTATTTGCAAAGTATTTAATTTGCCCCAGGACAACCCGCAATAAGAACCGTAACATTGATCGTCATTTGTTTGAATGTCCCCCTGTATAGTGGCCGTTTTCAAGCAACTGAAAATTCGGAGGCCCTGGAAAATTTGGACGAAGGCCCTGGAAAATTATTTTATGTGCCTTGCGTTCTGTTGGCATCCATTTTGACCTTCAAATTTTCGAAGATACTAGCTGTTTCTCACTGTACACTTTCCCCTGACTGGCCCCACTCATACATTACAGTAAATGACTCACAAGGTAAAAGACTCACAAGGTAAAAGTTTAAAATACGATTATTGACATAAAATCTGTAACTTTGTAACTTTTTTGAAGGTTTTATTCAGGCTTCCTGCTGACTGAAATTTACAATTCTAAGGAATTCTACCTCCCTCATATTTTAAGGAATTCTATCTCTATTTCCCTCATATTTTGGGGTGATTTCCTTATTTTCTTGACACACTCATAATTATTTGCAACCCCCTGGTCCCGTCATTGGGGCTACCCCCTGGTCCCGTCATTGGGTCTATGAAAAATCCCTTAAATGAGCCTGGGAAATCACTAAAATGGGCCTGGAAAGGCCTGGAAAAGCCTGCATAGCACCATGACCTAGTAGTGTAGCTTTCCATTACCCAAAGCATCAACAATTAACATACCAATATAAAATCAGATGTCTTATTTCTCTCTCGGAAATCTTTCGAACACATACTCCAATAGATTGTGCATTCTGGTGCATTTGAGATGAATGAATATACTTTCCTGTATTTTAAGGATATTTTACTGAATCGATATACAGTATCAACCAGTTCTCAAAGGCTTGACTGACTTCTGTCTCTGACTGACTTCTGTCTCTGCTTATAAGTCGAGACAGAATAGGTTGGGGTATAGGCAGGGGTTGGGGTATAGGCAGGGGTTAAGGCTAACTCAAAATTCCCACTAGTCCGGCGGACTTAGTGACCTTTATTTCCCACTAGTCCTCCTAGGTTTTCGACCTTTATTTCCCACTAGTCCTCCTAGGTTTTCACTAGTCCTCACGGAATAAGTCACATGAAATGCGGTCTTATAACTCTAACTATAAAAGGATACACTTTATTCCAGCGAAATAGTTAAATAGATAATGCCTGGAATTTGGGAAAAAAATTCAATGTCTAGAAAGCAGTGTTTTAACCTGAGAGTTTAGTCGAATTTTGTGATCCAAACAAACCTCGGGTGGGGTCAGGGAGTGTTTCCCCCTGGAAAGTTTGTGAACACATACTCTGTAATTAGTGTATTCTGGTGGATTTGAGATTAATAAACTTTGTAGTGCCTGTAATTGAGATTGATTAATAAACTTTTTAGTGCCTGTAATTGAGAGTATTTTTTTTTACTGAATCAAGCTTTAACTCTACTAAAGTCTGTCATTATAAAATGCCAAGATTTCTAGACCTGAGATACAGTTTTTCAAGATCCTAAGAAGTGGCACACTCTGGACAGGGATCAGATTGTTTTAGATTTTGATATCTTTATCAATATAATTGTCCCCAAAGTCTTATAAACAGCCACTGTTCCAAAATAAACAAAAACACATATTTTTGACCGATTTTTTGTATTAAAAGTAGCCATTTTCACGAAATGCAGTTGTAAAAACGTCAAAAATAGAATTTATCATATATTGCTGATTTTTCTTGTACATATTACCACAATACCCAGCTGTAATTCTCTGAAGTTTGGCAGCTCAATATCTAATAATTAGTCTACAGTGGCCTGGCAAAGGTTTCCTGCTATATCCAGCCATACCCTGCCATCATCGTACATATCACACTCAATATTAAAATCTTTAAAGTAGTATTTTATATATGTGGTATGTTTAATTTAATCATTTTCTTTTTTACCTTAAAAAACCGGCCTACGTTTTCAGATTTCTGTAGTAATTTGATACATTACAATAACAATATTTAGTATAAATGATCCTAAACTCTTGCGTATTTTAATTTTAAATTTGTATGCTTTTGACACTCTAGCTAATAGATTGTATTTCCTGTCAATTCTCCTTTGTATTATAAATTTAAAATATGACATCAGTTATTATATGAACATTATTAGTTGATACATTGAAATGTGTTCATTTTGATGAGTTATAAACAGTTTTTAGAAGCTCAATAGCTGAGCGTGATGTATGGTGATGCGTTACTTATGGTGACGTTTTACTGTATCAAACATACCCCAGAGTCAGGAAAATGACAAAAACTTGTCAATATAATGTTTATGATTTAACCTAACCTGTATTTCTACTGAATATCCAGAACAATACTCTTATTCTTTAGCCTCTAAATTGTGAGGATAGGTTATTGGTGTGACGTACGATGATGTATTTAACTTCCCCAATCAGAAGGCTTGCAGTTGGATAATCTTTTAGCTACTTCCCCTAAATATTACTGAAAATCTAACACAGGATTATGAAACTATGTGAAAAACGCCACTTAATACCTTAATATGTATTATTGATATAGGCACATAAAGAACCGCGTCGTACAATGATGCACACATTTCCCATAGGTTTTCCCTCGAGCTATTATTCAAGAAAACACTTTTCTGCCCATAACTTCTTCATTTTTAATCATAGACCCACCAAAGAAGGGTTTCCATGATAGATTTTGACAAGTTACACTCAGCCAGTTTCATTACAATTGAATCCGTCATAATTGTTAACCTGTTATTGCTCATGCCTACCAGTGGTGAAAATCGGTCATATAACTATATACAATTTATATGTGTTAGTACATTCATCAATCTCGCCAACATGTCACAGTTCTTGAACGTCACAGTTCTTGAACTTAAGAAAGAATTGAAAAATATTGAGAATATGACTAAACTGCATTGAAAAATCGAACATATACCATTGATGTATATTACATAAAAGTAGGACTGGTGGTCGGCAGACATTGCAGGCACAGACATAACTTGATACGATTTGTTATTACATGTTTTAAGTACCTTAAGAGATGGGCGTGACATATGGTGACGTTTTGCTGTATCAAATATAGCTCATAGTCAAAGGGTTTTCTGCCCATAACTTCTTCATTTTTAACCATAGACCCATAAAAGTAGGGTTCCCAGGACAGATTTCAACAAGTTTTACCCAGCCATAACCATTACAATTAGGTCCGTCATAATTCAAAACCTGTTATTGCTCAAAACCCAAATGCCTAGCAGTTGTGAAAATCGGTCATAATTATATGGGTTCGAAATGAGGGATTCATATCTAAAGGTTTGAAATGAGGGTGTTTCCTTGTGCAAATCATTGTATGTTTTATCGTTAATAACTTTACCATATCAATGGCGATTAACTTTAGCAAATATAGCGATGCACTTTACCATATCAATGACAAATAATTATTGCCCTGCATTATTTTGTAGTTGAGTCACTGTGCGGTGGGCCTGTTAGGCTTCGGCCTACCGCGAAAATAAAATTAGGTACTGTATGGAAACGCCTGTCCAGCCCAGTAATTCAAATTGATACTTTTGTGATCTAAGTGTTTTATGATTGATATCAACATGATTTCCTGAATATTGCAGGCAGGCCTTTGTTTTTCAAAAAAATAATACCCCCTATTATGTTTCTTTTCAGTTTGATCAGTCACTAATTTGCATCTATGTACGCCAGCCACTGCTATAGCCGCACATTACACGGGAGTGTTTTTTATCCATTTCACGGTGATTACAGAGGCCTGAGGCTACGAAACTTCACACAGATGGAACTACCGATAAGGGGACACTAACAGACTATACAAACTGTGATATTGGATGATTTAAAGTGCCTTTCTGAGACTTTTTGCATCTGTGAGCGAAAATAGGAGAAAATGCCCGGTACAGTGAAGTTTATTTTTAGCTACCATAGTAAGTGCTTGCTGTCATATACCTACTGACAGTGTTATATACATAGCAACAGCTGTGGCCACTTCTGACTGACTCTGGACGATTGATCACTGTCCTTATTGCTGAATACTGACTTGTGGTAGGATAATTTGCCTTTAAACCCTACCTTCATTGCATTTGTTTGAAACCAATTTATAAATAAATAAATATGAAAATGGCGCCAAGCTCGAACGCCACGTAAACACACCGCGCCCGTGAGTCCTTACAATTACTGGAGACTACAAAAGAATTTGAACTTTCTACTGGTGGTTACAATTGAAACTAACCTTGGTGATAAGGATTACAAGTATATTTGGTCGTAATCTACCACCAAAGAGACGATTACCGAGAGAAAAACTCCTCTGAGCGATATTGGAGTACATTGCGAATGTCAACAATGGCGGACGCTGAAACAGACAGTGAAGGGAGGAGAGTTGGAACGCCAACCGCTTCCGTCAGCAATCGTAAGAGGAGAGCACTCGATCACCGTATACATGTCTCGCCAATAAAAGGGAAAAATGTTGGAAATATGTGTGCATGTAAACCGTTGGTTGATGATTTGACCACAGCAGGTATGGACATTGAGGAAGACCTATATGACAGTCTAACTAACTTGAACATTCGAGATGAAACTAAAACTGACATGCTTAAGGCCCTGTTAACCCATTAAATACTATCAATGCCTTCAGGCATTCCCTGGGAAAAAACAGATAATGCCTTCAGGCATTACCTGCAATACATGGGAAAAAACGGATAATGCCTCCAGGCATTATGAGCATGTTATATTCTAAAAACAGTTATATTTTTTTTACTATTTTACATATTCAAAGTCTGCTTTCAGGATTATCTTCTATGTTGACTACATTTTTCATAAAAGATATTGTTTTAAAATAATACCATTGCCATGGCAAAACAAAATAGCATGTATTCATTAGATTACACATGGTGGGAAAACATTCCGTCACAATGCAGACGACTTCAGTTCATAATGGTAACCCATTCAGGTCTCATAATTAAAGATATTGCGTTGATATTCACAAAATAAGCTGTCAAAGTTAGATATCCAATGCCTCTTAGTATCCTGTGGTATCACATCAATGTAATCATTGTACTTTAAATTGAATAAATAGGATTTTCCTTCTGATACCCATGTGCATGCTGTCACCCATTTATGATGACGTCTGATATTGTTTCCATGCAGCGAGATGCAGCAAGATTTGCCATTTATTTCTGGCTATATATAATAGTTTTTTTTTGTTTTTTTTGAAAACATTTTTATTCAGCATGTCAACAAAGAACTGTTTTCTCTTTTGGGGTCGATAACACATTTGTATACAGCATACCCTCTTCTCTTCATTGTGTATATTTTCTGAAAAGTGAGATTTACCTTTGGTTTTGAGAAAATAACAGTAATATGCATAAGTTCATGAGACAAGGTTTTCATATCTAACATGTATATGTAAATGTCAAAGTATTCCTTAGCTACATAAGGGGGCAAACAACAGTTTTCACAATACACCATACAACTAAATATATTTTTTGTCATTCATTACTTGTTGATTTTCTTATTTCTATTGAACATACAATGTCAATGCTATAGATTATGAGATGTTTAAAATATTCTTTCATTTTTATTGAACATACAATGTCCATTCATCTTATCGATTATAAGGCGTTTAAAATATTCTTTCATTTTTTTCCATTAAGTCTGAAATGTAGTAAGGCTGTAAATGTCAATTGGATCAATTATCAAGGGAAAGTTTTTCATCCTTGTTAGCCAATCCCTAGGCGGGATCTGGCTTTCCATGTGTGAGTAGAGAGTAGCACCCACAACGATTTGCTGTCCTCCTTCTCTTCCAGTTTTTTTAGCTCCTCTTTGCCTGTTTCTTCTTCTTTCTTCTTTTCCAGTCTTTCGTATTCCTTTTTGGCCACCTTATCAACATTTACTTCTGCATGACGTTTTTTCAGGAAGTCACCAGTGGACGTATCTAACAGGATTTTGTGGTTACTCTCCTTTTTAATCACAGAAATACTCTCAGCACTCGTTTGGATAGTTTCCTCTGACTGTTCATTTTCAATGTTTTCTAGGGCCTCAATTAGCTTCTCAAATTGCTCTTCCATGGTTTTGACACAGTTCTTTAGGTTAGCATACCTATTCTCATTCTTCTCAAAAACATTAGGCTCCCTCATTTTGCTTTCCTTGTCTATGGATTTGTCTTCCGTTTCTATCAGTCTTCTAGTGTTTATAGTCTCTGTCACACCACCTGGTGTTACAGGAGTGAACTCAAGCTATAGCTTATGACTCTCTTGTATCAACTGTTGGCGCCACCTTGTGGAGCGATACACAAAACTATTTTAGACGTTGCGAGAGTTATATACAGTCACTAAAACATTTAAGCATAAATTGTACTTTTTCCTTATAACTTTTTCCGATTCAGATCACTCTGCGTAAGTCCTCAGTTGTGGTTTCACCCACAAACCAGCTTCTCCCTGAAGTATTCCTTGCAATTCCGAGTGGGCGATAATTGGCCCACACTGGATTGGCTATCTTCCAGTCTGGCGGGAGGATTAAAACAGTCCCTGCTTTGACAATCCTTAAACGTCTTCAACTTTTGCTTTCGTCTAAAGAGTCTTTGTGTATGAAGGTAACTTTCTGCCCAGAGGGCCGAAGAAAAAACAATCCAGGATCTGAAAGAAAAGGGAATTAGTATGGAGCAATGCTCCAACACGTTTAGCAACTTTCTCTCTTGACCGGAAGTCCTCTATATATAATAGTTTGAAATGATTTTTCCAGTGCCTGCCTTCAGTCCTATATGTCCTCTAAGCAAGCCTGTAGTTTGAACACTATATACGCATTAATAAATCCAGGAGATGAGAAACAAAAATTAATGTTATTTTTATGTGAGGCCTATGTCACCACCTCCCGTTTTTATAGGACGTGACGTCGTCAATGACGTCAATCATAGCGATGCAATAACGTTTTTTAGACATCCACACTTTGTGACGTTCAGCTGCGAATGGGTTAAACTTGAGAGCTAAAGAAAAAAAGGATTGTGATTCAAGGATTGAGCAAGAAAAAGTCCTGAACAATGAACTAAAAGACAGAATTTCTAATGGGGTCTATCCACTGCTGCGTATGGCCGTGAGTATGGCGCTGAGTATGGTGAGCAGGGAGGCTGGCCGCCGGACCTTGCATATATATGCCTGCCTTTGTGTATATAATCATCACAAAGAGGTTATTCTCCTTAATCGCCGCACCCGATTTTTCCATATCCACTGCTGCGGCTATACTCTTAGTTGTGTGTATGAGAGTGGAGATAAGCTGGTCTCTGATTGGCTAATCACCGCTGACGTCACCATACACACGGGGCGGCTGTGCGTATGCACACCCAAATATCAAAAAGTTTTGATATTGGTGAGTATGGGGTGAGTATGGGCCGCGGCTGCTTAGTATGAGCCGCCGACCATAGCATGTTGAATGGGTGGCGCGGTCAGTTGCAAGGGTATATCCACTGGTGAGAATGGGCTCAGGAGTACGAGCCGCTAGCTATATGCACGGCTATACTCATACCATACTCAAGCCATATTTAGGGCCTATACGCAGAAGTGGATGGACCCTATAAATTAGAAGAGAAATTTCGAAGTTATGATCGTAATGAAAAATCAAGAAGAAACGAGTTGAATACCCTCGAAGCTCGGGTTGATGTAAATGAAAGAGAATCCCAATATAACGCCACAAAATTAGCCAAAGTTGTAGAGGAAGTTGATGCTATTAAAATGCAATGTATGGAGCATCATCTTGTCTTTGAAAACCTTGATTGTACAGATGAAAGAGCCCTGGTTGTAGCTCGGGACCTGGTCAATATTCTGGCCCCTGAGTCTGACATATATGACATCGACCAGGCTTACTGGGAGATAGCTAGAGGCAGGAAATCAAAATGGTCTCCACCTCTGGTAGTCAAATTCCTCAGGAAAAGTGTTTGTGATGAGATTCTGTATACTAAATACCCTTTTGACAACCCTAACTTCGATGTGAGATACTGGCCTAATAGTTCTAAATACAACGTACACAAATATACCACAAGAGAAGGACGGCAACGCCGAAACTTGATGAGAATCCTGGCCAAAAATGCCCGTGCACAGGGCGCTGATGAAGATACCACTTAGGCCAAAGGTGATAGAGTCCAAATTGACGGAACCATCTACTCAAAGGATCAGTTGGTCTGTTTGCCACCACAATACCGTCCAGAGGCCATTAAAATCATGGAAGTGAAAGGCGGACTGGCGTTTCAAAGCCAATTTGCCTACTTAAGCAACTTCTTTCTGATCAGAATACACTACGATAATAATGACTTTGACTCTGTGGAACAATGCTTTCAATTTGAGAAAGCAGTCTTCCATAAACAGGAAGATAAAGCTGCTGAAATTCTCAAAACCAGGGACCCTTACGAAACTAAGGCCCTAGGGGACCGGATAGAATTTGGTGATGCATGGAAGAAACGTAATGTCAAGCTAATGAAGGAATTGGTAACAGCTAAGTTCACCCAAAATCATGAACTTGGCTGTAAACTTATCTCGACAGGCTCTCTGACGTTAATAGAAGCGACTAGAGACACCTTCTGGGGGGCAGGCTGCTCCCTAGAAGACAAGAAACTAAACGAGGGTCAAATAAAAGGTCAAAACATGTTGGGGAAAATCCTGGTCGAGGTTCGACGTGACCTACGATTCCCCGACCTCCTGACAGAGACGGCAAATATCTCGACCAGACGCTTCACGGGAAGAAATCTTCAAGGAGAAATCATTAGGAAACTAAAAGAAACGCTATAGACTCACAAACAGTAAACCATTCATATCCACTTCATATTTTATGGATCGAGTAATATATTGGTAACTTTATGCATACTTTATTGCAAACACTCTATATTATCGCTCAGCGACAAAACATAAACAAGCCCCGACGTATGTAATATTACACCACGAGAGACTAAATATGTTCTTCCTTATACTGATCTAACGCTTTGTATCACTTGTAATGTAATGTTTTGTAGTGACGTTGCCCTCACCTCACCTATGTATTGTATTGTATTGTACTGTCTATTTCTCTTCTCTTATATAACTATGTCAGAATCGGTATTAGACTCATTCGAACATCTCAAAACCAGCAAAGGCTTCCATGCTGTAGGTTGGAATATTCGCAGCCTAACTAGTAATATTGATAGCTTTAAACAATGTATTCACTCAACTGACTTAAACTTGAATGTGATTTGTCTCTCAGAAACCTGGTTAAACAAAACATCAAATGATGACTCGCTAAAGGTGGACGGGTATAACCTTATTCGACAAGACAGAGCAGGTAAGAAAAGAGGCGGTGGCCTATGCTTTTACATAAGAGATGACCACCAATTCGATTCTAACCTGTTCTCCGATCTATATCTAAACTCTGAAAACCTAGAATTACAAATAATAAGAATACAAAAAGAAAATGCAAAACCGTATATAGTATGTAATGTGTATAGACCACCTGGGGCTCCAGTAAAAAATAGCCTAACAGAATTAGACGAGGCACTTGGAAAGATAGACACCCAAACAGACTTAATAATAATTGGAGATATGAACATAAACCTCCTAGATGAAAAGATCTCAATATGTATGTATCAGGATATGAACTCAATATTTGATAAATATAATTTAACACAACACATAAAAACCACTACCAGGAACACTCTTTCTTCTTCCTCATTAATAGACCATATATATTCGAACTAAAAAATTGTCAGTTCAGCAGGGATTATCGAAAAATTACACCTCTGACCACTTCCCAACCTACATAACAATGAAAAAAATTAGGAACACATATGAAACTAGTACCTTCCAAGCAAGAAATACATCTTGTTTAGACCAAAAAATACTAAATGAAATCCTTATCAACCAAGACTGGACTGACTTCTACTCAAATAGGAACCCAGAAGAATGTTGGGATATCATATTGCAACGAATTACTTTCTACCCTAATAGGATGTGTCCTTTGCAAAAATTTCACCGAGTCAGGAGAAAACCAAAATGGTTAACACCTGATATCACTAAACTAATGAATGAGAGAGATACCAAATTTAAAAAAGCACATAAAAATAAAGATAAAATCCTTTTAACAGAAGCAAAGCAACTTAGAAATAAAGTCAGATCAATGTGTCGAAACAAAAAAGCAAAATTGCTCAAAGAAGAACTTCTCTTAAATAAAAACAATCCTAGATTGATCTGGAAGAAAGTCAACAAAATAATCAGCCCAGAAAAATAGAAAAATTCACACGAAATCTCATTATTAGATAAAAACGGAAATAAATCGAATTTAGATTCGACTGCAAACATATTTAATGATTTCTTTCTCAGCATAGGCCCAATGCTTGCTGAAAAAATCCAAGATCCAGACCAGAATGCTATATTCACCCAACTGACTCAAAATGAAGGTAATGATAATGAAAATCTGCCCCGACAGCAATTTAAATTCAAAGAAGTCACCCCTGATGACACAATAAAAATAACAAGAAAAATCGATCACAATAAAAGTTCTGGAATACCAACAATTCCAGGAAAAATATTAAAATGCTGTCTGATGGCCTTAAATAACCAATTAACATACCTAATCAACCTCTCATTTATAACATCTACCATCCCACAAGCCTTTAAAGCTGCAACAGTTACGCCCTTGCACAAGAGTGGACTAAAGAATATTCCCAGCAACTTCAGACCCATTTCTGGAATAAACATGCCGGCAAAAATATTAGAAAAAACTGTACAAAAACAATTATCCTCTTACATGGAAGACAATAATCTATACTATAATAAACAATACGGTTTTAGACAGGGATACTCAGTACC